>OZ019970.1:39150020-39692520 GCA_963970395.1 Ephialtes manifestator
TTCTTTAAAAGATTCTCAGAACGCTTTCGGATGGAAAGAATCTTGAAAAGAATCCTGGAAAGAATCTTGCTCCGGCTCCTATGCGTGATTCTTTTCAAGATTCCTGTAAAGATTCTTTCAAGACTTTTTTTAAGTTTCTTTAAAAGATTCTTCACAAGATTCTTTTTTTCTACGCGGGATGCCATTTGTGTATCTATTGATTTCATAAAAAATTTGTATTCTTTTGAAACCTGGAACAATTCTTTTTTCTCTATGGCAAAAGCCTCTAACTATAGCAATTGACCTATAAGATATGTATGGGTATTAAAACTTATAGAAAAATTATAGAAATTGCGAAAAAGCAGAATTCTTGTATACAATTGAGAGTATAAAGATATTATGCGACCAGTTAATAACAGACTGTCATTTTTCAATGATTCCCTCTGTCAATATCTAGACGGTTGACTTGCAAGCATTTCTCAAAAAACATAATGAATCGGTCTACATCAGATTCGGTAAATAATTACAGATTATTTTTAGAAAACAAAAACTGTGGCTTCGAAATTTAACATTAAATAGTTAATGTTTTTGCAAATACATCACTATTAATATTTTTCTATATTAAGGTAGTTCTGTCGCTTCACGCTCACTTCGCATAAGTTTCCGAAAAATGAGAGCGAATTGCAAACACTTCTCGATGATATAAAAATCTGAAAAAAATCATGCATATTTAAGATACTTAAGACATTATTTCGACATAATAATAATTCCAAAATGTTATTAACAAATTGATGAAAAATAAAAATGTTCAACAAATCTTCCGACAACCTAATTTTTTTGTTTCGATGAAAATGATTCGTTCATTTTTCTGAATACGTATGAATTTTTTCAAATTTTTTTCTTTGCTTTGAATTTTGTGATTTTTTCCATGTAAAAAATCGAAAAATTCAAAGCAAAGAAAAAAATTGGAAAAAATTCATACGTACTCAGAAAAATGAACAAATCATTTTCACCCAATCAAAAAAATTAAGTTGTCGGAAAATTTGTTAAACAATTTTATTTTTCATCAATTTGTTAATAACATTTTGGAATTATTATTATGCCGAATTAATGTCTTCAGCATCTTTAATATGCATGATTTTTTACAGATTTTTATATCATCGAGAAGTGTTTGCAATTCGCTCTCATTTTTCGGAAACTTATGCGAAGTGAGCGTGAAGCGACAGAGCTACCTTAAGTACAAATGATATAATCAATATTTACAGAAGTAATTACAAGAATTTGGCACTTATTTGATTAGTGTTAAGCGTTCCAACCTCCTGAAATGATAAGCTTTGCTACTGTTGCCAATTGGCTTAATTTACGGTCGCGTAATTTTACTGATATTTCGATGTGTGGTAGATCCCGCTTTTTAAAAAAGGATTCGTCTATGTAGCGCCATAGTTAAGCGCATCGGTAATCACTATCCCATATAGTCAAACGAGCTAGAAACGTAGTAATGTAATTTAAAGTCGGGTAGATTCACGAAAAATTCACAAAGTAAAAATAGTAGATCACGTATTTAATAGCCAAAATCTATTTTGATGAATATTTGCGGTGTCGGTTGTCTCATCTTCATCCACTTATTTTTTTCATTGTAGGTCAGGATCTTGGTTGGTGTGAGTACACTTTTGTATTTTTGCTTCACTTTTCGCTTGCACGCTTTACAAGTATTATTGTTGTACCTTGTTTTTTTATTGGATTTTACTATTTTTTTTATAGCTTTTTACCATTTCAGTTTCAGCCTTTCAGTTTCTTGTATCTTTGTACCTTAAGGCGAGGTGAAATCTACTCAGTCGGTAACAAAAACTGTAAACAATCTTTCAGACGACACCGAAAGTTTTTTGATAAAAGAAAAGTTTTACATCATTGGTCTCTTAATTCTGCATGATGTAAAACTTTCATTTTTCTCAAAAAATGTCCAGTTTCTGAGAATTCTTGTTCCGAAAGATATTCGCTATCCTTCTCGCACTCATGAATATTTCACCTCGCCTTAAGGATGTTCGACTATTTCACATTAGTGAAATCAGTGCTAAATTTTTGTAATTGTTTTATTAAAGTTTAATGCATTAAATAAAAATAGTATGGAGTAGTTTGAATTGAAGCATGTACGCTTAACTCAGAGAAAGATTAATAGTGCCGGATTTGCATACAGATTAACTAATTAACGTTACTTTCCAATGGGATACATTTTCGTTCAGTTTTTTCCAAGAATAATCAATAATTTTTAGCCAATTTTGATGAGTGATGGCTCATTCTCTTTCTTAAAAGATGCTCCACAAATTGACCAACTGGATATTTGATATTATTGATCGTTTGATAATTATAGCCTGTTGTTTAACAAAAATCAAACTACTTTCATAAACAAATAGCTATAATTATTAAACGATCATTAATATCAAATATCCAGCCGGTCAATTTGTAGAGCATCTTTTAAGAAAGAGAATGAGCCATCATTCATCAAAATCGGCTAAAAATTATTGATTATTCTTGGAAAAAACTGAACGAAAATATATCCCATTGGAAAGTAACGTTAATCAGTTAATATTTATGCAAATCCGTCACTATTTATTTTTCTCTCGGTTAAGTGTACATGCTTCAATACAAATTAACGCTCCAGTACAGTTATTTAATGCATTAAACTTTAATGAAACAATTACAAAAATTTAGCACTGATTTGACAAGTGTGAAACAGTCAAACATCCTTAAGGTTAATTATATTTTTGCATGCTTTTTGACGCTGCTTATTTATTTAATGCACGTGTTTTTTCCGCTCGAACATAAAAAACGCTCATACTGAGAAATTTTTTTAGTTGGATGCCTAACGCTGACGTTTAAATACGATTGAAAGAATTTTTCGATAGTACAATTAAAAATTTGTTTGTGCCAAGCATATTTTATTCGGCTAATGTGCATAATTGTTGAATGAACTACATTTTTTATCGAACCAAACGACTAATTAGTTTAAACATATTTGAACGTTAGTCGTACAACGAAATTTTGTTCTCAGTGCATTAAATGACACTTGCGCTTCGTTTAATATTACATTGTTCTTTAGCTTGTCCATCGAGCGGCGATTTCACGTGCAGCAACGGCGAGTGCATTCTGAAAGCAAGATTTTGTGACGGTTTGCGTGACTGCACTGACGGATCTGACGAGCCCAGCGGATGTCAAGGACGATGCAACAAACACGAATTTTCATGCCAGTAAGTATTCGCAACGAGATTTGGCAGTTCATTGAAAAATATAAAAATATATTCCGACCGAAGCTCGAATCAGAAATGGGCATTCATTCAATAAAAATGTATTTAAAATACTTTTTGCATAAGATAACTACAATTAATCATTAGGCAAAATTCAAAATTTTCGCGCAATAATTGTGAATAATTTAGATGAATTAGTCATTTTCAATAAATTCGAATATTCATTAGGCTTAATAATCCTTAATTATTTAGTCATGAGTAAGTAGCATTCCATTTTTTATTTTACACATAGACATATAATAACTAGACTGCGCATTTCCCTCAAGAGTTGTACGAACTTGAGAAAAAGACAACATACTTAAAGCATGTTTAAGCATCTTGTCGAAAGTATGTCGAATACATTTTCATTGAATTATAATTCCCAGCCCTGGCTGTATTTCTGAACTGCAGCTGCTCAGCTAAAAAAAGACATTCAAACTGCTGAAACAACAGCTTTGAAAAAACACACCAAAATAAGACACCCTAACAATCCAATCTATAATCTGTCTAACATCCCACTATATAAATCTAGAAGAGTGATTTCCAATACTCAAACGAAGTAGACAATTAAGCCCCAAATTTGTCCAATGCTAATTAGAAACTCTCACTCCATTCTGTAATAGCCGGCAATATTATTCTCAGACTCAAATCTCCCACGCATACACTATTAGCAGAGTTGTAAATCCCCATTAATTCATGAATTATAGTTTACAATACAGTTTGTTTTGGGATTATGATTTCATAATAATATGTAGTGATTATAAAATAGAGTGTAAATATTTGAATAGCTGCAAAAAAATACTAATTTTCGTTTAAATATTCACAGAAATAGTGGAAAAAATGGAAGAGATAATTAATGCTTTACTTTCTTACTGCATTAATTATGTTTCTTCATTTTTTCAAAAAGATTACCATGAAATTTTATTGAAAAATAATTATTCTTACAGCTATTCAAAAGCTTAGTCATCATATTATAATCACTACATGTTATTATTATGAAATCATAATTATATCATCATCTTTATTTTTACAAGTATTAGGCATTTATAACTCTGCCTAATAGAAATAGCTTCAATGGTAATTTAACGAGTAGTAGTAGTAGTAGATTTATTGACAAACTGTTACAACAATTATAACGAATGGTACATTTGAATTAGTTACGGAGGTTGCTTTAGATACGGGATTTTACAAATTTGTTACAACGTAGTCTGCCAACAGGCCATCGACCGAGGTCCTTCAGCCCAGGGTTTTCTTTAGTACATTTAATTAATTACTTGTAAGGGTGGAAACAAATTGTTTTTCGTCGTAAGTACAGAGGTGTATTATCCTAGGTTCTCGTTAAACATTCTTTCGATAATTTGAAATATAGTGTGTATGGGAAATTTATGTTTGGGTAATTTAACGATTTAACGAAAATTCACGTAAATTACGAAAATAATTCACGAAAAAAACTACCTCAAAATTCTTTCTAAAATTTGTCCAATATTTTGTACCATTACTACTAATAAAATAATAACACACTTGAACTATTAAATACTTTCAGTAATGGAAGATGTATCACCAAGGCGATGAAGTGCAATGGAATCGACGACTGCGACGATGGGAGCGATGAGCAACACTGCAGAGATCGAATTAAATGAAAAGAAGAAATAGCGGCGTTGTAATTAGCGAGAAAAAAAAAAGTATTAATGTAGTTACGATTTGTTAACTACGGCGAACCCGGTATTCGGACTAGGAGCCATGCAAATAATTGTATAGATATGTTTATATTGTATACATAGATAGATATATGATTATTATACGACTAATAAATATATAAATGCACGTACCTAACGTATTATATATAAAACTGCCTTTGTCCACTCCTTTTACATAAAATCAATCGCATATTACATACTTACCTAATGTATGCAACAATAAGCGCGCAGAACGTATGCTAAGAGACATTAAGGTAGTCGTTTTGTTTCATCAGGTATAAGAGAAACTGTAAAACTAAGATATATCTTTATTGTGTCTGTAGCTTTGCGTTAACAAAAATATGTGGTCTTTTAATTATGATTTACGGTAAAAATTTCACTGCAAAAACGGTTAAATTAAAAATGGGACGCTACTTCGACGACTCGAAATCAGTGCACTGAATTTGGCAGAGCTATAAGTTTCCCAGATATTTATTACACTGAAATCTAAATTTCGAAGCTAAATATGACGCTATATAAACTACAACTGCAACAAAAGTAACGAAAAAAAATGAATTGTGTTAAAAAAAGTAATACATTTTTTCGCATCTTGTCACTTGTTTTGTGATTATTTAGTAAAAATATCTGTCATAGGCTGTTGATTTTTAAAAAAAATATTCTTACACTCTGAGGCAAGTATTAAGATTTCATCATGTGCGCTGCCAATTTTTTTTGGCCCAAGATGTGTACATTAAATGCTTCAATTGATACAAATCAGCAATAAAATTAATTGTATTTCTATTGAATGAATTAATCTAAACGCTTCTTCAACAGATACATACAAGTCGATAAGTAAACTGATGCTCGAAATACCGATACTTATCTTGCATAATTTTTCTCCGGAATTTGTAACTAATCTGACGGCTAGCCGCCAGTCAACCTCAAGTTTCCTCCAATTAGGTTGTTCTGAGGGTTTTTTTCGCAGTATATAAAAATGAAATAAATCATAGATAATCATATATGTCAGTATATTTTACGGATAATACAGTTTCTATATAAACTCGAGATCAATACATAGAAATAGTATATTTTTAAAGAAGTTGGTCGTACTAATAGTCGACGTAAATCCCATTGCGAAAACCCAAATTCCTTTTTCAATTAATTTTCGTAGTACGTCTTATACGATACAATATTATTGATAATTCAGGAATTCATTTCGTACACCTTCCAGTTTAATATTCACATTTTCGTGATACGTTTGAATATCCCGGAAATATTTACGTTTTTTTTTTAAAATAACATCTACATTACGTAATTTTTAATCAGTGGAAATAGTTTATAATTCTGTATATACACACAGTAATGTATAAGCAGTTTAATCTCAACTGTTTTGATAGTCCATAGATTACGTTTGATCGATGAATTATGGAAGTCCCAGGTGGTACATCTTTCTTTGCACACCACCTGAACGTTAGTTGTCGATTTATAAAAATTCATCTGGCTCACGGGGTGCATCGAGATCTCGGTAGTGAATGACGGGCCGGAAATCACCGCCGCCACCGCTGCAAATTGGCAAAATGAAAGACGATTAAAGTACATGGCACGCATGCTTCATCGAGTTTTTTTTGTTGTTTTTTAATCGGCTGTGCGAAAACTGTAACAGCGTTTCTTATCTTACTCTGTAAGATAGAGGGACAAAGGGCTAAGCAATTCGCGAGACATCAAAATTCAATAAATTGTTGTCTTATCTCGTTCCGAAAGCGTGTGAGACCCGATCGACCGAGCGTAGGATACAAGTGGAATGGGGATATAAAATAAAATGAGCAACATTAGCAACAAATATATTTATTTGTTCTTCTCGGCAGTATCGTGTGATTGTGTCATACTTTTTACATCATTTAAACCTGATAACTGCACTTTACAAATGTTTAATCGATATAATATAAATTTTTTAAAAAATCTTCGATATCGTACGTGTTGTTGTACGATTTCGTATTAATTTTTCTTCCTCTTGTCTAACCCTTGATTGTCCCAAGACGGGCGGTATTTTCAAAGGGCTTCCCTATTACGAAGGTTTAACTACTTTTTTTTTTCCAGTCGAAACACATGGTTTTTTTCTTCTTCAAGATATACCGTGTCAATATCGTAATATCGATGCAATTAATTAATGAATATCTACATCCAAGCAATCGCCACGCTTGACAAAAACGTATTTTCTCATTTATGGCAACAGGAGTGTGTATTGAATGATTAAAATAATCGTGACACAAATCTACTAGCACGATAATTCGACTCACTGGCTTTAAATTGGCACTTGCCGTTATCCGAGATTTAAAAATGTTCGATAAGGCTCGACTAAAAATCAGAATATGTCCATGTCTAGCTGATCCAAATCATTATAACTAATAACAGGCCTCGCCGTCGAATCTGGAGCAGCCCTGGAAACATTATATGTACCACGTACTAATTACGCAACTCTTCGAGGCTCTTGGAAAATTCAATCAAGTTAATATAAAGCAAGGAGAAATAATAATTTGTGTAGAGTTAAGTGGTAGATTTTAGTCCGTGTGTGTTTTAAGGATGATATATTACGCTTTCTTGAAGTAAAAAAGCGGGAATTCCGAAATAATCAGGATATAAGTCGAAATAGGAGGATACAAAACAAGAAAACGTTGCAGAAATAATAATGGTTTTTGTGAAATTATATCTTACCGTCCTCTGTTGAAACCACCGCGATTTGGACGCGGCATTCCACCGAATCCACCTCCAAAACCTCCGCCGTATCCGCCGCCTCCACCGAATCCGCCTCCTCGTCCTCCGCCGTATCCACCACCATAACCGCCGAAGCTACGAGAAGAAATATATCTAGCTTCAAAAATAAATTACTGTACAACGCGCGACGATGGAAAACAATCGAAAAATTTTAATTATAGCAATAATTGCTATACTGGGTCGAAAAATAAACAATACGAAATAATAATTATAAGTAAGTTGGAAGACTTCACACTCGTCAAACCCGAATTTCATCGTTTTCAATTTTTTCTGTAATGCATAAAATAACAGTTCGGGAGAATAATTTGTATGATTATTTAGTTTCTCGAATGTTGTTCTGCAAATTAACATTCTATACACGTAATAGTGTTAATAGTTAAAAAATTACATCTTTCTATTTAACACGGAGGAAAAATTCTTCATAAACAAATAGCTATCATTATTAAATGGCTGACACTTTCAAATGTGTATGAAATCAAAACACACAGTCTTCTCTGTCCTAAATAAAATGGGAATTGCCACATTAAAATTGTTTGAAAATTACGAATTATTCACCGAAAAACAAGACAAACAAATTATTTGATTTTTACGAAAATAGCCATAAATGAGTTAAATTCGTCACTATGAATATTCCTTTGGGTTATGGGGTCATGGTGTAATATGAAGAACTCTTCACTCGCGTGAATTTAACCGTAAAATATTAGATAAAAAAGGATGCAAAGTAGAACTTTGCACATTGCTTCCTCATTCTTTTTCGCTCTATGAGGAAGTTTCTTTATTTTATTTTTGGCTTCCTCATAGAGGAAGCTTTGCGAACGATAAAAATTATTGACGAAATTGATGATTTCTGACGTTTTACGAAATCCAGAGCGACCAGTAAATTTTTTTTAAATTCAAAATAACGTAAAATCCGAACCGTTTTACCGATCATCACGAAATTTGGTACGTAGCAGGGCTGAATGTTATTTTTTCAGTGTAAAAAATTTCAATTGATTTATTGAAATTTTATCTGAATTGGAGCAAAGCGAAAATTGTTCGATAAATTCAAAATATCATAAAAACCGAACTGCTTTGCAGATTTGACCCAAATTCAATACCAAAGGTCGCATCACTTTGTTCCATTTTAATACGAAGTTTCAACCCGGTAGCTAAAAATTCGTTCGAGCTAGAGCATTTATATACTTTTTTCAAAATTTAAAAATTCTTATAAAAATGAAATGTGTTAATCCATTTTTCCGAAATTTATACCAATTACAGATTAGGCAATACTGTACATGTTCTTTAAATTTGAGCTGATTCGGTCGAATAGTTTAAAAGTTACAGTTAAATGAATTTTTGGCCTTTTATCACACACACATCCGGACAATTTTTCTAAACCACTTTTCTCGGCGTTTTAGACCATTCTGAGTACTTTGACATAAAAATCTCGAATACATTTTTTTCATGAAAACAAAGTTTCCTCTACGAGGAAGCAAAAATATTGAGCTCTGATTTGTCTTATGTGAAGCGCCCCTAACTTCTTATTTCGATGTTAACATAAACATAAGATTTACCCCGCAGGAGGATAGGGAGCGAAACCCTCTCGTGGTCCTTCACGAACGGGTGTTTTGTTTCCAGGATGTTCGGGCAGAATTGGTCGTTTCGGATCCTTCAAGTAATTGTTAAAGTACTCCGCTTCGGCCTTAACTTCCGCAACTTTTTCGCCGTGCTTGTTGAATATGTGTTTACGAATGAAGTCAGGGCCCTTGAATTTCTTACCGCTCAAAGGACACAACCACTTGTCTTTCGAAATTTCCTGCGTATTCGCTTGAACGAATTTCTCAACCTCACTGAAGAATTTTGCGTAATTAGTTAAGGAAAAAAATATTACAATTGTACACATTTACGTCCATTACAAATTTGTTTTTAAGTACTTGACGTCGATAAACGGTGATCTCTTCATAAATAATATTAAAAGGATACGCTTCAGCATTTTTAGCACCGAGTTTGTCGAATTCCTCAGTAGACAACGTCGCTACTGGTGCGAGGAACGCCGCCATTTTACTCTCGAAATTCCGACAGTACTCCGACAATTCCGTTGACGATATTTTAGCCGTTGGTTGCGGTCCTCTCACGTGCATTATTCCACAACGATTTGGCATCTCGTCCTCGTTCGGATACTCACAATGGTTGTAATAATCGACTGAGTGGACGATTCGCAAATACAAAACTAACCGATCCAGAACCTGAAGATAGAATTACATACGATCATTAATTGAGATATATTCAATACATAGTTTCAAATTTAAGGGTTGATTCTATGATCTGAGCACAAAATTGTAGTAATTATATTTAATGTTCTGTAAAAAAAATATACTTGCAATTTAATGTACAAATGCGATGTAAAATTAATGTATGACTTGGTAAAGGTTAATTTATCTTTAATACTATACTTTAATTTTTTTGTAAAGATACTTCAATTTTTATAGTTTCCCTTCAATTTTACTGTACATTAATTTTTCATCACTATTCTGCATTCAATTGAATTTACTAGTTTATGCATAAGAATTTCCAAACATTTTTAACAGTGTGATGGCGTATAATATTTTGCATCAAATTATATTTTGATTAAAGTGGAAATTGAGAAAAGTCTTCAAATATATAAATAAGATAAAGAAATTACTTTGATGAGAGCGGGATCCCTTTCGACTGGCCCATCTCCGTCTCCGCCTAGTTGGCCTTCTTCCTGATCGCCCGACATTCCCAGTAACTCTTCCTCCTCGGCCGAAGCCTCCTCGATAAGATAGTCGGTGATATTTTTCAAAACTGGATTTTTTGACGATAGTCCAAAAGCCTGTATGCGCCAAAAATTAAAGCCAATATTAGTGTTTCGTCGTTTAACAAAAAAAGGCTAACATAATTGGTTTGCAATATTATGACAATAGAAATTTATAAATCTCACTCACCGCTTGCTCCGCCTCATTCGCATTTTCATTGGATTTTGCGTCTTTATTCTCCTCGGAATTTTTAGTAGTCCCTTCGTCTTTCTTCTCCGGACTCCACAGTCCGATTCTGCTGTCCAAATTATGAACGATTTTGGCGCTCAATTTTATGTCGTGCCTGACAATTTGCTTGTGCGATGTGAGACCGTTGACTGTACGGATTCGACGTGAAAGATCACGGTTCACAATCGCTCCCAATTCACAATCACGAAGCTGTAAATTATGTACAGCTAGTAAAATTATCTTTTCTACATGAAATTTGTAGTCGTAATTTTTCTGCTAAATAAACATTTACCGTTAAATTGCCATATTATTATAATGACTTAAAAAAACAAACTACTGCTTTGAAAAAAATATTTTTTCCGTTTTTTAATGAATTCTTACAAATGTACTGAACTCTCACATTTTTTTTCTCTCAATTTCATATGAAACTTTATTGACAACTAATTTTTATTGCACTTATACAAATTAAGTGAATTACAGCATAAATTATTATTTCCAATTTTGCTTCTATATAGCACGAGTTCTGTTTTCGTGACTTTAATTTAGAGGTTTTGAGATCAGGACATTAACATTTCCATACGATATGTAGAAAAACGTTATTTTAATGTCAAAATTTTGTTTGGGACAGCAACGTGTAAAATTTGGAAAAAAATACCCGTATGTTGTTGAGGCTCCAACAAATTTCCTTGATGTTTACTTGACGTTCGAATGAAACCCAACCACGACGGAACCATCTGCGCTCAGGCTGGGGATCGGCTATGGCGACTCTCAGGAATCCAGGGAATCGCTTGCACATCTACAAAATAAATATTCACGTGTAAAATAATCGCCAAATATGAAGCCCATTCGATTGTTATAAACAAACAACATAATTGACATTTAATACAACCTTATACAAAAAACAAAACTATTTTTTTTTTCCTGTGACCCCTTCAAAAGCTCAGCTACTATTTTCTCCATAAGAAAATCTTATCACTTCCACATCCAAATTTGAATTTAAATTAAAAACATTTTTTTCCACGATAATAATTGCCCTATAGTTTATTTTTCAATACCATAAAAAATCGGGACGGCCAATCAATAAAACATTTTTCGATAAACAAAATGAGGTGTTGCTCCTCATAATCGAACTGATAATATTGCGGTTTACTTTTTTATTAAACTCGATGAAAAAATATGAAACATCGGACATTTTCAGATATTAATCGATTTAGATTTCATATCGCGGCTATAAATGTATTTGTATATATATAATACCTCGGAACAGTTTATTATACAATCAGAAATTGTAAAAATGCTTTAAAAAATTTAGCACTAATTTGATTAGTATAAAACGCTTCAACCTCCTTAAAGTAGTTCAAAATAAAATAAAAAAGTAAGTAGAGACGTCCGAAATTAACGTGACAATTATGACACTCTCGATACTAAAAAGTTAACTCACCGCTTCGACCTCCGCTTTCGTAATAGTCGGTGCCAAATTTCTAAGGAATATGCTACTGGTTTTATGGAGAGCACGAGGTTCCTTCTCCTTGTCCTCGCTCGCCAGATCGATCACCGCTTCCGGTTCGATATCGGTCTTTTTCGCAGCTACGCATTCGACTTCGTCTTCCTTCTCTTCCTTGACCTCCTCGTCGGGTTTCGTCTCTTTTTCCTCCTCGGCATTTTCGTCATTTTCATTTGGTTTTTCTTCGACTGTCGACGACGCTAATACAGACAGTAAAATATCATTGAATTTTTACGCTTGGTCAAGTTTTCCGTCAGTTTTTTCGCTTGATACTTACGAGCTTCTACTTTTGGCGTATCGGGCTTATTGCTATCGCTGTCGGAGGAGCTACTACTGCCACTACTACTCGAGCTGCTGTTGCTATCCGTGCGCTTACGTTTTTTGGGATTGATTTGCTCAGCCGGTTCTTCCGCTGCTGTTTGTTAAAAATAATAATAATAATAACTATAGAAGTACTTTATAAATAACAAGCGCTTATTACTAACAATAATTCGTTATTATACCTTTTTCTTCGGGAGCAGGTGTCGTCGTTTCTTCCGTTTCTTCCGCTTCTTCCGCATCTTCCGCTTCTTCCACTTCTTTCGTCTCTTCGGTCACACTTTCCTGAGTTTTATTAACTTCCCCGGCTTCTTTATCCTCCGTTTGTTCAGCATCTTTCATCTCGGCGTCACCGTTCTGTTCTTCGGTTGGTTTCTCCTCTTCCATTGGTTCTTCGGTAGCTTTTGTTTGTTCCCTAAGCATAATTACGGATCTTTCTTAAAGTCGATTTAAAAAATAAATCTGTATAGTCGATTCAATGAATAAATTGATGAATTCGATATAATAAATAGATAACGGCGATTCAACGAAGAATTTATTTATGCGTCGACTTACTCGCTTTCCGGTTTAGCTTCCGTAGTTTGTTTACTCTTCACCTCTTTTGCTTCTTCTTTTTCCTTTCGAACGGCTAAAACTTCTTTCAGCGGTAAAACAGGCGGAGGTTTTACATCGAGAATTTTCAAATCGTCCTCCGTGCCGCCTTCTAATTTAATAACGACTGCATCGAGAAGATGCAGAAGAGGATCAGCCTGATCGGCATCGACGGAGACTTTGTCTATCTGCTCTGAATTCAGGAGATCCAAGAAAACTTGGACTCGTTTCTGTACAATAAAACATCAGGCGTATAAAAAAATTATTGATAATATAAGCGAAGTTCTTTTTAAAAAACAGTTACAGCGAATTCTTACCCTCAAAGCTGCAACTTGTTCGTCTTTTCTCTTCACCGACTCTTCCGGATGATATTTTATTTTGAACCTAAAGATCGATGTAAAAAAGAAAAACCGATAGATTAGCAGATTGCTACGATCGACGAAATCGCAATTCGGTTTCTTTTTTTCCGAATCGAACATGTGTTAATGCAGACAGAGAAACAGTTTAGAATGCAGCTGCTGCTTTATGTAAATTCTTATACCTTTGCCAATTTACAACATACGTTTTCATTGCAATTGCACTGCCGACATTGCTACAACATCGAGGTGGGATTTCAATTATCAAAATACTTGACGATCTGAGAAGTTTGTTCGTTCGTATCGCGATTCGAGAGAATCGAGATACGCATAGCGTTTGCTTGTCGCAGGAAAAAAATGTAAAAGGGGAATTCAAAAAAAGTATAAAAATTTGAAAATTATGGTACTTAGAGTCAAACTCAATCATCTGCAAGTTATAGCTGAATATTTAATGCTGACACTTTAAGGATCCGACTTACCCGAAGAAGGGCACAAAAAATATTTTTATTGATGTAAAAATTGCTTTGAATAAAATAGCATTAAAAAATGCAGTTCACGAGCTTCCAATCAGAGTTGTAAATCCCCATTAATTTATGAGATATAGTTTACAGTACAATTTGTTTTGTTACTATTATTTCATAATAATAATATGTAGTGATTATAAAAAAGAGTGCAAACATTTGAATAGCTGAAAAAAATACTAATTTTCGCATTAATATTGAAAGAAATAAGTAATGCATTACTCTCTTAATGCATTATTTATTTTTTTCCATTTTTCCAAAAGGATTACCGTGAATTTTTATTAAAAAATAATAATTTTTGCAGCCATTTCAAAGTTCGATCATCGTATTACAATATAGTGATTATAAAAAAGAGTGTAAACATTTGAATAGCTGAAAAAAATACTAATTTTCGCATTAATATTGGAAGAAATAGTGGAAAAATGGAAGAAATAAGTAATGCATTACTTAATGCATTATTTATTTTTTTCCATTTTTTCAAAAGGATTACCGTGAATTTTTATTAAAAAATAATAATTTTTGCAGCCATTCCAAAGTTTGATCATCATATTACAATCGCTACATGTTATTATTATAAAATCATAATTATAGAGCTGATCGTATCATCATCATTATTTCTATAACTATTAGACATTTACAACTCTGCTTCTAATTAATATTTTTCCCCTTAGAAAAAAAAGTAGAAAATTTGGCAAAGAAATAACTCAGCTCAACAGTTTATAATATGATTCAGACGTTTCTAATTACCATTCAATAGATCATTCGTTAATAATTTATAATTATTCCACGTATATAATCCCACCCCATGTGTGGCAATTTGTTCTTAAGTTATTTACGTACGACGGCGTGGTATTGCGAAAGAGAATCATCATCGATTTATATCAATATAATAACGAAGTGGAAATATCGAAATTGCCGGGTACGGTATGAAGCCTCACCTGTAGTATTATATTCAGTATTGTCGACGTTTCAGATTGTCTACCCTATCTCAATGTTCAATGAGGTTCAAATATAAATGTAATAGCGGGTTTAGAACGCGGCCTAAACGAGCGTGTTTGGGCTTTGCGCGCCCAGCTCGCAAAATTATATTCTGTGAAGTTTCTAGCTACCGATACACGGCACAGGTCTTCGACGATGCGCGATACGCGTGGTTTTATATTTTTTTTTTCATTATAATATCGAGCGAAAAAATAAATGCCGAGATGATCAGTGCTCGAGGCATAGGGCGTTGACGGTTGTGTGCTGTAGGGATAGAGAGATCTTGTAACATTGTTAGAAGTTAGCCAGGCGTCTCTCATCAACATTGCTTTTTCGTTAAACGATTAAAACCAAGCTTCACGTTGTTTACGGCCGACGACCCAAAATATAAATAAAGTGACTATTTGCACCCAAAAGTGTATATCATTAAGAAACACAAAAAAGAAAAAAGAACCACGTCAAGTTACAAAGGCTTCAGAATCGTACAATTTTTCGTCATTCCAGTAATTGCGTATAAAGATACGTGAAAAAAAAATTAATTTACGCATTGAAAAATTCAACTAATAATTCCTGTTATAGTTGCAAATCTCAACGAATATTTTCTGCTATACGTAAAGATGTTAATAAATATTTAATGTTTTAATTACAGTAGAGCGTCGATTATTCGAACTAATTGGGACCGAATATCATTCGGATAATCGAAAATTCGGATTACCGAATATCAATATTTTGTGAAGGGGGAGGGAAGAACGGAAACGCTTAAAATATTAGAATATTAAATATTAGAATATATACGTATAATATAATATTATATATATATATATATATATATATATATATATATATATATATATATATATATATTATATGTATGTATTTATCGAAAATTAATATTTTTAATATATTATTATTGGTATATATTATATATTCTGATAAAACCGCCGGACTCTATATAATATGAAATTTTCTTGGGAAAAGTCAAGAATTTTTTCCTGTTTCACGGCAGAAACTCTTTTTCGCGCTGTTTATCCTTCGCGACTCGGTTTATCCGAAAATTCGGATAAACTAAATCATCGTTCGGATTATTGACGTTTAGGATAATTGACGTTCGGATAATCGACGCTCCACTGTATATGTTTAGGTATTTGTAAACAGAATCTTACATAAAATAATGTATTTCCCGAGCGATTGTAACTTGCCTGACTGATACGTTTTTTGCCTCTTTTTTTGGTTGTTCTGTGCGGGTTTATTAAAAGCATTTTCAGATGCAAATAGTAACAGCCAAATATGAAACGTAACAACACTCATCCTCTCTTCGTTATAAATATTCTCTAGCTTTACGAAAATTTAATTAATAAATAAAACGATTTCTATCGCAGAGAGGTGCGCAATCGTAACGTTCACAAGTACTCTCAGAAATTCCGTTAGAGTTACTGTTTGTTTATTTTAGGGCATCGACAGAGGTTGAATTAAACTCTGAAATATCATACAAACTGTTCGTTTTTTTTTCTTTATTATACGGTGACTTACCATTCCTCGTCCTTGTGGGCTACAAAGAATTCATTGAGCTGCTGCCGCCTAAACTCCAGTTTATATTCGTTGTAACGTTTGATGGCCTCTTCGTCGGTAATCGAATCTTCCTGAGTTCCCAGGAAAGCCTTAAACGTCATCATCGGCGGTTGGGTCTCAACATTTGAATTGCTGAAGTTTCCTGGTACTTCGCGGCTGCATATAATTCACGAATCATTAGTCCGAATAAACTTAAGTGGCTTTGAATATTTTACACTTCGGACTGGTAAATATTTTTTAAACGTTAATGTAATAAAAATAATTAACGTTAATAAAAAAATGTACTATGCATTAATAAATATAATCATAAATCAGTGAAATATTCATAGCGATGGATTTACAAAAACATTTACGAATTCAATACAATTTACGAAAATTTACATTTTGTTTACTATGTTTATAAAATGTTGCGTCATTTTTAAATATTCTTCATAAGTCACAGAGTTTATTTCGTTAATGAAATAACGCGCTAAAAAATTGATCTCCCAAATATTTAATATTGTTGACTATTCGATAATTATAGCCATTAATTTATGAAGGAATTTCTCACTGTATCAACAGGCGAGATTAGTTTTTTGAACGCTTAGCTGTGTCAAATATCAAGCCGGGTATTTTCTACGGGTTTTTCCAGAGAACCAGAATGAAACAGCCGGAAAAATAATCGGCTAAGAATTGTTGAATTTATCGGCGAAAAATAAACTAAAATGCAGGAGTGACTTTTTGGAAATTAACTATAATTTCTTACTATTGTTGCCAATGTATAACTATTAATATTTCTCTAAATTAAAACAGTATTTTCTCTATTGTTATTGAATGCAACAAATTTCACAGAACAAGTTACAAAAAAATGTAGTACTTATTTGACTAGTGTTGACGCACTCCAACCTCCTTAAACAACAAAATGTCGCATCACAAAATGTAATGGTAATTATTTAAACCTATGTCGATATTATATTGTTCGATGCTACCTCAATTTAGCCAATAGTTTTGGAGTCAAACGACTTCTCCTCTGCCTTATATTCGCGACACGATACATTTTTTAAATTGAGCTATTCACTATGTCCTGACTTTAAAAAAAAAGAAGATCTCTTCTGGAAGGAAGATAAACAAACCTGCTGGCATTTCCGTGGTTACCATAGTGATGGTTGCCGCCACCGCCGCCATGATGAGGCGGAGGATAATGGTCTGGACCCCAAGCGCTGCCGCCTCCTCCACCTCCACCCCCGCCGCTGTAATAATCAGGATGGCCGCCGTAACGCGGCCCTCTATCGTCCCAATCTCCTCGCATCCTTTTCATCGGAGGAGCCATGTCCTGGGAACGAGCGGGGCTGTAACGTTCGCGGCCTCCGCCTCCGCCTCCGCCGCGATACTCTCTGTAATCTGGCCTTGCACGGGGTCTACTCGACCATTCCCTAAAAAAAATAAAAAAGGACGATAAAGTTTATTGAAAAAATGTAATTTTTTGCATGTTTAAGGGGATGCTGGAGTAGATTTTTTTACCGACATTGATCGGTAAATATTGGCTATTTCTTAGTATGCACTATTCATCATTATTACGCTACGTGTATGATTTATATTTGACAGGGATGTAATATAAACATAAACGCTTTGGTGTCCGGTCCAATTGCGGTCAGAAACTTACACGAAACAGAAAGAATCGCATATTACTGAACTTTCCGAAAACCAATATGGCCGCACTTGATATGTCAACAGACCTTCGTTGTAAGATATAACCGTTTCTAGAACTTGGATGTGTCATATTAGACCAGACAACAATTCTTCAACGTTTTTCGAATATTCCAGAACCATCAGAATGTCAATTCCACAAACCAAATCTACGTATAGTCTTTTCTACGTTCGCGTAGAAAATGCTCGGAACCTTTGCAAAAAGCACAAAATACGCGAACGTAGAAAAGACTATACGTAGATTTGGTTTGTGGAATCGACATTCTGATGGTTCTGGAATATTCGAAAAACGTTGAAGAATTGTTGTCTGGTCTATTATGACACATCCAAGTTCTAGAAACGATTATATCTTACAACGAAGGTCTGTTGACATATCAAGTGCGGCCATATTGGTTTTCGGAAAGTTCAGTAATATGCGATTCTTCCTGTTTCGTGTAAGTTTCTGACTGCAATTGAACCGGACACCAAAGCGTTTATGTTCATATTACATCCCTGTCAAATATAAAGCATATACGTAGCGTAATAATGATGAATAGTGTATACTAAGAAATAGCATATATTTACCAACAAATGTCGGTAAAAAAATCTACTCCAGCAGCCCCTTAAGGGGATGCTGGAGTAGATTTTATTACCGACGTTTGTCGGTAAAAACAGGCTTTTTCGTAGTTTGGATTATTCTTCGTTAATACGCTACACACATGCTTGAAATTGTACACGATTGTAATATCAACATAAACGAGTGAACGTACATTCGAATATGTGATGAAAACGTACAATAAATGAAAAAAATCGTATATTACTAAACCTCCCGAAATCAAAATGGCCGCCAGGGTGTAACAGCATCGCCTGTTTGGTAAGATATAAAAGATTCTGGAACTCACATACGTTAAATCGAAATGTACGTTCATTCTTTAGCGTTCTCTGAATATTCTACCAGCGTCGAAAAGACAATTACACAAAAGGAATCCACGCAAAACCCAGACTACGTTCACGCTGTCTGTTCGCGATCAGAGTGGGTTAAAAAGAGCGCGAATGAAGTTTCCCAATTAGAACACAAGTGGCGCCGATGTAGTCTGTTTTCTTTTGGCAAAAACTCCGAGCCTTTGTAACGCGACCGTACTATACACTATACATGGATTTGGCTTGTGTATTTGACATTCTGATGGTTTTCGAATATTCAGAAATCATCACAGAATTGACGTCCAGTCTGTTTTTACACATCTAATTTCCAGAAACAATTAAATCTTACGGCAAAGGTCAGCTGACATATCGTGTGCGGCCATATTGCTTTTCGGGAGATTCAGTATCTTTTGCCAAAAGTAAACAGACTACGTCAGCGCCACCTGTGTCCTGATCGAAAAACTTACCGACCAAAGTCGGTAAAAAAAAACTGCTCCAGCATCCCCTTAACATTATACATTCTCTACTAACATAGGTGTAGCCAAGACTATGGATACACATAGAAGTACAGATCCTCTGCTTCTCCTGAAGCTGTGCAGAAACTGGAGTACCCACGTATTTTTGTCTTTTTAGGTGCATACTTCAGTGTTTGCGTAGCTTCAGGAAAAGCATAGCATCTGAACTTCTATGTACAATTGTTCATCCATATCAGGGATGGGAAAATTTGTGTAAAAAAGTATTTAAATACACATTTTAAATACTGAATGATTTTACACTCTTTATTTATTTATGCTTGAAATAATGAATGGTTTTTCACTCATTATCTTTCCGAGTTCAAGTAATGAGTGGTTTTCTATGTTACGTTAACTATGATTACATTAACTAATTTCTAATAATCATGTATATTATATTGGCATATTCATAACCTAATTTTTCAAATTTATGTTCTAAATTTCGATCTTTATATACTTCCTGATGAAATATAAAAACCAAAAATCTACACTCAAAATTTTATATTGCCTAGTCAAATCATACAATAAAAAATAAAATAAATGTATAACATTCAATAATAGTATAAATATTAAATATTATTTTATGTACCAGACTGCATTCAATGATTTAATAAATTTACAAATATCAATATAAACTATACACTAATTGCTAAATTTTTGGTATCCAGTAAATCTGGAAACTTCAGGGATTATATAAGGATATTGATTATGTATAGATAGTAATGTTTTCATAAGACGACTATGTTAAAATGCTTGAATATTAGTATCATCTTATTTTGAGTTAAGTGCAGATAACAAAACCTGATTTTTCGTATGCTTCAATATATATTCCATTTGCATGGCCATCTAATATAATTGTCCTTATAAATGATCTACTTTAATAGCTAATAAATCATACCTATCCACCCATTCATCCCGTCGTCGATCATCCCTGCGTCCTTCTCTGGAATAAGACTCAGGTCTTTCTCCTCTAAACTTGTCACGCCTCTTTCGATCGTATTCATCATCAGAGTCACCCATTATCTGCAGAGTGCAGCTCCTGAAACGTAATTTCTCCATTACCTCCAAGAATTCAACAACTACTTTGCAACAGCGTTATAACACGATCAAATCTGATGTTAACTGCTCCAAAAATAGCGAGAAAACAAAGGTAATGCTTTGAAAGTACAGGAAACATTCTACATCATAATTTGATTATATTTTCGATAAATTCGTGGATAATCGAATTAATAAGACAACCAATGGATAGCGTCATGGGTAATACGGAAGCAATAGCAAGCCGCGTGCATGTCTTAACCTCTTTTAACCCGAAACTTAATGGAATCTCAATTGGCGAATATTTGACCTTGCGAATATATCAATAGAGCGATTATATTGATAACAGAAAAACAACGAAAGCCCGCAATCTGTGAGGCTGTTTATGTAGGTTGAGAAGACATTTCCGCGTTCGAATGGAACGAATACTTTGAATCGGCAACTTCAAATTAGTACAGTTTGGAATGATTAAGTTGTGTTTTATATGTCGAAGTATAATCGGACGATGTAGACATTCAAGCTTCAATGAAAAGGACTATAAATTATCGGAAGTATTGTCACAATTTGAGAAATAGCGCTCCAAAATTTCACTCACTTCGTCAATTCGGTTATACAGTTATTCAGTTACGGTGAAGTGGAGGACGCTCCGCCGACTGGCATATCCCAAGTCGGCAAGACGCCGTTTTGGCTTACGTAGTCACTACGTAACCTTACCTGATGGCTTTATTTGCTGATTTGTTGGCGTCATTGCGGCAATTTCCGTACAGCCAATCAGCATTCAATATTTCAGAAGATTATTATATATTTGATGAATCTCTAGCGCAAAGGGGGGCGGAAGGGATCATAGCGTAGATTTCCGTAGTAAAGACGTCGTATGACGAACTATAATCGCATGATATTTAATCCAATTCCGTAACGCATCGTTAGTTTCATGTAGGTGTATCATTAAGGGGCAATGAAACGTCTATGAGTGCGGCAGAGATAACTAATAACTTTCGAACCAAGAATTCTCGTAATCTTTTGATCCTTTTTGGGAAAAAAGAAAAGCCTTTCATTATGTAGAATTGGGAGACGAATGACATTAAGACTTTTCTTTTTTTGTACAGAAACGTTTAGCGGTCTCAAAAAAATTGGATACAATTTTTGTTACCGACTGAGTAGGTGCCGCCTCCACCCTTAAGGTGATGTGACACATGTTCGAAAACTGCTGGGAAACTGCAATCGGTATAAAAAACTGTAATCAAAACTACTCAGTGGCGCTTAAGGGGAAGCTGGAGTCGAGTGTAGAAGCATGTTTTTACCGACCGAAGTCGGTAAAACAGGCTTTTTCGTAGTTTTGATTATTCTTCGTCAATACGCTACAGATATGCTTCAAATTATACACGATTGTAGTATCAACATAAACAAGTGGACGTACATTCGAATATTGGGTGAATACGTACAATGAATGAAGATATTCGTATATTACTAAGCCTGGATCATCGCGGGGATCGCAAACAGACTACGTGATCGTAGTTTCGGTTTTGCGTGGATTCCTTTTGTGTAATTGACTTTTCGACGCTCGCAGAATATTCAGAGAACGCTAAAGAATGGACGTACATTTCGATTTAACGTATGTGAATTCCAGAATCTTTTATATCGTACCAAACAGGCGATGCTGTCAAACCCTGGCGGCCATTTTGATTTCGGGAGGTTTAGTATTTTACGATTTTTTTAATTTATTGTACGTTTTCACCAAATATTCGAATGTACATCCACTCGTTTATGTTGATATTACAATCGTGTACAATTTGAAGCATGTTTGTAGCGTATTAACGAAGAATAATCAAAACTACGAAAAAGCCTGTTTTTACCGACCAAAGTCGGTAATAAAATCTACTCCAGCATCCCCTTAACTTCACTGCCGTTTTATTAGAACTAAAAACTACAGACACGCCGTATATATAGATATATATATATATGTATGTAGATGAATGTGTATACTTATGGCTTATGTGTTTCACAGCTGCAGAAATATTACGGAATAACCTCGAAAGGAATTTGCAAGGAAAAGCAGCTAAAGTATGTAATTTATCGTAATTGTAAACCATAGTTTAATTTGCCTTTATAATTGTTCAAGGAGAGAATTTATTTAAATCGTCGAGATACATTACGAACATAACCTCAATTTGGATTGTTGTGAGCTGTCAATCGTTTGTTATTTCTTGCATTAATAATATTATTATTTTTATTCGCTCTTTGTATAATATTGACAGATCTTCGTGATTAAGTAACTGTAGGATTGCATTACATGGTAATAATTTAAGATATAGCTAATTTTTGGTTCTCACATAAATATTTTACTTATTATTGGAAATTTGTATAAGAATATTTTCAAATAGAAAAGATTTGATATTTGCTACGAATATTTTGTAGTTAATTATTCAAATGCGGAATACTAACTCATAATTCTTTTTCCAGGTGCTATTCAGGCTTTCAATTCAAGTTGTGAACTTGTCGGCAAAGGGAAAATATTCAAGTTACTTAAAAAAAGAATCGTTGAATCAATATGGATATAAGCACTTTGTTCAGAGCAAGTGTAAAAACAGTTACACTGAGGAAAAAGGCTTTGGATGAAAATGATGTTAAAATTCCACCGAGAAAACTGCGTCACCCTTCTACGTTTCACAGCAATGCTCATACCGTCGTCACTCAAATTTCCAAACTTCGGGAATTTCTTATGGAAAATCGTTCGGCGTATTTAAATTTCTCTAATCATTTGGCAAGCAAAGGTCACATGTCTGACGAGGAGAGAGATCAGATAGACAGTGGAGCTCAAAATATAATGAGCACTTGTTCGCAATTGATAAAAGAATTGAAGCGAGAAACCGCTGACGCTGAAGTCTCTCAGCAGAATCTGGAACATCGCGAAATTATGCTGTTTCTCATCGAGGAGTATTTGAAAAGCGTTTGCAAAATTTATTCCGAACAAAAAGCCATAAGAGTGAAACGAGCTATGGAAATGAGAAAAATGGCTAAACTCGAGTTGGACGTTACACAACGCCGTAATAATCCTATTCAACGCGACAAATCGAAATTAAATACTCCAAACGAATTGAACGTCGAGACAAAAGACATTAACAGCAGCTCCGCAGATTCTAGTCCACTTAAAGTTCAGGAAATGAATGGCGATGTTAATACTTTGAATTATGAGGAAGAACTCTCGGCCGAAGATATTCAGATGTTTGAATCTGAAAATGAACAATTGTACAACGAGCTCAACACTCTTACTGAAGAGGTCAAGCAGATTGAAAGCAAAGTCGTTCATATTGCTGAACTGCAGGAAATTTTCACGGAAAAAGTACTGGATCAGGACAAAGATTTGGATCGACTCATGACGACCGTTGTTGGATCTACCGAGAATGTTAAAGAAGCTAACGAACAGATTCGGCAAGCGATACAGCGAAATGCCGGTCTTAGAGTGTGGATCTTATTTTTCTTGTTGGTTATATCGTTTTCTCTTCTCTTCCTCGATTGGTACAATCCTTAATACTTGTAATCAAAAATAACATTAAAACTATGTTTTTCATTTAAAAAAAAAATAAAAATGCTTTTTTTCTGACAAACATTTTTTGTTTCTGTTTAAAAACACAGCTTTCGCATATTTTTCTCGAGTTTTGGGAAGCTGGACTTTATACTTAACGACGGATATTTAAGGTAGTTCTGCCGTAAAGGCTATCCAAACTCATATGCGTGAATTTTTGACATGTTGTAATTTAGCCATTCAATTTTACTTGGACAAAATCTTGAAGGCTTTTACCGAGTATTTGAATGAACAATTAAAATTTGAAAATCGATCATTCTACACGGCGCCAACGGGAGGGCTGGAAAAATTGATCTTTAAATCGAAAATTAACATACTTAGATCAAAGATAAAGAGAAAATAAATAGTACTACAGATTCGCAAATCATTCAGGAATTTATGGATCATGAAAAAAGATGAAGTCTCCGGAATAATGTTTAATTGAACCAAGGTCAAAGTACCCGATACCGGGCCAAATGACGTCTCCTAACCTAATTATCGTAAAAATGAAGTCAAATCCGCACTAAACATATCAACTATTTGCAAATAATCGTTTTAATTTCATTACGACAATGTCGAAGGATTCTCGATTATTTTTTATATTATTATTGAGACAGTCAAAGTGATGCGTATGATTATTTTTTAATGTCATATAGACTCTGAGATTTATGACTCCGGCGTACCGACAGAACTACCTTAAGTAACGAGCGAATTATGCAAAAATAAGTAAATATATTTTATTATAAAAATAAACATTGTACATACTGTAAATGGCGATTTTTCGGTTGCTAATTGTGTCTTCTGATCTTCGTGAAAATTCACGTGTTACGCAATGTTACTTGGTAATTCGCAAATATTAAAGATTCCAGATTGTTAATGTGAAAATTTTGCTAATAAAGTGTTATATCTGGTCCGTGTTATATTATTTTTTTCTTCTTCTAATTATTATGTTTTGTTTTCCTTCATTTGGAGGATCTTTCTTCTTTTTGTGTTTCTTTTTCGTTTTTATTTTACAGCTAGGTTTTGGCAATTTTAATTAATTAATAAAAAAGGAAATGATACCAGAATTAACATTATATTAATTAATTAACATTGGAGTCTCATGTACATATTATTCTTTGGTGATTGAAGATCAGGCTGATTGTGCTCTTTTAACTAATCCCGTTTTCATTCCATTCAGGATCATCACACCCTAATAAATCATGAATGCATTCAAATCGACCTCATTACAATTACATTACCATAATCTTTTCATAATCATTTAATTAAATTTTCATAATAATTGATAATAATTTCATAATAATGGCATAATTCTTCATTTAATTTTTTATTATAATTGCAATGTCTGGTCAGCATGAATGCATTATTATTAAATAATCCCTAACATACATTACATATCCATTTTCATTCGACTATCATTACGAAATATCATTTATCATCAATAAACTAATTTTCATTTCATTATAATATCATTGCATCATGAATCATTTTCATTATAAATTTCATTGAATCATAATAATTGTTATCATTAATTGTATCAATTATAAATAATTATCTGACTATACATTGCATTTCATTCTCAATACATAATTCTAAAAAATGCAAAGTAGAACCTTGCGCATTGCTTCCTCATTATTTTTCGCTTTTTACAAAGCTCCCTCTGTGAGGAAGCAGTATGTTATTCAATTTTGGCTTCTTCATAGAGGAAGCTTTGTAAAAAGCGAAAAATAATGAGGAAGCAATGTGCAAGGTTCTACTTTGCATTTTTTTTTTTATACCTTGTGTCTCTTTTGCAGAGGTGTTTAATACAGCTATAAATCACCTCTGCAAACACCGTTACATCTAATTTTGATTAGATACAAATTTTTGTCGTACTTTCTCAACTTTTCCGGAAGTTTTCGGTTGCGAAAATCTACATTTTTTTTTAAATGAAAAATGGTGTAAAATCCGAACGACTTTACCGATCATCACCAAATTTGGTACATGGCATTTCTGAATGTTATTTTTCGTCTGTACAAAATTTCTGTTCATTTGTTGAAATTCGACGTAATTTAGATCAAAATCTATTTTTTTCGAAAAATTCAAAATTCTATAAAATCCGAACCGCTTTACCGATTTCGCCGAAATGCAATACCATACAACATTGAACTTATATCTAGATATGAAGAACTATTTAGCTAAATCGGCGAACTTTTACGAAAGTTAGAGCATTCACGTCCTTTTTTCAACAAATTAAAAATTGCATAAAATCTTAATTACTATATATATATTTTATAAAATTGCAGTATTCAAAGGGGGGCAGCTACTCTACATGTGTGCCAAATTTGAGCCCGATCGCTCGAACGGTTACTGAGTGAGAGGCGATTGAATTTTCGAGGCCCAGCACACACACACACACACACATACATACGGACATTTTTTCTAAACCACTTTTTTCGATGTTTTAGGTGATTCTAAGCATACTGACATGAAAATCTCGAAAAAAAAATTTTTTCATGAAAACAAAGCTTCCTCTATGAGGAAGCAAAAACAAAGAAATAATTTCGTTTCTTAGATTCCATTTTACCATCAATTTCGTAAATTCTTTTTTTATCATAAATAATTCTCTTGACATCAAGAGTTCATTGAAATTCACACATTATAAAACCGTCAATAACAAACAATATTCACTTCTGTTCACACACAATATTCTCAAGCTATAATTGTAATTCGGGTTATAATGTAAGGATGACGACTTATCTGACTTAACTACGCAGGCCGACGTGAGTTGCTGATTTTGGTGAGCTGGTGGAGCGAGCGTCGATCGAGGGAAACGCTGACCAATAACCGTCGCTCGAAACGGACAATTTGAATTACCGTGCCTCATACATAGATGATTTCGTCCATGAATTTCTCTTCATATAGCCCGATACATCGTCAGAATATATATATATATAATTTGAAACTCAACCAGAGCGAGATTTAATATTACTCGCTGGTCCTTCCGGCTTCAAGTAACACTAATAATCGGAGGCACATCTCAGTGGCCTATTCCAATGCCAAAAGTAATTTAAAGAAAAATTGTGGATGGATATAATGTCCCAGTCACCGGTCGTCCTATTAACATAATCACGAAGAAATATAGAGGACTGCCGCGTGGCTGATAAAGACGTTTATTCGGCAATGATTCATTATCAGACAAAAATAACACTCTAAATACCTTCTTTTAGTACATCTGGAGGATCGTATGTGAGTGAACTTTTTTCATTTGCTTTTAATTTGCGTTATAACTCGCGTTTAATATATAATAACTTCGATACTTTTGAACGAAACTTTCGATACACACATGTAATCGACACTCGATATAACCGGCGACTGGGGCGAGGCGATGAAGGAATTGCTCGCGCTTGCCTTTACGTACCCCTAGCTGTTACTATGCGAAAAGTGGCAGATATAAGAGAGAGGTGGGAGGCTGGTCAGTACCGGTGTAAAGCCGAATATCGAGCGTCGCTGGACACCCGAAATCCCCGATCGGTGTTTATATACAAATAGATCGTACGTCTTCAATTCTCACGCATATATATATATATATAGCCGGAACGGCCCGCTACAGTGTGGATTTATTATTAACCTAGGGTAAAATAAATAACTCAAATTGAAAAATAGTTTAAACAATTATTTATTTTTTCACGTATAACAAGGCCTAAATTATTATGTTATCGCTATTATATCACAATTTTTACAGAATTATCGTCGTCATATTAAAATAGTAGTTTACAGAATTATCGTCGTCATATTAAAATAGTAGTTTACAGAATTATCGTCGTCATATTAAAATAGTAGTTTACAGAATTATCGTCGTCTTATTAAAATAGTAGTAGTAATAGTAGTAGTTTATTGACAATACATAACAGGTTTCAACTTTACATATAAACATCTATCTCACTATTTTGTGTTTTATATTGTCAATAGGCGATCGACCTAAGTCCTTGAGCACTGGTTTTATACATATTTTTGTACTATTGTATTACTACAATGTGTAGTATTTTAAGCGCACATTTACATTATTTGGTGTGATTTTTTACTGATTTCCTAATTATAAGCGTTGACATTAGCAGGTAGCGCATCCGTTATTTTTTGTACCCGCAGCGGGAACCTCGTACGGCACAGCATCAAGTGGTTTGTTCTGAAAGTAATAAAAATCAATTATAAATATATATGTATATTTCTCAAATCTATTAAGGATGTTAGACTGTTTCACATTAGTCAAATCAGTGCTGAATTTTTGTAATTATTTAATTAAGGTTTACGCCGTGATTAGCGTTACACGCAAACGTGACTTTTGTATCAATATTAAAGTCACACACTCCACGTGATTTTTAGTTTTTGTGCTAAAATCATACAAAGTTCTCGTGACTTATAGTTATTTGCAAAAGTCACACAAAATTTACGTGATTCACAGTTATTCGTAAGAAACGCGCTGATCAATCTTTAAAAAAAAGTTAGTCTTTCTGCATTATAGCCTGCTCTTTAACAAAAATCAAAATACTTTCATAAACAAATAGCTATAATTATTAAAACATCAATAATATCACATATCCAACCGGTCAATTTGTAGAGCAACTTTTAAGAAAGAGAATGAGCCATCACTGATCAAAATTGGCAAAAAATTGTACAATATTCTTGAAAAAACTGAAGGAAAATGTTATAAATGTTTAATTGTTTAATTGTTTGAAAATGTTAATATCGGAACTTACCAGTGGAATTGGTCCGGGCTTTGGTGGGCTAGCGATGGAAGGATTCTCCAATTTCTTCCGTCCAAGCGCCTTCCGACATTTCTTTTTGCACACTTTCACAATATTCTCCGAAGATCTTTTTTTGCAAAAATGAATTCGAGTACAACCGCCATCGCCACTCATTTCCGCACTTGATGGCATTTGCATACGACACAAGCGTTTATATGCTTTGATCGCTTTTTTATGCTGTCGTCGCAAGATTTTTTTGTATGTTTTTTCCGCAGAGGGCGTCGCGAATCGAATTCTGTCCCTCGGTCTCGTCCGGGCACTACTCATAAACAAAGATCGAACGTCTACCCCGTCACTTGATTTGAAAGCAGTATTCGTAACTGTCTCCATCCTGTTTTTTATCAATAACACCGGAATTTCACGATTAGTCCAAAAGCTGTTGTTTGTCCCACAGAAAAATAGTTCGAGTTTTCGACAAGTTTTAACAACAACTTAACTTCGAACTTTCGGCGAACTTGATAACACAATTTTTAACTGCAACAACACGTTGATGCACTGATTTGTAAAGTTCAGAACACTCTTCACTGACAGTTACAAAGATGTGTACTCGGTTTGGTGCTTTTGCAAGCAATGAGCTCTGAATGCAGTTAGCAGGTATTTATGGGGTACCGTTTTTCCCCTTCCCGAGCGCCTGCGGGACAAAATTTTCCTGCACGGTACTCTGCGGCTATTGGCTGTAGCGCGCGTAAGCCACGCCCCGTACTCACCTGTCTCCCGCGCGCGTGTTTTCACAAGACAGCACTGTTAAAAAAGATTGGAAGTTTTTTATTCATAAACTCGTCATCGAAATTTAATATACAATTGTGGCATAAAATTCATGTATTTTTTTTTTATTATTGGTTTCTTCCGTATAGTCCAGACGCCAGAGGGGGTTCTGTGTGCCATTCGAGGTCCGCGAAATATTCTTGATGCAGATGATAGGTTTTGACCTCCTGAACACGAATATATAAGGTGTTTTGCGGAAAACCCGGTCGTTTAGTTATTAATCGCAATTGTTTATTAACAATAGAAATTGTTGTTTTTTTTAACTCGGAGATTTTTTTTGTATAGTCCTGTCAATTCTGAGTCGAAAAGGTCCCATAAAATTTTGCTCTACAATCCATAGATTCGGAGCAATAAATTGTTGAAAGTTGCAATTAGACCAAAATTGCTCTTCTTAACAAATTAGTAACTTCGAAAATATAAGTCGTAAAAAAAATGTAAAGGAACTAATTTTGCCCAATGAACCGAGGAATGTGAAAAAATAAATGCGAACACGAGCAGAACAAAAAATAATTATTTATGAAGAGTCGCGAAACGGTATTTTTTCTCTCATAACATACGCATCGAGCGTCGTTATGAGAGAAAAAATACCGTTTCGCGACTCTTCATAAATAATTATTTTTTGTTCTGCTCGTGTTCGCATTTCTTTTTTCATATTCCTCGGTTCATTGGGCAAAATTAGTTCCTTTACATTTTTTTTTACGACTTATATTTTCGAAGCTACTAATTTGTTAAGAAGAGCAATTTTGGTCTAATTGCAACTTTCAACAATTTATTGCTCCAAATCTATGGATTGTAGAGCTAAATTGTATGGGACCTTTTCGTCTCAGAATTGACAGGACTATACAAAAAAAAAATATCCGAGTTCAAAAAAACAACAATTTCTATTGTTAATAAACAATTGCGATTAATAACTAAACGACCGGGTTTTCCGCAAAACACCTTATATATTCATGTTCAGGAGGTCAAAACCTATCATCTGCATCAAGAATATTTCGCGGACCTCGAATGGCACACAGAACCCCCTCTGGCGTCTGGACTAGTATGCCTTCTTCAGGCTTTTACGTTTCCCCGTTCCTTCATAGAGACCCCTCTAGAGTGTTGTCCGCAGCCACTCATCCTAATGCACTACTGTATCGCATTTGCACGAGGGCACAGGGAAACTGCGGAAAACCTGGCCGATACAGTCGGCTTTATTTTTACTGAGTTTCTACTGTATGAGAATACATTAGAAACTCAGAAAAACTGCCTCCCGCTTAGCAGTTGGCGCGCAAACCAGTGCAAGGCTAAGCGGTCACCCATCCAAGTTATGACCGCAAATAATGCTGCTTAACTCTGGAGACCGCCGAAGCCACACACCGACCGCGCGTCCACTGCTGTCGGTGCATAAAATTCATGTATTTTTCCAGTAAAATTAAAGCAAATTATTAAAATTGTATGTATGTATGTATGTATTTATTTCGTGTACATTAGGTAATAACCTATTACACCTTGACTGCTTAACTTTTCATTGTGCTATGCTTAAAGCTACATATATTTATTTTACATATACATATTTGCTTTTTGTATTAATTTTATGTTATTCGTTCAACATAAACGCTCTTATTTTACACGCCGCTTGCACATATAGAAAGAAATTGCGCGTTGTCGTGCTATCACTTATTATTAGTACGTCTGGATAGATTGGTTCTCCGAGAAAATGTTTCCGGAATGCCGCGTATATTGGACATTGGCATATAAAATGTTCTAGTGTTTCCAATGCTCTCATATTGCATATCGTGCATAAGGACTCTTCGTCAATTTTATAGCTTATATTTTTTATCCTTAGGTACAGAGTTTTCCTACCCGCTAATCGACATTGTGCTACCACTCTCACGAATGCTAGGGGTTGTTTCTCTAATATGTATTTTTGACATGTAATGTTATTTAGATCTGTAATATTTTTGAATCGCGTGTTATACGACGATTCTTGAGCTCGAATTATGTCCGTGTGTAATCTGATTTCTGTTATTGTCTCTGTTATCAAATTATTAAAATTCAAGTACTTTTACTGTAAAATTAAAGTAAATTATTGAATGTGCTGTACCATACATTAATATTACATTACACTTGTATACTAAATTTAATATACTAGTTTGTGAATAAAAACTTCCAATAAATGTACACTAAATTTCAAGGAGATTTTTTTTAGAGTGAGGTGAAGAACCGTCTCTCGCACTTGTGACGTCACGCGCATAAACATTTATAAATTAATATTTTTATTAAATTATATATAGTATCCGGACAATTTTTCTAAACCACTTTTCTCGGCGTTTCAGACCATTTTAAACGTTTTGACATGAAAATCTCGAAAAAAAAAATTTCATGAAAACAAAGTATCCTCTATGAGAAAGCAAAAATAAATAAACTAATTACGAATCTTCGGCTCTGTCTCTGCACTGTCATGATTCATCTATTACTTTTTAACTTTATACATCTTGTATATCTTGTATATTCAACGATTAAACGTTAAGAAATGCAAAAAAAAATTCTCTCGATGAATTTTGTAATCGATCACACAGAATATATATGTGTGGCTTCGGACAAACAGGATTGTACGAAGGGTTTTTTTTCTACTCAAGTTTTTCCCATATCGTTATGGTGACAGTCAAGCACCGAGAAAGTACCGAGCAAATAAGAAGCTCAACAAATATCATTATATAGATTCTTTTATTATTCATTATTTTTATAAAGAAAACTGCTTACACTCAGAGAAATAATTTTTAGTCCATGCAACTTTTTTCATAGTTACGGTAATTAGGAAAATAGTTATGGTAAGTATTTGGTAGTTATAGTAACTATTTGATAGATGTGGCAACTATTAAAAAATTGGTCGCACGAATTGAAAATGAATAATTGTCACTTTGTAGTTACTAATACCATTATTTTCTTTCAGTGTACCATTAAGAACCGTATGCGAGCGGGCAAAATAGTATTAATCAGAAATTATGGTTGTTTTTATATGTTTAATGAAACCATTAGTGTGAAACAATGATTGTACCATGAACTTCAATAAACATTCTTAAAAAAAAAAAAAAAAAAAGTTTGTGGCTTCGGCGGTCCCCAGAGTTAAGCAGCATTATTTGCGGTCATAACTTGGATGGGTGACCGCTTAACCGCGCACTGGTTTGCGCGCCAACTGCTGAGCGGGAGGCAGTTTTTCTGAGTTTCTAATGTATTCTCATACAGTAGAAACTCAGTAAAAATAAAGCCGACTGTATCGGCCAGGTTATCCGCAGTTTCCCTGTGCCCTCGCACTCAGAAAAAAGCTTGGTTAGAATTACCAAGAAATTGGTTAAAAATGTTATCATGAAAACTTAGTGGGCACAACCAAGTTATTGACTAACATAACCAAGTTATTAGCTAATATAACCAAGTATTTGGTAAGACAACCAAGTATTTAGTACGCCTAATCAATAACTTGGTTGCGCCTACCAAATTTATCTTGGTAAAATTTTTAACCAAAATCTTAGTAAGTCCAACCAAGCGTTTTTCTCCGTGTGTGCAAATTCGATGCAGTAGTGCAGTAGGATGAGTGGCTGCGGACAACACTCATAGAGGGGTATCTATGAAGGAACGGGGAAAAGGGGAGAGGGGAAACGTAAAAGCCTGAAAAAAGCATACGGAAGAAACCGATAATAAAAAATATATGAATGATTTTAATAAATGAGTGTGCGTTAAAAAAAACATATTCCCGGGATTGAACAATTCTGTGCAGTATATCAACCATTATTACACTAATGTAATGTAAGGTAAATAGTGTACCTAATCAACCATTAGGTACACTATTGTAACGAAGCATTAATTTGCAAACATCTGTACGATTTTATGTGACTATAGTTCGGAATTTTAGCCGATTAATTTTTTCAGTCACATAAAATTTCATCTTTTTTTTTAAAGCTATTTCTGTCGTTAAATTTCATGAATTTAATTTTTGTTTTTTCTTAATTTTAATTTTTTATATTTAATTTTAATTTTTCAGACTTTATTCAAATGCAATTTATCTAATTTCTTTAATTTATTATAAATTCAACAAATGCTGGCAACGAGGGTGAATCGTCGCGCATAACCACGATGGTGAATCGTCAGCGCGCGTAACCACGCCCATCCCCCAGTTAGCGTCGCGTGGTGGATGGAGCGCGATGGCGCCCGTGAGCGTGCGGTACTTATTCGCACCCAGAAAAAAGATTTGTTAATATTAACTAAAATTATGTATTCGACATTTAATTATTTCAATGAATGAAAATTTACTTTCCCTCCAACAAATTTATATTTCATTCAATTTTTCAATTTTTTTATTTCCAACATATTTATTTATTTGAATCAACTTTCACTGTGCAGCGGATGCTAAAAAAATATTTGATTTGTTGCTACTAAATACTTTCTTAATCCGGAAAAATGATCTAGTTAAAACGACCAAATACATCTATTAGATATTTAAAAATAAAAACAAATAGAACTATCTTATAATCCAATATATATTTATTTCCTTTTATCATTGGAGTTTATTACTATCAACATGCAACATTAATCGATTTGATTTAAGGGGAGGGAGTCAGGTAAAAAAAATTGATTTTGAAATTCGCTATCATCCAAATCCTGTTGCATATAAAAATGGCCAACGCACTATATTGTTGGTACTCGATGAAAGGATTTTTTACTGTCGTCTGACTTGCATATGCTTTTCAATATTATCTTAAGCAAAGTTCTTAGGTTTTCCATTCTGCGCATGATTCAGATCAAACTACTAGGCAGATTGAAATGGTTGATGTCTCATTTTCTTCTTCATGAAAAGATACACCGGCTAAATGGAGCAAATGTTAATAAATGGTAATATTTTTTAAGTGACATAATTATTAATAAATAAATGTTATGCTATATTCTAAATCAGTGATTAACTTTGCTTTCAGAATGAAAAAAAATAGTTTGCTCCATTTAGCCGGTGTATCTTTTCATGAAGAAGAAAATGAGATGTCAACCATTCCAATCTGCCTAGTAGTTTGATCTGAATCATGCGCAGAATGGAAAACCTAAGAACTTTGCTTAAGAAAATATTGAAAATCATATGCAAGTCAGACGACAGTAAAAAAATCCTTTCATCGATTACCAACAATATAGTGCGTTGGGCATTTTTATATGCAATAGGATTTGGAGAATATTGAATTTCCAAAATCAATTTTTTTGACCTGACTCCCTCCCTTTAATTCTTGTCGTATATTTGTATAAAAATTATATTTTCTTTAAATCGGCAGCAGTGGGCACGCGGTCGGTGCGCGGCACGATTTTCCAGTCCCAATACCGTTGTAGGGTTTTTTTTCACATGCAGTTAATGTTCCCCCTTAACTATAAAGCATTTTCTGGAATGCCATTTTGTAGGCGTGCATTACTTACGCCGCTAATAATATAATTCTCTGACTACTAAAGCCAATATGTACTGGCGAAGCGATCTCCTCGACCTCACTAGAATGTAAGGCACATTTTTTCATACTCTTTGTTTCAGCCTATACTGTACTATGTACCTTCCATATTTTCTCTACTGTGAAATAAAGTGATTTATCAACAAAAAAAGTGCGTGGCTCGATGGTTTCCAGAGTTAAGCAGCATTATTTGCGGTCATAACTTGGATGGGTGACCGCTCAGCCGCGCACTTGTTTGCGCGCCAACTGCTGAGCGGGAGGCAGTTTCTGAGCTTCTAAGGAGTAAGTGAGGATAACGCAAAAACAAAAGAAATTTTTTTTTTTTACATCAACATTTATGTACCTGCCGACCCATATAAATATTTCTTAGATTTGAATATATTTACTATTCAATAAGTATATTAATTACAAATAAAAAAATTTATTTGAGGCGAATGGAAGTCTAGTAGGTCGGCATTCAAATAAGAAATTTTATTTCCGATGCGTAGATTCTAGTCCCGTTAACAAGACCTTTTTTCTGGCTGGCGCCGGTGCGTCTGGCATCACTGTCTGCAGGTGCCTAAGCTACCGCTTGACCCTTTACTAAAACTGTAACGTGTTGAGGTGGTAAATCATTGGCGTGAAAATAATCCGGCCGAGAGTTGGCGTCCTTAGGGTGTCTAAGGGGGCGAAAAAGGGGGGAAGGGGTTTTTCCAGTGTTACTCTGGATGGCAAACTCGAAGAAATGGGCAGTTAAGGGGAGGGAGTTAGGTAAAAAAAAATTGACTTTGGAAATTCAATATCATCCAAATCCTATTGCATATAAAAATGCCCAACGCACTATATTGTTGTCACTCGACGAAAGGATTTTTTTACTGTCGTCTGACTTGCATATGCATTTCAATATTATCTTAAGCAAAGTTCTTAGATTTTCCATTCTGCGCACGATTCAGATTAAACTGCTAGTCAGATTGGAATGGTTAACGTCTCATTTTCTTCTTCATGAAAAGATACACCGGCTAAATGGAGCAAACTATTTTTTTTCATTCTGAAAGCAAAGTTAATCACTGATTTAGAAAATAGCATAAAATTTATTTATTAATAATTATGTCACTTAAAAAATATTACCTTTTATTAATATTTGCTCCATTTAGCCGGTGTATCTTTTCATGAAGAAGAAAATGAGAAATGTCAACCATTCCAATCTGCCTAGTAGTTTGATCTGAAACATGCGCAGAATGGAAAACCTAAGAACTTTGCTTAAGATAATATTGATAAGCATATGTAAGTCAGACGACAGTAAAAAATCCTTTCATCGAGTGCCAACAATATAGTGCGTTGGGCTTTTTTATATGCAATAGGATTTGGATGATATCGAATTTCCAAAATCAATTTTTTGACCTGACTCCCTCCCCTTAAGGGTGTTCGACTGTTTCACACTAGTCAAATCAGTGCTTATTTTTTGTAATTGTTTCATTAAAGTTTAATGCATTAAATAACAATAGTAGAGAATAGTTTGAATTGAAGCATGTATACTTAACCCAGAGGAAGATTAATAGTGCCGGATTTGCATACAGATTAACTAATTAACATTACTTTCCGATAGGATACATTTTCGTTCAGTTTTTTCCAAGAATAATCTATAATTTTTAGTCAATTTTGATGAGCGATGGCTCATTCTCTTTCTTAAAAGATTCTCTACAGATTGACCGGCTGGATATCGGATATTATTGATCGTTTAATAATTATAACCTATTGTTTAACAAAAATCAAAATATTTTCATAAACAAATAGCTATAATTATTAAACGATCTATAATATCAAATATCCAGACGGTCAGTTTGTAGAGCATCTTTTAAGAAAGAGAATGAACAATCACTCATCAAAATTGGATAAAAATTATATATTATTATTGGAAAAAACTGAACGAAAATGTATTTCATCGGAAAGTAACGTTAATCAGTTAATATTTATGCAAATCCGTCCCTATTTTTTTTTCTCTCGGTTAAGTGTACATGCTTCAATACAAATCAACGCTTCACTACAGTTATGTAATGCATTAATTTTTAATGGTAATAAGTTTTAATGGAAATAAAGGCACTTTACAATTAAACACGCAATATTTAAAAAAATAGTGTCTAGGCAACTAAAAATTTGCAAGATAAAACGTTGCACATTGCTTTCTCATTGTTATTTAAGATTAATAAATCTACGTCTATGCCCTCGTAAAAATAAATTATAGAGATTGATACAAATCGATGAAATTTACATGGGATTTTTTGTCTTTTTTTATGTTGCATTTCCCCCCGTCTGCAGGCATTACGCCTATTACAGGGTCGGCCCGGATCAGTAACCAGTTCCCCCTGGAGGTCTGGTCCGGATCAGTAACCAGGCCCCCATGCGGCCGCATCCGACTTCCCCCTCTATATCGCATTTGCCATAACATTTCTGCTATGGGCATAGGGAAACCGCGGAAAACCTATGCCGATATAGCAGGTCTCGACTTTGCCTCCCGGCACCGGAGTTACGTCACGTTTCGTCGAGAATGTAAACACGGATTACAGCTGTATACATGTGACCCCCAGAGGTGGAAATACCTGTGTGGGTCTCATGTATACATCTGGAGCTTAATCGCGCCCGTATTTATATTTTCGACTAAAATCGACGGCACCGGGAATCGAACCCGCGACCTACCGATGCTCTGTACTAGAGGCCAGTACACTGACCACTAGACCATCGCACCGGTTTATTTACATGGGATTTAATCGTATGTTATCATCTATATTTATTCGGACTTTGATCTATTTATATAAATTGAATCGTTGTTATTAGTATCCTATAGTTTTTGTTTTCTATGTATTAAATATTTATAATATTTTATATTGAATTTACGTTTCGTCACTTGTACATTTTTATCTGGGGTTTGTGGTGTATTGTGTTATATCGTAAATATATGATGGAACATTAATTGTTCGCAATCAAAGATATATCAATAGAGTGATCCCATCATTTTCTATCGTCTTACAATTATAGAAAGTATATCGGAATAAATTGTATGTGTTTAGATTGAAAGAATTATCATAATCTATCGTAGAACCCTCATATAAATGAAACACACTCTAAAAACCAAGCGTGTTGCAAGTGTGTTGTTTCCTATCTTTTACATTGTGACGCGTTTTTACACACTTTCAAGCGTGTTAGCATTCACATGATAAATGATATCTGAAAGGAACACGCCTGTAAGTGTGTAAAAACTCGTCATAATGTAAAAGATAGGAAACAACGCACTTGCAACACGCTTAGTTTTTAGAGTGCAGGTTTCTATCATTTATATAATAATTTCATGCTGATTGACTCGTTTCTCTTCTCATCTTTTCACAGTTATAGGAAGTCTATTATAATGAATCTTGAATATTATTAATATTTGAATCCAAAGATTTATGGATGAAACGTTTTTTTAAACGAAAAATGTATTATTAATATTACTCTTACGATCGTATATTTTTGCTTACTCATAAAGGAAGCTGTGTTTTCATGGAAATTTTTTTTTCGAGATTTTCATGTTAATATGGTCAAAAACGTCCAGAAAAGTGATCTAGAAAAAATGTCCGTATGTATATATGTGTGTGTGTGTGTGTTAGGGTGGTTCATTTTTGCACGATATTTTTTTTTACGAGGCACCTCTCAAAACTGTACTTTATTACCAAAAATAATTCCTCGTAAATCATCGATGTGATAAAAAAATATGTAGAGGTCGCGACGGAATTTTTTAATTTTCTTGTTTTAAACATTTTTTTTAGTGAAAATTCTCATGTATATCTTTACATTTTTTGCATTACATGAGTGTAGAGATACTGAATATCACTCCGACTGTCCGTTATCGTTTTATGGTAGCTTTAGAGTACGAAATAATTGCAACTGCAAAAAATGTGTGCTGTGAAAGAGAAAATTATAGGATGAGCAGATATTTTCAAAAAATTCAAATTATATTCATTTTTTATTCAATTATATTCAAATAATTCATTTTATAATTTTATAATTTTATAATTTTATAATTTTATAATTTTATAATTTTTTTTTAAGTTTGTTTTTGTTCAAAGGTCCATAATTCTTTAGATAATCTAACTTCAATTTGGTTTACAGGTAGAATATTATCAGACAAAGTTTGGGATTCAATTTGGCATTAATTCGCTTAGGGTTTGAAATTTTATTGCATTTTGAATTTTTAAAAAATATTTGCTCATCCTCTATTTTTCAGTTTCGCAGCACATATATTTTGCAGTTGCAATTATTTCGTGCTACAAAACTACCATAAAACAATAACGGACTGTCGCAGTGATATCCAGAATCTCTACACTCATGTAATGCAAAAAATGTGAACATATACATGAGAATTTTCACTAATAAAAATTATTAAAACAAGAAAATTTTTTAATTCCGTCGCGACCTCTACATATTTTTTTATCTTATCAATGATTTACTAGAATTTATTTTTCATAATAGAGAACAGTTTTGAAGTGTAACGCGCAAGAAAAAAGAATATTGTGCCAAAATGGACCACCCTAGTGTCTCCATGTATAGGATGAACATGCCAGTGGAGAGACACCCACCAGTGAATGGACGGTCTAACACATTACGACGTTTATTAAGAAAGCGGTGAATAATTTACCGACGGCAGGTTTATTTTTCGTTTCCTTGTACCTTCAGAGAGATTGCCTACTTATTATTATATATTAGATGACCTTTCAATGTTTACTATTTTGAAGAAACGATACATATTCGTGCGCGAGAGCTCAGTCGTCTCGGAACAACGCACCAAACACTAAGGTACGTAGAAAATCATCGTTTATAGAATAAGATTCTCAGAGCGAATTTTATTCAATTCTTTGTTGAAAATTATTCGATTATATAAAATAAAGTCCAGAGAATCATTTCCACGTCTCGGAAGCAGGGGTGTGCAAAATGTATTTAAAGAAAAAAAAATAATGAATGTTTATCCACTCATTATTTATTTTTGCTTACAATAATGACGATTTCCACTCATTATTTTTCCGAGTTCAAATTATGAGTGGTTTTTCATTAATTATCTTTACAGATACAAATAACGAGTGGTTTTCCACTCATAATTAATTTCAAGTTTAAATAATAAATGTATTTTCACTCATTATTTTTTCCAAGGAAAATAATCAATGGGTTTTCACTCATTATTCAAACTCGAAATGAATTATGAGTGGTTTTTCACTGACTATTTATTTTGGTTTAAATAATGATTTTTGATCCACTCATAATTCATTTCAAGTTCAAATTATGAGTGGGCAATCACTCATTATTTATTTCGAGTTTAAATAACGAGTGGGTTACCGGAACGAGAAAAAACGCTAGGAATAACTAGAAATTTATTTAAAATAATTAATAATATTGAATAATAATCAATAATGTTTAATATAATTACTTAATAATTAATTATTAATAGCGTTTTTCTTGCTCGGAAAAACTCGAAATAAATAATGAGTGATTTTTCACTCATCATTTTATCTCAAAATGAATGATGAGTGGATAAAAAACGACTCATTATTTATACCTGAAACAATAATAAATGAAAAACCACTCATTATTTGACTTCGGAAAATATATATAATGAGTAAAAATAAATAAATAATGAGTGGAAAATCATTCAGTATTTAAATCGTGTATTTACATATTTTTTCACTCGAATCTGCCCATCCCTGCTCGGAAGTCGAGATCGGTAGACGAAAAGACTTATTATCACGCGTTCACGCACTGGCATATTCATATGCCGTAAAACCTAGTAAATGGACAACTGTCCATTCATTGGTATATCCCGTATACAGCTTTTTGCCAATGAATGGACGGTTTCCACAGAAATAATAGTGATTTTCTTATTGTACTATAGGGTGGTCCATATTTAACTTATATTTTTTTATTCTTTTGGGCATCTGAAGAAAGTGTGCGAAAGTAAGAAAAAAAAATCCTCGTGAAATTCCCATGATGTCAAAAAATATTTAGGGGTCGCTGACTCTGACGTAATTTTATTCTATTGTTCGTAATTTTTTTCTTTTTTTTTTCATCGCTCGACTTTTAATCTCAAATAAGAATATGAAGTCAACATTTTTTTTTTCAAAATTCAAAAATCAAAATAAAAAAACATAAAAATTTAAGTGTATCGCAAATCCCAAACGTGATCTTTTTTTAAATATTATTTTTAATGTGGAAAAAAAATTCTCGAAGAGAAAAGTCAAAATCTGCGATTGTGGTTCCTTTTTTTTAAATTTTGATTTCATTTTTTTCACTTCGTGACGTCTATATTGGTTACAAAGTCATCGTATTTTTTTTTTCGTCACTCATTTCATACTCAAAATATTATCAGATGCTGATTCTCCATAAATTTTCTTTTCATTTTTATTTTTTTTTTCATGAATAATTCGAACGCTCCGAGTTTTTTTAAAAATGATCAACATTATCAAAAACAATTTTTTTGATCACCATATATGATTTTGATATTATGTCGTTTTGCATTTTTGTAAAAAAGTGCGTGGGCGTTCTAATTTTCGTAAAATTTAGTCTATTTTGCTAAATAGTTGTTTATAAGAGCAGGTGTACTCAATGTTATTTGATATTGAATTTGGCTCGAATCGGTAAAGTTGTTCAGATTTTATGGAATTTTGAATTTAAAAAAAAATTGACATTATCGCTCTATTGTAACTTTTGCAAAACTTGAGATAGCGAGCTCAAATTTTGTATATAAACGAAACAATATTCAGCCATTATATATGTATAATTTAGTGACGAACGACATGAAATTTTTTATTTTATGGAATGTTGAATTATTTTAAAAATATACGTTATTACATTTACTTTCGGAAACGCTCTAATAATAACGAAATAACGGAAAAACGAAATAGAAAAAGCGAATTCACAAGATGTTTATTTATCTAATTAAAACCAGAATGCAACGTAGAACCTTGCACATTGCTTCCTTATTATTTTTCGCTTTTTACAAATGTTCATCTATGAGGAAATCAAAATTGATTAATATATTTCTTCATTGAGGTAGCTTTGTAAAATGCAAAAAATAATAAGGAAGCAATGAGCAATGTGTCTACTTTGCTCCCTTTTTATTATTGAATTTAATACAAAATGGATGCAAAGTAAAACTTTGCACATTGCTTCCTCATTCATTTTGCATTTTACAAAGCTACCTCGATGAGAAAGTTTCTTTATTTTATTTTTGGCTTCCTCATAGAGGAAGCTTTATTGCAAAAGATGAAAATTATTGACGAAGCAATGTGCAAAGTTCCACTTTACTTTTAAATACAAATTAAAAAATCTGGAATGTATAGAAATTTGAATGAAGAAATAAAATTTGGTGACAAATTTTCGAAAAGAGAAAGAAAAACGAAAAATGAATACATAGTTGTAACCATATATGATGCCAAAAATAAATTATTGTTATAAAATTGAAAAAATGCATCACCTTGAATAAGAAAAAATTCAAAATCACGTAAAGTCCGAACCGTTTTACCGATCACCACCAAATTTGGTACGTAGCAGGACTGAATGTTATTTTTCCTGTGCAGAAAAATGTTGTCGATTTGTCAGAGTTTTACCTGAATTAGAGCAAAACGAAAATTTTTCGAAAAATTCAAAATCTCATAATAGCCGAACCGTTTTACCGATTTTTGTCAAATTCAATACCAAAGACCGCATCACTTTGTTCAATTTTAATACGAAGTTTCAGCCCGATAGCTAAAAATTCGTTCAAGCTACAGCGTTTACGTACTTTTTTCAAAATTTCAAATTTTTTTAATTCTTATAAAAATAAAATGCAAAGCGATTTTTATAAAATTTATACCAATTGAAGATTTGCCAGTACTGTACATATTTCGATTGCATGATGGCCGTTTTTTTTTCGGGAAAAAATTCCCTGATTTTTTTCTGACCAATTTATCAATTTTCCTTGACCGAAATTCTAAATTCTATTAAAAAATGTATAACGCGAATAAAAAAAAAATGTATTAGAAACAGATACGTGTTTTGGATAAGTTATTTATTTCTCGATCAACAACGAATAGTATTTTTGAAGATATATTTTCTTTTACAAAATATAAACGATCTTTGGAATTATAATACTTTAAATCCGATTAAATACTATTGTAATTTAATAATTTATTATGTATGTGTAATGTGACGTGAAGTGTAATACTTATTTTTAATAATATATAACGCTTTTTAAACTTTTTTCTTGAGTGTTTCGATTTGTTCGAATAGATTTATGTTGTAATGTATATGAGGGATTCCACGGGACTTTCGCCACCCCCAAAAAAAAAAAAAAATCTCAAATTTTATCTAAAAATCAGGTTCAGCGGTGTCTATTGATGGACCAAATTTCAAAATTCTAAAAAAATAGTTGACCGGAATATGCAAATTTTTTCGTTTTTTATCGTTTTTCATTTAATCTGTAATATCTCAGAAACTATTGATCGTATCGAAATCATTAAAAGACGAAAATGTGCATTTTTTTATGGCCAACAAGAAAAAAATATATTCAAAATTAATTGCTTAATTTCAGGTCACATTTTATGGAAAAAACAACAAAATTATTTTTTTTTTTATGGTTGGACTTCAGATTTTTTCATCGGACAAATTGTCTCGGAATTTTTGAGTGATCGCCGAATTTTGAGTATTTTTTTTTTCATGGGATGGCCCAATGCTGTGACGTTACAGCAATCTGAATGTTTTTAATGTATATAAAAAAATCCATATTCAAAATTAAAAATAATTAAAATGGTTGGACTTCAGGTTTTTTCACCGGACAAATTGCCTCGGAATCTTTGAGTGATCGCCGAATTTTGAGTATTTTTTTTTCATGGGATGGCCCAATGCTGTGAGGTTACAGCAATTTGAATGTTAAAATTAAAATTAAAATTAAAAACATTCAAATTGCTGTAACCTCACAGCATTGGGCCATCCCATGAAAAAAAAAATACTCAAAATTCGGCGATCACTCAGATTCCGAGGCAATTTGTCCGGTGAACAAATCTGAAGTCCAACCATTTTAATTAATTTTAATTTTGAATATGGATTTTTTTATATATATTAAAAACATTCAGATTGCTGTAACGTCACAGCATTGGGCCATCCCATGAAAAAAAAATACTCAAAATTCGGCGATCACTCAAAGATTCCGAGACAATTTGTCCGATGAAAAAATCTGAAGTCCAACCATAAAAAAAAATAATTTTATTGTTTTTTCCATAAAATGTGACCTGAAATTAAGCAATTAATTTTGAATATATTTTTTTCTTGTTGGCCATAAAAAAATGCACATTTTCGTCTTTTAATGATTTCGATACGATCAATAGTTTCTGAGATATTACAGATTAAATGAAAAACGATAAAAAACGAAAAAATTTGCATATTCCGGTCAACTATTTTTTTAGAATTTTGAAATTTGGTCCATCAATAGACACCGCTGAACCTGATTTTTAGATAAAATTTGAGATTTTTTTTTTTTGGGGGTGGCGAAAGTCCCGTGGAATCCCTCATATATCAATTTTTATTTGTTTTTTTTTTCTTTTCAAATATTTTTCGGTTGTTTTTTTTTTCAAGTCTTCATTTTATGGATTTTTATTCATTTATTGAAAGTTTGGCAACAATCTACTTTTTCCCTGACCAATTTCGATATTCCCTGACTTTTCACTGATTCCCCGATCAATTTTTTATTTCCCTGACTTTTCTCGATTTTCCCTGGCCGCGGCCACCATGGATTGTAGATTTATAATAGTACTCTGTACATTCGCGAACCAAAATCCGTATTCAGAACGATAGGATTTTTCAAAATCGTTTTCTATCATTTATTTTTACCGGGGTTGACTTGGAAGTTAGGGTTTTTATGGGGGGGTTTCCCCAGCGGCGCCGTATCACGAACCAATAGCCATTTAAATAATAGTTGTAAGTCCTTGGAGTCTTGTTCATGTAGCGTGAAAATATAAACCGAACGGCTGCAGGTGGCGTCTTTGAGGTTTATGGGGGTTTCCCCGGCGTCAGGGTTTAATGATATCAGAATAATAGCTAGGAGTCATTTTCAGGTATATGGAGCCTGCGTTAGGTCCTTCATAGAATGGGGTTGTACCGGTTGAAACTTGCTACTCATAGTCGTTTGAGGATTAAGAGTATAATGACTGAAATATTAGTTATTCATTGCTGTATTATTACAATGTATAAACAACGTACTTATGAGTAAAGGAAAAGGTACACTTGCAGTGTAAATAATCCTTATGTTTCTACAGACAAATAGCTCAGACATTGTAAGTGGTTTTGGCGACACGTTCTCCGAGTATTATTACTGTAAAGGCTTTTGTGCTGGTGCATAAATTGCCAATTCTTCAGATGCTCCAAATACTGCATATCTTGGACTTTCCAATGTTAAACGATTGTTTCAAAAGCGAAGAAGTAGTAAAACTCGTAGTATTGTAAAATGTAGTGAGTTGACTTTTAAAGTATGAAAACTGATTTTTTATACTCACTTTGGTGGAAATTTTTATTTGTACATCACTGAACTTTTTTTTTGAAGATCTTAATTTATTTGAATTTTTGCGTGTTATCATACTTATCGGAAAAGGTAATATAGTTCTTTTTTTAATCTAAAGCTTCAGTATATTTTCTGGAAAGATCTTATTTTCTCAGACAATTACTCTGAAAATGTATGAAAATCCTGGATTTTCCGTGCGCATTTCACTTTATATTCTAATCATTTTCCAAATAAATCTTCCATGGTATTTAAAATAATGTGGAACTTTGCACATTGCTTCGTCAATAATTTTCTTCTTTTGCAATAAAGCTTCCTCTATGAGGAAGCCAAAAATAGAATAAATAAACTTTCTCATCGAGGTAGCTTTGTCAAATGCAAAAAATAATGAGGAAGCAATGTGCAAGGATGCAAAGTCTACTTTGCATCCTTGTTTTAATTAGATAAATAAACATGTTGTGAATTCGCTTTTTCTATTTCGTCATTCCGTTATTTCGTTATTATTAGGGCGATTCCGAAAGTAAATGTAATAACGTATATTTAAAAAAATAATTAAACATTCCAAAAAATAAAAAATTTCATGCCGTTCGTCACTAAATTATATTATATGAATTTTTTAAAAATATCTGCTCGTCCTATAATTTTCTCTTTCACAGCACACTTTTTTCGGAGTTGCAATTATTTCGTACTCTAAAGCTACCATAAAATAATAACGGACTGTCGGAGTGATATCCAGTATCTCTACACTCATGTAATGCAAAAAATGTAAAGATATACATGAGAATTTTTACTGAAAAAAATGTTTAAAAAAAGAAAATTTAAAAATTCCGTCGCGACCTTTACATATTTTTTTATCACATCGATGATTTACGAGGAATTATTTTTCGTAATACACCCAGAAAAGAGATTTGGTAATATTAAATAAAATTATCTATTCAACATTTCATTATTTCAATCAACGAAAATTTACTTTCCCTCCAACAAATACATATTTCATTCAATTTTTCAGTTTTTTTATTTGAATCAACTTTCACTGTGCAGCGGATGCTAAAAAACTATTTTATTTGTTGCTACTAAATACTTTCTTAATCCGGAAGAAAGATCTAGTTAAAACGACCAAATACATGTATTAGATATTTTTAAATAAAATCAATTAGAACTATCTTATAATCCAATATATATTTATTTCCTTTCATCATTGGAGTTTATTACTATCAACATGCAAGATTTATCGATTTGATTTAATTCTTGTCATATATTTATATAAATATTTTATATTCTTTAAATCGGCAGCAATGGACGCGTGGTCCGTGTGTGGCTTCGACGGTCCCTAGAATTAAGCAGCATTATTTCCGGTCATAACTTGGATGGGTGACCGCTCAGCCGCGCACTGGTTTGCGCGCCAACTGCTGAGCGGGAGGCAGTTTCTGAGCTTCTAAGGGGTAAGTGAGGATATCCCAAAAACAAATTTTTTTTTTTTTAAATCAACATTTATGTAACTGCCGACCCAAATAAATATTTCTTAGATTTGAACATATTTACTATTTAATAAGTATATTAGTTACAAATAAACAAATTTATTTGAGGTGAATGGAAGTCTAGTAGGCCGGCATCCAAATAAAAAAATTATTTCCGATGCGTAGATTCTAGTCCCGTTACCAAGATCTTTTTTCTGGGTGTAAAGAACAAATTTAAGAGGTGCCTCGCAAAAAAAAAATATCGTGCAAAAATGGACCACCCTAACACACACATACATATACATACATACGGACATTTTTTCTAGATCACTTTTCTGGATGTTTTGAACCATACTAACATGAAAATCTCGAAAAAAAAAATTTCCATAAAAATACAGCTTCCTCTATGTGTAAGCAAAAATATACGATCGCAAGAGTAATATTAATAATACATTTTTCGTTTAAAAAAATGTTTCATCCATAAATCTTTGGATTCAAATATTAATATATTCAAGATTCATTATAATAGTCTTCCTATAACTGTGAAAAGATGAGAAGAGAAACGAGTCAATCAGCATGAAATTATTATATAAATGATAGAAAACTGTTTCATTTATATCAGGGTTCTACGATAGATTATGATAATTCTTTCAGTCTAAACACATACGATTTATTCCGATATATTTTCTATAATTGTAAGACGATCGAAAATGATGGGATCACTCTATTGATATATCTTTGATTGCGAACGATTTATGTTCCATCATATATTCACGATATAACACAATACACCACAAACCCCAGATAAAAATGTACAAGTGACGAAACGTAAATTCAATATAAAATATTATAAATATTTAATACATAGAAAATAAAAACTATAGGATACTAATAACGATTCAATTTATATAAATAGATCAAAATCCGAATAAATATAGATGATAACATACGATTAAATTCCATGTAAATTCTATCGATTTGTATCAATCTCTATAATTTATTTTTACCAGGGCATAGACGTAGATTTATTAATCTTAAATAACAATGAGAAAGCAATGTGCAACGTTTTATCTTGCAAATTTTTAGTTGCCTAGACACTATTTTTTAAATATTACGTGTTTACTTGTAAAGTGACTTTACTTCACTCAGCGCGACCGTTTTACACACCGCGTGAATTAAAATTTTCTACAAAACTCGTTGGAAAATAGTATATTTCGATACAAGAGGACAAAGGAGCGTTTTGCGCACTCGGCGAAGACTGTTTTAATCGTTTAGAGACAGCAAAAAAAAAAAATGTTTTCGTTTGGAAAAAAAAGGATGCAAAGTAGAACCTTGCACATTGGTTCCTCATTCTTCTTCGCTTTTTACAAACCGCCTCTATGAGGAAGTTTCTTTATTTTATTTTTGGCTTCCTCATAAACGAAGCTTTGCGAAAGATGAAAATTATTCACGAAGTTGATGATTTTTGACGTTTTACGAAATTCAGAGCGACACCAATAAATTTTTTAAAAATTCAAAATCACATAAAATCCGAACCGCTTTACCGATCATCACCAAATTTGGTACGTAGCAGGGCTGAATGTTATTTTTCCTGTGTAGAAAATTTTTGTCGATTAGTTGAAATTTTACCTGAATTAGAGCAAAACGAAATTTTTTTGAAAAATTCAAAATCTCATAAAAACCGAACCATTTTACCGATTTGGACCAAATTCAATACCAAAAGTCGTACCACGTTGATCAATTTTAATATGAAGGTTCAGCCTGATATCCAAAAATTCGTTCGAGCTAGAGAATTTATGTACTTTTTTCAAAATTTCAAAATTCTTATAAATATGAAATGCGTTAAGCAATTTTTGTAAAATTTATACCAATTGAAGATTAGCCAGTAGCAGAGTTGTAAATGCCTAATACTTATAGAAATAATGATTATGATACGATCAGCTCTATAATTATGATTTTATAATAATAACATGTAGCGATTGTAATACGATGATTAAACTTTGGAATGGCTGCAAAAATTATTATTTTTCAATAAAAATTCACGGTAAACCTTTTGAAAAAATGGAAAAAAAGTTATGCATTAAGAAAGTAATGCATTACTTATTTCTTCTATTTTTTCTACTATTTCTTGCAATATCAAAGCGAAAATTAGTATTTTTGTTTCAGCTATTCAAATGTTTACACTCCATTTTATAATCACTACATATTATTATTATTAAATCATAATTACAAAACAAATTGTACTGTAAACTATATTTCATGAATTAATGGGGATTTACAACTCTGGCCAGTACTGTACATGTTGTTTAAATTATAAATACTTTATAAGTTACAGTTATATGATTCGTTGGCCTTTCATCACACACACGTATACATACATCCGAAAAATTTTTCTAAACCACTTTTCTTGACGTTTCAGACCATTTTAAACGTTTTGACATGAAAATCTCAACAAAAAAATTTTCATGAAAACAAAACTTCCTCTATGAGGAAGCAAAAATAAATAAAAAGCATGGGATCGAACTGGCGACTTTTCGATTACGAATCTTCAGCTTTGTCTCTGCACTGTCATGATTCATCTATTAATTTTTAACACAATATACAAGATGTATAACATCTTGTATATCTTGTATATTCAACAATTAAACGTTAAGAAATGTAAAAAAAATTGTCTCTCGATGAATTTTGTAATTGATCACACAGAATATATATGAATGATTTTAATAAATGATTATGCGTAAAAAAAACATATTCCCGGGATTGAACAATTCGGTGCAGTATATCAACCATTATTAGGTACACTATTGTGACGAAGCATTAATTGCAAACAGCTGCACGATTTTATGTGACTATAGTTCAGAATTTTAGCCGATTAATTTTTTCAGTCACATAAAATTTCATGTTTTTTTTTTGCTTCCTCATAGAGGAAGCTTTGTTTTCGTGAAAAATTTTTTTTTTCGAGATTTTCATGTCAGTACTCTCAGAATGGTTCAAAACGTCGAGAAAAGTGGTTTGTGTGAAATGTCTATGAGGGATTCCACGGGACTTTCGCCACCCCCAAAAAAAAAATCTCAAATTTTATCTAAAAATCAGATTCAGCGGTGTCTATTGATGGACCAAATTTTAAAATTCTAAAAAAAATAGTTGACCGGAATATGCAAATTTTTTGAATGTTTCAATTGAATGTTTCAAATTGCTGTAACATTCAAATTGCTGTAACCTCACAGCATTGGGCCATCCCATGAAAAAAAAAATACTCAAAATTCGGCGATCACTCAAAGATTCCGAGGCAATTTGTCCGGTGAAAAAATCTGAAGCCCAACCATTTTAATTAATTTTAATTTTGAATATGGATTTTTTTATATATATTAAAAACATTCAGATTGCTGTAACGTCACAGCATTGGGCCATCCCATGAAAAAAAAAAATACTCAAAATTCGGCGATCACTCAAAGATTCCGAAACAATTTGTCCGATGAAAAAATCTGAAGTCCAACCATAAAAAAGAAATAATTTTGTTGTTTTTTCCATAAAATGTGACCTGAAATTAAGCAATTAATTTTGAATATATTTTTTTCTTGTTGGCCATAAAAAAATGCACATTTTCGTCTTTTAATGATTTCGATACGATCAATAGTTTCTGAGATATTACAGATTAAATGAAAAACGATAAAAAACGAAAAAATTTGCATATTCCGGTCAACTATTTTTTTAGAATTTTGAAATTTGGTCCATCAATAGACACCGCTGAACCTGATTTTTAGATAAAATTTGAGATTTTTTTTTTTTTGGGGTGGCGAAAGTCCCGTGGAATCCCTCCTATATGTGTGTGTATGTGCACATTTCCTTGTTTACACGATAACTGTCGCAATTTTCGACGAATGCGCTTCAAATTTGGTACGCAAGTGGGCTATCATAGAATACTGTTTGGGATTGTAGTTGACGCGAATCGGTTCGAAAATTTAGATTTTACAGCATTTTGAAAATTTTGAATAAATCATTTTCACGCTATAACTTCCGTAAATTGAGAGATATCGGGCTGAAATTCTGTACACGAAAGGACTACCATGAAAACATAATGTGTACGAAATTTGGCGAGAATCTATAGGGCGGTTATAATTTTATTGCCATTACAATTTTTAAAAAAATGTCTTCAAAAACTTCATCTCCTGTAAATTGTGAGATATCCGGCTGCAATTTTCGACATGATTTCACGATTATTGATTGTTAATGATGAATTTAGTCAAAGAAACTAACGATATGTCGGTAAATTTTGATTTTGGTGAATGAGAAAGAAAAAATGCCGTTACGAAAATTTTTTTTTTTTTTTAAATTTTCCACAGATTTATCTTAAATTTTGTTCACATATGGACTATCGTCGAAAAACATTTGAGTACAAATTTGGCGCAGATCTGTCCAGCCGTTCAAATTTTATGGCATTTTGAATTTTTCGAAAAATCTCATTCTCGCGCTGGCTCGTGCAAATTTCGCGATACCGCATTCTAATTTCGTCCACATACGGACTACTATAGTACAAGGTTTTAGTACAAATTTGAGAAAAATCGGTTACACGGTTGAAATGCTTTGACAGTTTGAATTTTTAGAAAAATATCTAGAGCATAAACAAGCCTGCAAAGTAGAACTTTTGAGTTCTACTTTAATTTTAAAAAATGAAATATTAATTAAAAATAATAAAAAAACGAAAATTAAATTTATGAAATTTAGCGACAGAAATAGCTTTTAAAAAACAAGTCTGCAAAGTAGAACTTTGCAAATTGCTTCCTCATTATTTTTCGCTTTTTACAAATCCCTCTATGAGGAAGTATGTTTATTGATTTTGGCTTCCTCATAGAGGAAGCCAAAATCAATAAATTTTTTAAATTAACTATTTAATTAAAAATTAAATAGTTAAATTGCTTCCTCATTATTTTTCGCTTTTAACTATTAACTTAACTATTATTTAACTATTAATTTAACTATTTTTTAAATTAACTATTTAATTAAAAAATAAATACTTAAATTGCTTCCTCATTATTTTTCGCTTTTTACAAAGCTTCCTCTACGAAGAAGCCAAAATCAATAAACATACTTGCTCATAGAGGGGCTTTGTAAAAAGCGAAAAATAATGAGGAAGCAATATGCAAAGTTCTACTTTGCAGTCTTGTTTTTTTAAAGCTATTTCTGTCGCTAAATTGCATAAATTTAATTTTCGTTCTTTTTTTATTTTCATCTTTTATATTTAGTTTTTATTTTTATATTTCAGACTTTATTCAAACGCAATTTATCTAATTTGTTTAATTTATTATAAATTAACCCTTTACAGGTCACAACGCCTGAAACCATACCGAAACGGGAAAATGGACGTGAAGTGGGGACCACACGTTGCTACGGTATCGCCTAAGAGTGGGAATAGAGGTGTGACTTGTAAAGAGTTAAACAAATGCTGGCAACGAGGGTGAATCGTCACGCGCAACCACGAGGGTGAATCGTCGGCGCGCTTAACTACGCCCACCCTCCAGCTAGCGTCGCGTGGTGGGTGGAGCGCGGTGAACGTGCGGTTCTTATTCGCCGGTGCGTCTGCCATCACTGATTCTCGGCCGGAATATTTTCACGGCCAATGATATACCACCTGAAGACGTTACAGCTTTAGTAAAGGGTCAAGCGGTACCTTAGGTACCTACAGAAAATTCTTGACCTATCCCCTCCCTCCCTCCCACTTCTATGATTTTCTCCAAAATTGTATTCCCCAATGCTTTGGGCCCTTACAACCCCCACCACGTGAATAACCAAGATTGAACTCGTACCTGTAAGTGCATGCAGAGCTCATTATTTGCAAAAGCACCGAACGGAGTACACGGACTTTGTGGACAATTCATCGAACTATAGTACAGTGCATCAACGTGTTGTTGTTGTGAAAAATAGTGACATCAAGTTCGCCGAAAGTTCTTTTTCAAACTTATCGAACACTCGACTATTTTGACTTGTCGAAAACTTCGAACTATTTTTTTGTGAACACATTCTGAACACTTTTGGACACAGTGATATTTGTGGCGTATTGATAAAAAACAAAATGGAGGCATTCATGAATACGGCTTTCGGCTCAAGAGCCGCGGTGGAGGCCCCATCTTCGGTTTTGGAGAGTTCGTCGATCAAACCGAGGGACAGAATTAAATTCGCAACGCCGTCAGCAGAAATAAAATACAAGAAAATTCTGCGACGAATGAACAAAAAGGCGAAAAAATCGAATGAACGCTTGAGTCTCATGGATATTCCATCCAGTGTGGAAATGAGTGAAGGTGACAGTTATACTCTGATTAATTTGGGGAAAAAACGATCTCCTTCTTCGGAGAATTTTCTGGAACCCAGCAACAAGAAAAATCCCAAGGTGGTTCAAGGAAAGACAATGGAGGATCCTTTCATCGCGAGCCTTGGACCAATTCCATCGGCAAGTTCGGACATCTTCGCGGATATGTCTTATATATCCCATTTGAAAGGTCATCATTAAACTTTACGCCGTGTCTAGCATCACACACAATCGTGACCTTTGTATCAATATTAAAATCACACACTCCACGTGATTTTTAATTTTTGTGCTAAAATCACACAAAGTTCTCGTGACTCATAGTTATTCGTAAGAATCACGCTGATCAATCTTAAAAAAAGTTAGTCGTTTTGCAATAATAAGCGTATAGTATAATTAAATAATTACAAAAATTCAGCACTGACTTGACTAGTGTAAAACAGTCGAACATCCTTAATAGATTTGTGAAATATATATATTTATAATTGATTTTTATTACTTTCAGAACCAACCTCTTGATCCTGCGCCGTACGAGATTCCGGCCGTGGATACAAAAAATAGCGGATGAGCTACGAAAAAGAAGACTTAACTGATATAATTACCGTTTTAATGTGATATAAGTGAAAAAATAAACGATTGTTTAAACTATTTTTGTTTATTTTTGTTTGTGGGTCATTCCACGGGATTTCGCACAAAAAAAAACCCTACCGACTCCAATTTTCGCCTAATTTTTTTATATTGTTGACTATGTCAAACGGAGCATCTGTGAATTTTTTGAGAATTTTATTCTTATATTTCGACGAGCCATAAAATAAAAGGTGAAAAAAATGAAAAAAAAAATCTGACGTCAAGTGGAATAATGATATCGACAAAAATAACTAGGTCAAAATTTTCGTAATTCAACACAGTTTACGGTAAAAATAATCAAAATAAAAAATAAACATAACTTCTATTTTATTTATGTCTTTTACCAAGAAAAGGTACCATTTCGCTAATTTGGCCCCCTCCGATTTCAATACAAAAAATCACGAATATACTACATGGAGTCCCAAACATTTTAAGCACAAGCCCAAGATGGAGAACGCATTTTCCCATTTTTAAAAAAATATTTCGGGTAATTGATTTTTTAAATTTTCTTCCAATCTTCTGCGTATTTTTTTATGTAATTGGTAATTTTAAAAGGAGCTTATGTGATTTTTTTCATAATTTTATATGTAGATGTATTCGGTTCATTAAATGTAATCGAATTACAAATTTTAAAAATTGTATTTTCGTTGCGTCTTTTACAAAAAAAGGTACCATTTCACTTAAGGTAAATGTCCCCGTAATCGACCATGTACCAGTAATCGACCAGTCTGTGGTAAAAGAGCGATAAATAAGACTGAGAGTGCTTTTCGACGCTTAAATAAATTAACAACACTTCCTCCGATTTATGTACAATATTATATGAAAATTTGAGGCTTGTAAAATCACAACAGTGATAATAAGAAAATCGTAAACTTGCAGTGTACGAGCCGAGCATGATTTCGTCGAAATCCTTGATATGGAGGTTAAGGTGTTTCTCGTGACATTTAGTTAAATTCTGCGATGCACGAAGACTTTGGCTGAGTAAGTTTAATTTGATATTACATATGAAGAATCTGGTATTACTAAATGAATATGATTTTATCGTAAAATTGTTGTGTGTGCAAAAAATCGCGGAGGTCGATAACTGGTTCAGAAAAACATACAAATGTCCGGGTAATCGACCTACTGTCGATCACTAGGACAAAATTGTGGATAGAAAATTAGTGTAAATCGCGTATTGTTTTTATGAATTAGATGATAAAAAATAATGTAACAATTCATTCATCGATCGAACTGTACGAGGAGTAGTTATGGACGGGGCTATTGGGCTCTCTATAAATAATTAAGGGGCGGCTGGAGTAGATTTTTTTACCGACATTGGTCGGTAAATATTGGCTATTTCTTAGTATGCACTATTCATCATTATTAAGCTACGTGTATGATTTATATTTGACAGGGATGTAATATAAACATAAACGCTTTGGTGTCCGGTCCAATTGCGGTCAGAAACTTACACGAAACAGAAAGAATCGCATATTACTGAACTTTCCGAAAACCAATATGGCCGCACTTGATATGTCAACAGACCTTCGTTGTAAGATATAACCGTTTCTAGAACTTGGATGTGTCATATTAGACCAGACAACAATTCTTCAACGTTTTTCGAATATTCCAGAACCATCAGAATGTCAATTCCACAAACCAAATCTACGTATAGTCTTTTCTACGTTCGCGTAGAAAATGCTCGGAACCTTTGCAAAAAGCACAAAAATTACGCGAACGTAGAAAAGACTATACGTAGATTTGGTTTGTGGAATCGACATTCTGATGGTTCTGGAATATTCGAAAAACGTTGAAGAATTGCTGTCTGGTCTATTATGACACATCCAAGTTCTAGAAACGATTATATCTTACAACGAAGGTCTGTTGACATATCAAGTGCGGCCATATTGGTTTTCGGAAAGTTCAGTAATATGCGATTCTTCCTGTTTCGTGTAAGTTTCTGACCGTAATTGAACCGGACACCAAAGCGTTTATGTTCATATTACATCCCTGTCAAATATAAAGCATATACGTAGCGTAATAATGATGAATAGTGTATACTAAGAAATAGCATATATTTACCGACAAATGTCGGTAAAAAAATCTACTCCAGCAGCCCCTTAAGCAGCAAAATAAATCATGTCGATAACTGGACCATGCATATGTCCATGACTGGGTCATGTCATGTCATGGGTCGATTACTGGGCAAACCGTGACTTTAGTATGTCCATGACTGGGACATTTGCACACCTCAAGTTTTATGTTAATTTTTTATTACAAGAAGAAAAGGTAGACCAAAAGTTAAGCGTTCTATTTGTTGACAAGATTATACTGATTCTTTATAACCTACAATGACAGTTATTGACGTCTTAATTTGTGACTTTTCTTAATGTGTCGATTACTAGGACATATAACGGTCGATTACTGGACCAACTATAACTTTAGTATGTCGATGACTGGTACATTTGCACTTCTGAAGCTTTAGAATAAGTTTTCTCTACAATAAGATAAGTTACGAAAATTTTTGAGGTTGTTATTTTTTCATATGACTATTCTGATTCATTATTACCTAGAATTACCATTTTTTGTATCTTAAGGAGGGTGGATACCGTCTTTCTGGGGGGGGAGGTGCGCGGTTGCCGGGGAGGTAGTGTGCGAGAGAGAGGTCCGTGACGCGCCTTCACTGGCGTACATTGTTGTACTATTCCAGCAGTTTTGTTTTTACGTTTTCTCGGCAACCAAGCAGACGAATCATTTCGGTCTTCGTAAAAGTTCTTTTCGAAAAAACAAGAAATGATTTGGTTCTGTTATCAACCATTGTTTATCATTTTTATTATACTTTCGAGCATAACCTTGAAGGTGCGTATAGTTGTCGCTATGTTGCCCATGCATAAGAGTGTAATTTCAATAATTAATTTCTCGATAACCATCTAGACGATTGACATCAAATTTGGCATGGAGATGTAATTTTTATCTACGAATATCCTCCAAAAATTTGAGAGCATGTTTATCATTTTGAGTTGGGTATCCACCCTCCTTAATGTGAAAGTTACGTTTTTATAAAGTCGGGCAATTTGGTTAACGTATCGATCACTGGGACGTTTACCTTATTCGGTTCATTAAATGTAATCGAATTACAAATTTTTTAAATTGTATTTTCGTTGCGTCTTTTACAAAAAAAAGTACCATTTTCACTTATATGGACCTCTCCGATTAAGTTAAAAAAATAACAAAATTACTATACGCCTCAGGCGTATCTCGCGACGCTAGCGCTCGAGCGGCCACTGCGTGCGTAACGAGACGATCAGCTGATCGCACGCCCCACGCGTACCTCAGGCGAATCTCGCGACGCCAGCGCTCGAGCGGCCACTGAGTGAGTAAGAAAGCGATCAGCTGATCGCTTTCTTTTTTAAAATTCTAAAAATTTGTAATTCGATTACATTTAATGAATCGAATACATCTAGATATAAAATTATGAAAAAAATCACATAAGCTCCTTTTAATATTACCAATTACATAAAAAAATACGCAGAAGATTGGAAGAAAATTAAAAAAATCAATTACCCGAAATATTTTTTTAAAAATGGGTAAAATGCGTTCTCCATCTTGGGCTTGTGCTTAAAATGTTTGGGACTCCATGTAGTATATTCGTGATTTTTTGTATTGAAATCGGAGGGGGCCAAATTAGCGAAATGGTACCTTTTCTTGGTAGAAGACATAAATAAAATAGAAGTTATGTTTATTTTTTATTTTGATTATTTTTACCGTAAACTGTGTTGAATTACGAAAATTTTGACCTAGTTATTTTTGTCGATATCATTATTCCACTTGACGTCAGATTTTTTTTTTTCATTTTTTTCACCTTTTATTTTATGGCTCGTCGAAATATAAGAATAAAATTCTCAAAAAATTCACAGATGCTCCGTTTGACATACTCAATAATATAAAAAAATTAAGCGAAAATTGGAGTCGGTCGGGTTTTTTTTTTGTGCGAAATCCCGTGGAATGACTCTTATATTATATAAAAAATAAATGACAAAACAATGTGTTTATGAAAAATGAATATCACTTTATTAGCTTTAAGATTGCACTGTTGTTACAAATTAATAATCAAACTCTCGGTATACATAAATATTATAATAATCTATATATATATATATTATAACAATCAATTTATCTTATTGTTTAAATTGTTTACAGAAGCATCAATATTGTAAATAAATACGGAAAATCATTAGTTTTGTTCCTCCCGTTTTATCATGTAAATTAAATTTTTAGCGATATAAATACACTCGCGGTAATACAAGGATACTCTGTATAAAAATATTAGGAACTCAATTACAAATCTGTCATTGTTTAAGTCTTATTTATGAAGTAAGTGTTGAAGACGAAGGTTTTTTACTATAATTATATTCGAAACTCGGATGAGCATCGTAATCACAGATTTGACCCTCGATTAAACACTGTATTGCCCATCGGGTTGAAACAAGGGGAATATCCCATTTTTGCGCCTTCTTTATCAACCACGACGGACACAGACTGTGAGTAAGCACTACAGTTCCTTCCATGAAGTCATCAGCTGCACATAAAAAAGAAAATGTTTGTTAGATAAACTGAAAATACACGAAAAAGAAAGATTATTTTCCATAACCAAGAAATGAGTTGACACAACTAATCGATTATTCTATTTCCCTAGCAACTCAAATGGTAATACCAACGATTCGAATGATAATACCGACGATTCGAATGGTAGTCCCAACTATTCGAGTGATAGTCCCAACGTTTGGATTAGTTAACCTAACTAACCGCAATTTCGGAATAATTGCGGAATAATGCCGCCATTTTATGTTGTAAAAAAAATGTTTTTCAAATGTTAAAAGATCTAATAAAATAAGGTTAAAGTTTCAGAATCATAAGATTATTTCAACACATTTAACAAAAATCGTACAAAATGACTAATTTTCGCGCGTCTAAAAGGTTTTTTTCCTCTTAATGCATTAAATAACAATAGCAGAAGGTAGTTCGAATTGAAGTATGTATAATTAACCCAGAGAAAAATTTATAGTGACGAATTTGCATAAAAATTAACGTTACTTTGCGATGGAATACATTTTTTTTTTACAACACAAGATGGCGGCGTTATGTATTCTTCTTTCAGGCTTCTTTTCGGCGGCGTCGAAAACTGATGCATTTAGAGTATTTTTTCGAGTGATCTGAATCAGAAAACTAATTTTTTTTTCGTTTACTGACAATTGTAGGGGAAGGATAAACCTATAAAATTATTTTAAAAAGTATAAAATTAACTATTAAATAGACTTTTGAATGAAATGCTCCAATTTTCGGCTATTTTTTCCACAATTTTCACCCCAAAAAAATTATTTGTTTAAGCGATGTCCTTAAAACTTTAGGTATATTCTTCCGGTAATAATATAGACAGAAACCTCCCGAAATTTCAGCTAGATCGGTTGATAATTTTTTGAGCTACAGCACGAGCACTTTTAAAAAATTTCGGAATAATTGCGTAATAACGCCGCCATTTTATATTGTAAAAAAATGTTTTTCAAACGTTAAAAGATCTAATAAAATAAGGTTAAATTTTCAGAATCATAAGATTATTTCAATACATTTTAAAAAATTCGTACAAAATGACTAATTTTCGCGCGTCTAAAAGATTTTTTTCCTCTTAATGCATTAAATAACAATAGTAGAAGGTTGTTTGAATTTAAGTATGTATAATTAACCCAGAGAAAAATTAATAGTGACGAATTTGTATAAAAATTAACTGATTTTTCCAAGAATAATTTATAATTATTTGCCAATTTTTATGAGTGATGGCTCAATCTCTTTCTCAAAAGATACTCAACAAATTGACCAGGTGGATATTTGATATTATTGATCGTTTAATAATTATAGCTATTTGTTTATGAAAGTATTTTGATTTTTGTTAAACGGCAGGCTATAATTATTAAACCATCAATAATATCAAATATCCACCCGGTAATTTGATTTTACTTAATATCTTGCAGCATTTACATAGATAGATGTAAAATCTATAATCAGTGAGCAATTCAAATTTAATTCGATTATCGCAATGAATTTTGTTTTCAAAAGCTTTACGAAAAAATTAAACGTTCTCGTCTAGCATTTTTCTTTCTTTCCTTTTTTTGTATTCAGAATATAAATAATTGAAAAATTTAATTTTTTTTTTTTTCAGGAAATTTTTCATAAATTCCGTCTTTTGTCTAAAAGGTCAATTGTGGCCAAGAATAACGCTTTATAGGTTTTTGTAACGACAAGCAGATCATCTTAAGTAGTCGGAAAATCTAGCTAATTATACGTAACATCTGAGAGGGTCAGAAATTAAAAGTGGCAAGATATTTAAGCAATAGTGAAACGTACTTGGATCTTTGACCAACAAAACGACTGCACCCGCATTCTCGCAGATTTTTTCCCACAAGGAAACAAATTGTCGTTTAGCTGGGTGTATCGGTATGACCACCACGACCGGAAGTGTCGACAGGAATGGTCGTTGACTAGGCCGTTGAAACATCTCAACGTAAGACTGTTTTATCAGACTCCAACCAGCAGGAAGTTGTTCTTCGGCAGGATTAACGATTTTATTCTGGAAATAATCGAACATAAAGTTATTGGAAACCAAGTAAGTTTTATTAAATGTGTGTTATTTTATAATAAAAAGAGACCCCGTAGGTTTATCTTTTAAGAATAGAAAAAACATCTATTATCATTGTAATTCTTTAATTTTTAAAGTATATTCAGTTGCTGATTTTATATGTATACATTTTAATTTAAAAAATCCATTGAATTTAAAGAAACAAAAGATTAGGATATGAATGAAAAACAAATGGTTAGCCTCGGTTTTGTTTATCGTGTTGACTGAAATAATATCTTTGGGACAATTATGAATAGTTACAAACAATATTACTACCATTTTTGTCTTAAAAACGATTATAAAATGTGTATTTTATGAAATATCAACTTGGCAATGATTTTGTGACAAAATATTAGTAACTGTGAGTCTCTGAATATTAGTTGCATTCTTTATCAACTGGGCCACTTTTTTCGGTCGATCTCCCGGATATTTTTTTGTTAATTTGTCAGTTTGTTGTACTATTTGAGTTGAGTGTTTGTGATTTTTTTCAGATTTTTGAAGGGCGCTGTTCAGAATTAACTTTTTTTTTAAATATCACTATATCTCAGAAAGTATTCGTGTCTCAAAAAATTCCTAACAACATTAACTCTTCCATTTTCCATCTACTTTCGAGTGACGTTAAGGTCATAATTTTTCCATCGGAAGAAAGTCACATTTTCACAAAAAAAAGTAATAAATAATTTTTTTTTACGAAAAAAGCACCTTCGATTTCAGTCTCAATTTTACAAGGTATTTTGGATTGTATGAAGATTCTGAGAAAAAAAATTCCAAAGTGGCACCTCCAATTCTTAGCCAGTAAAAATAGAAAATAAACATTAAAAAATTGAGAAATTTTTTCCTGCCTAAGAATTGGAGGTGCCACTTTGGATTTCCTCCCTAGCGGATTTCATCACATTTCCAAAAGATAAAATGAAACTTCTCGGACGACGGGCTGCGCCAAATAATTCGAAAAAAAAACGGGCAGGAAAAAATGTATTAATTTATTAATTTTAATTTTCAATTTTTTACTGCCTAAGAATTGGAGGTGCCACTCTGGATTTTTTTCTCAGAATCTTCATACAATGCGAAACACCTTGTAAAATTAAGACCGGAATCAAAGATGCTTTTTTCGTAAAAAAAATTATTTATTGCTTTTTTTTGGGAAAAATTGATTTCCTTCCGTTGGAAAAATTATGATTTTAACATCACTCGAAAGTAGATGAAAAATGAAAAAGTTAATGTTCTCAAGAATTTTTTGAGTCTGATATTTTCTAAGATATAATGATATTTAAAAAAAAACGTAAGTCCTGAACGGCGTCCTTTAAAAATCTGAAAAAAAATTACAAACATCCATCTCAAATAGTACAAAAAAGGATGCAAAGTAGAACCTTGCACATTGCTTCCTCATTATTTTTCGCGTTTTACAAAGCTACCTCTATGAGGAAGTATGTTATTCAATTTTTGGCTTCCTCATAGAGGAAGCTTTGTAAAACGCGAAAAATAATGAGGAAGCAACGTGCAAGGTTCTACTTTGCATCCTTGTTTTAATTAGATAAATATACATGTTGTGGATTCGCTTTTTCTATTTCGTTATTGCGTTATTTCGTGATTATTCGAGCGTTTCCGAAGTGAATGTGATAATGGATATTTTTAAAAATAATTCAACATTCCATAAAATCAAAAATTTCATTCCGTTCGTCACTACATTATACATATATAATGGCTGAATATTGTTTCATTTATATACAAAATTTGAGCTCGCTATCTTAAGTTTTGCAAAAGTTACAATAGAGCGATAATGTCAATTTTTTGAAAAATTCAAAACATCATAAAATTTTAACGGCTCATCCGATCTTAACCAAATTCAATAGCGATCACCGGCATATGAAAGCTCAAATTCATACCAATTTTTAGATCAATATCTCGAAAATTGAAAGAGTTATCGCGTAAACAGACATTTTTCAAAAAATTAAAAAACGCGTAATAATTTAACGATGAAGTGGATTTTAACAAAAATTTGTATGAACGATGAGGCTTGATCCCTCTATCTATGGTCCAAATTTCAGCTTGATATCTCAAGGCCTTCTCGAGTTATAAAGGTTTACATTTTTCGATTGTGTAACATACACACACACATACACACACACACACACACACACACACACACACACACACACACACACACACACACACACATACAGACATTTTTTCTAAATCACTTTTCTCGATGTTTTGGACCATTCTGAGTGTACTGACATGAAAATCTCGAAAAAAAAAATTTTCACGAAAACAAAGCTTCCTCTATGAGGAAGCAAAACTGACAAAATTAGAAAAATATCCGGGGGGTCGACCGAAAAAAGTGGCCCAGTTGATAAAGAATGCCTCATATATCAGCCTCACTACAAAACGGGCCCAAAATGACTCAAAATATTTTTTAATTCACTCGGTGCGATAAAGAACATATTATGGACGTTTCGCGTGCCTAAAAGTCCCACTTCCACACCTTGTGAAATAATATTTTGTACAATACTCGTCGAAAAAAACTTTTTCTTGAAACGTAATAAGCCCTAAAAATATATGGGCGTTCAGAAGAAAAATTCTTGTGGAAAAAGTGAACTAGAAATATGTTTTTAGACATCATGAATAGTAATATTCAATTGTTATCCTATACTATGCATATTAAACCACTCAGCTTTACACTCATATTTCAGAGGTAATGTGGGAGAAAATTAATGAATAATTCTTTAAAATATCCTTATTCATTATTTTATAATAAACTATGATCTTCAGTAACAAATTTTCAAAATTATCCTAACTACAAAATATTCTTAAATATCACTCCAAATGTTTAAATAATGTAATAAAGTATTAATTTATGCTGTTAAAATCACCTCTTGACAACACCGTATAATCCACTGATGATTGTAAGCTTTTATGCCAACGGATAAACACAGCAGGCTTTTTGCCGTAAGATTCGGTATATTAGTTATGAGCATAGTAGTCTTATATTTTTCTGGCGGTACGAGGTCAAAGCTCTCGTAAATTTCTCCACCGCCGGCTTTTAGCTGCGCGATCAGTCTTTCTCTCACGAAGGGTTTTCTGGTCCACTGTTCTTCGTTTTCAGCGTCCGTAGATTCCTCCATAGTCTCGAGTTGATGAGGATCGATGAAGTCTCTCGAAAAGCACGTGAAAACGAAGGACATACCTTTAAACAGATTCGAATCTGGTGCCGGAAAAGGCCCCAAAGTAGCTTCAATTTCCGCATCAGTTTTTTCCGGAACTTCCGGTGGCTCGATAAAAATATCATCGGAATATTTTGTCTTTTTACTCGGGCTTGGAACACAGCTACTTGTTGCTCCTTTATAATCTGAAGATATTTTGTCCTGGCGCGTTAATTCCCGAACGATTTTCCGGTACTTTTCCTCGACTTCCGGTGTGGAAAAGTGAATTCTTTCCCGAGGACGATTAGTACAGTCTTTGGAGTCATCTTTAAGCTCGTGCAATTTTGTATTCGCGAAATTCATCATCGTGCTTGTCAATAAATTCAAATTTTTCCACTCTTCCTTGGTGAATTTTTCTTGCTTGCAGTTCAGCGAAGAAATACTCGAGGAATTGGGCTCAGCATCGCTCGTCGCAGAATCTGGCGTTGACTCATCGTCGTTTTTTCTTCTAGATGATAAATCCATGGACTCGCAATGCACGCTTGTTAATACTTTTCCTAGGTAATCTCTCGTATTTTTATCGACTTTCACCGTACATCGAAGTTTTACAAGAATGTCAATTTCTTTCTCAACGTGGAGAACTTCGATTGACGAATTATTGGGACACGAGCTTGCGATTTCCGCTCGATTAGAATTCGGACGATCTTCAAAGACGGAAGCGTCGAACTCGCTATCGCTGGAGCTGGATACTTCTTTTTTGCGCCACTTTTTCTTGGGTGATGATCCCGATGTATTTGGCTTTCCTATGATGACTTCGTCCGAAGCTGTCTGAAAAAAAAACAGTCGAAGCATGAATTAATAAAAGGCAACTTTGTATACGACATATGGGGCATTATACATCGATTGGACCACCATTTACCACGACCGTCGTTGATATAGTAACTCTCATAAAAAATCGGTAAAAAATTGTTCTACTTTAGGACAAAAATTTGGCAGTGAGACAATTATTTTTATATTGATTATTTTTATAGTCATTCACACGAATGAATGGAGCATGAACAATTTTTTTCAAATTTTTCATCGCATAATTCGCGCAATTGTGAATTTATAAAGATTGCTCGAAAAATTGCGTTTAAAAAATAAAAAATAAAAACTTTTCTTTTTGAAGTATACTTTTATGTAAATTTATTTTTTTAATTCTTCAACCCCCCCGATAAAATACTCCTCATGAAGACGGACATTTTAAACCTGGGCGGGAAGTGGGACAATCCTTTCTCGAATTTTTATGACAGTTAAAATGATAAATAAAAAATGAAAAATCTCATAAAAAATCGGAAAAATATTGTTCCACTTTAGGACAAAAATTTGGCAGTGAGACAATTATTTTTATATTCATATTGATTATTATATTGATTATTTTTAGTCATTCACACGAATGAATGGATGTATGAACAATTTTTTCAAATTTTTCATCGCATAATTCGAGCACTTGTGAATTTATAAAAATTGCTCGAAAAATTGTGTTTAAAAACTTTCGAATGCACTATCTTCTTGGATATAAGTCGTATCGTAAAAAAACGTATATAAAAGCTTTTCATTTTGAAGTACACTTTTATGCAAATTTATTTTTTTAATTCTTCAACCCCTCCGAAGCATTGATTTTTAATTAATAAACATAAAACTTGATTTTTCGAAAACATGGACATTTTTTATTTTTCCCGAAAAAATCTCTAAAATACTACTCATGAAGACGAACATTTTAAACCTGGACGGGAAGTGGGACAATCCTTTTTTCGAATTTTTATGATAGTTCAAAGATAAATAAAAAATGAAAACTCTCATCAAAAATCGGAAAAAAATTGTTCCACTTTAGGACAAAAATTTTGCAGTGAGACAATTATGTTTATATTCATATTGATTATTTTTATAGTCATTCACACGAATGGATGAAGCATGCTCAATTTTTTCAAATTTTTCATCGCATAATTCGCGCAATTGTAAATTTATAAAAATTGCTCGAAAAATTGCGTTTAAAAACTTTCGAATGCACGTATCTTCTTGGATATAAGTCGTATCGTAAAAAAACGTATATAAAAGCTTTTCATTTTGAAGTATACTTTTGTGCAAATTTATTTAAAAAATTCTTCAACCCCTCCGAAGCATTGATTTTTAATTAATAAACATAAAAATTGATTTTTCGAAAACTTGGACATTTTTTATTTTTCCCGAAAAAATTTCTAAAATACTATTCATGATGACGGACATTTTAAACCTGGACGGGAAGTGGGACAATCCTTTCTCGAATTTTTATGACAGTTAAAATGATAAATAAAAAATGAAAAATCTCATAAAAAATCGGAAAAATATTGTTCCACTTTAGGACAAAAATTTGGCAGTGAGACAATTATTTTTATATTCATATTGATTATTATATTGATTATTTTTAGTCATTCACACGAATGAATGGATGTATGAACAATTTTTTCAAATTTTTCATCGCATAATTCGCGCACTTGTGAATTTATAAAAATTGCTCGAAAAATTGTGTTTAAAAACTTTCGAATGCACGTATCTTCTTGGATATAAGTTGTATCGTAAAAAAATGTATATAAAAGCTTTTCATTTTGAAGTATACTTTTATGCAAATTTATTTTTAAAATTCTTCAACCCCTCCGAAGCATTGATTTTTAATTAATAAACATAAAAATTGATTTTTCGAAAACTTGGACATTTTTTATTTTTCCTGAAAAAATCTCTAAAATACTATTCATGATGACGAACATTTTAAACCTGGACGGAAAATGGGGCAATCCTTTTTCGAATTTTTATGATAGTTCAAAAGATAAATAAAAAATGAAAAATCTCATTAAAAATCGGGAAAAAATTGTTCTACTTTAGGACAAAAATTTGGCAGTGAGACAATTATTTTTATATTCATATTGATTATTTTTATAGTCATTCACACGAATGAATGGAGCATGCACAATTTTTTTCAAATTTTTCATCGCATAATTCGAGCACTTGTGAATTTATAAAAATTGCTCGAACAATTGTGTTTAAAAACTTTCGAATGCACTATCTTCTTGGATATAAGTCGTATCGTAAAAAAATGTATATAAAAGCTTTTCATTTTGAAGTATACTTTTATACAAATTTATTTTTTTAATTCTTCAACCCCTCCGAAGCATTGATTTTTAATTAATAAACATAAAAATTGATTTTTCGAAATCTTAGACATTTTTTATTGTTCCCGAAAAAATCTCTAAAATACTACTCATGAAGACAAAAATTTTAAACCTGGACGGAAAATGGGGCAATCCTTTTTCGAATTTTTATGATAGTTCAAAAGATAAATAAAAAATGAAAAATCTCATTAAAAATCGGAAAAAAATTGTTCCACTTTAGGACAAAAATTTGGCAGTGAGACAATTATTTTTATATTCATATTGATTATTTTTATAGTCATTCACGCGAATGGATGAAGCATGCTCAATTTTTTCAAATTTTTCATCGCATAATTCGCGCAATTGTAAATTTATAAAAATTGCTCGAAAAATTGTGTTTAAAAACTTTCGAATGCACGTATCGTCTTGGATATAAGTCGTATCGTAAAAAAACGTATATAAAAGCTTTTCATTTTGAAGTATACTTTTATGCAAATTTATTTTTTAAATTCTTCAACCCCTCCGAAGCATTGATTTTTGATTAATAATCATAAAAATTGATTTTTCGAAAACATGGACATTTTTTATTTTTCCCGAAAAAATCTCTAAAATACTACTCATGAAGACGAACATTTTAAGCCTGGACGTGAAGTCGGACAATCCTTTTTTCGAATTTTTATGATAGTTCAAAAGATAAATAAAAAATGAAAAATCTCATTAAAAATCGGAAAAATATTGTTGCACTTTAGGACAAAAATTTGGCACTGAGACAATTTTAACACATTTTGTTAAATATTGTAAATCGTTTTTTTCCCCCTAGGATTCTTCAAATGCTGCTTACTTTTATAAATAAATAAATATTTGAAAAATAGGAATTTCGGAAAAATTAATTTTTTTATTTTTGTAAATGCGTTTTTTTTCTTTCGTGAAAATGAAAATGTAGGATGCATTTCTAAACAAATTTGATTATTTGCCAAATAATTGTAACATTTTTTTTCATAGAAATTAAATAGATCTTTTTAAATTTCGTCAGAGAAGTTCTTTTAAAAGTGATCAGATATTATCATACTTCAATTTAATCGTAGCTTTTTGTTATTAGTTGAACCGCAAAAGTACCATCGTCAATTTCTCGAAAACATTGGAGTTACTGATATTTATTGCGAATATTATAAGAGTAACGGTCATACATTTTTGAAGTTTCAACTCCATTAATATTTTATATTCAATGTGATAATTTTACAATCATACGAGCCAAAAAAAAGGTTTTTCTCTCGCATGTTGACCGAAACTATTAAAAATCGAAAAAAGAGCAACTTTATTTTATAATAAAAATAAATAAAATCCTGTTCATTTTCGTAAAACTATCGATCTTCAACTAATTTATTAATAACGTTGTTATTATTAAAAAATCAATTTTCTCAATGATCTTTTTCTATATATTATATTTCTATAATATTATATGATACGAAAGAAATAAATCAATAAATCTTGAATATGATAAATATTTGAATCCAAAGATTTGTGGATGAAACTTTTTATAAATGAAAAATGTCATATTAATAATATTACTCCTACGATCGTATATTTTTATTATTGAATTTAATAAAAAATTATGTTATTCATAATATTATAGGATATGAAAGAAATAAATCAATAAATCTTGAATATGATAAATATTTGAATCCAAAGATTTGTGGATGAAACTTTTTTAAAATGAAAAATGTCATATTAATAATATTACTCCTACGATCGTATATTTTTATTATTGAATTTAATAAAAAATGATGTTATTCATAATATTACAGGATACGAAAGAAATAAATCAATAAATCTTGAATATGATAAATATTTGAATCCAAAGATTTGTGGATGAAACTTTTTATAAATGAAAAATGTCATATTAATAATATTACTCCTACGATCGTATATTTTTATTATTGAATTTAATAAAAAATGATGTTATTCATAATATTATAGGATATGAAAGAAATAAATCAATAAATCTTGAATATGATAAATATTTGAATCCAAAGATTTGTGGATGAAACTTTTTTTAAATGAAAAATGTCATATTATTAATATTACTCCTACGATCGTATATTTTTATTATTGAATTTAATAAAAAATGATGTTATTCATAATATTATAGGATACGAAAGAAATAAATCAATAAATCTTGAATATGATAAATATTTGAATCCAAAGATTTGTGGATGAAACTTTTTATAAATGAAAAATGTCATATTAATAATATTACTCCTACGATCGTATATTTTTATTATTGAAGTTAATAAAAAATGTTGTTATTCATAATATTATAGGATATGAAAGAAATAAATCAAGAAATCTTGAATATGATAAATATTTGATTCCAAAGATTTGTGGATGAAACTTTTTTTAAATGAAAAATGTCATATTAATAATATTACTCCTACGATCGTATATTTTTATTATTGAATTTAATAAAAAATGATGTTATTCATAATATTATAGGATATGAAAGAAATAAATCAATAAATCTTGAATATGATAAATATTTGAATCCAAAGATTTGTGGATGAAACTTTTTTAAAATGAAAAATGTCATATTATTAATATTACTCCTACGATCGTATATTTTTATTATTGAATTTAATAAAAAATGATGTTATTCATAATATTATAGGATACGAAAGAAATAAATCAATAAATCTTGAATATGATAAATATTTGAATCCAAAGATTTGTGGATGAAACTTTTTATAAATGAAAAATGTCATATTAATAATATTACTCCTACGATCGTATATTTTTATTATTGAATTTAATAAAAAATCATGTTATTCGTAATATTATAGGATACAAAAGAAATAAATCAATAAATCTTGAATATGATAAATATTCGAATCCAAAGATTTGTGGATGAAACTTTTTTAAAATGAAAAATGTCATATTATTAATATTACTCCTACGATCGTATATTTTTATTATTGAATTTAATAAAAAATGATGTTATTCATAATATTATAGGATACGAAAGAAATAAATCAATAAATCTTGAATATGATAAATATTTGAATCCAAAGATTTGTGGACGAAACTTTTTTAAAATGAAAAATGTCATATTATCAATATTACTCCTACGATCGTATATTTTTATTATTGAATTTAATAAAAAATGATGTTATTCATAATATTATAGGATATGAAAGAAACATATAGGATTTCGGTCGGAAATTTAAGTATTTCGTAAATTCACGAACAAAATTCCGTATTCGGAGCGATAAGATTTTTTTAAAAATCCTTTTCTGTCATTTATTTTTATCAGGACTGAAAATTTTGAGGAAACGAATTTAATATATAAGGTATAGAATCTTTGTGATCGAAATATCACATACGTATTGATAGTTAATAACTTACTTGCAATTTTGGCTCCTCTGTGACACATTGCTGATTTCTATCGGTAGAGAATATTTTATTATTGTCCTTCAGGAATTCGTCCACCTCGTTTTGTTGGCGCGCCATTTTAATAATACACGATGATACGATTTTTCGCGAATATAGAATAATAAATAATTAATATTTTTTCCGACGAGACTCGTACTTAAAGACTGTTGCCAGCTGAGATGCTCGCTGGCAAATGCCACGAAATGCTCCGATCTGTGTCGTACTTGAAATACTAACGACCTGATACGACATGAACCAACAAGAATGCGAAGCACGTTCAAACCTGCACACTCGTGACGCAGCAGTTGCTACGCTTGCGCCGAGCCTTTAATATAAGCAGTGAGCAGTGAATACGGGTATACCTAGAACAGCAGTTCCTGTGACTACCTCAAAGCTACAGCAAAGTTGGGGTACTCGAGAAAACTTCCACCCCAGCTATTAGGATGTCGCTACACTGTTAAAAAAGACTAGAAATTTTTATGCATAAACTCGTAATCGAAATTTAATATACAATTGTGGTGTAAAATTCATCTACTTTTCCAGTAAAATTAAAGCAAAGTATAAAAATTAATTTTTCATTACACTTATATATTAAATTTAATATACTAGTTTACGCAAACCGACAGCAGTGGACGCGCGGTCGGTGTGTGGCTTCGGCGGTCCCTAGAGTTAAGCAGCATTATTTGCGGTCATTACTTGGATGGGTGACCGCTTAGCCGCGCACTGGTTTGCGCGCCAACTGCTGAGCGGGAGGCAGTTTTTCGGAGTTTCTAATGTATTCTCATACAGTAGAAACTCAGTAAAAATAAAGCCGACTGTATAAGCCAGGTTTTCCGCATTTTCCCTGTGCCCTCGTGCAAATGCGATACAGTAGTGCATTAAGGGGAGGGATTCAAGTCAAAAAAATTGATTTTGGAAATTCAATATCATCCAAATTCTATTGCATATAAAAATGCCCAATACACTATATTGTTGGTGATCGATGAAAGGATTTTTTACTGTTGTCTGAGTTGCATATGCTTTTCAATATTATCTTAAGCAAAGTTCTTAGGTTTTCCATTCTACGCATGATTCAGATCAAACTACTAGGCAGATTGTAAAAATTAATAATAATAAATATTATTTAATAATTAATTATTTTTTTTGTCATTAAACAAAAAATTGTGAAATTATATACCTTTTTAAGTTTTTTTTTTAAACATCATTATTCAAATCCGCGACATTCCCATAATTTCCAATACCAAAGTAACAATTTTCGTGCTGTTACGGAAAAGTTATTCGATTTTTCAACAGATGATCGTCAGAATGTTATCTGCATGCTATCCTAAGTCCTAAAGTCAACTTTCGGATAATTAAAATTATAATTATTTTGATGGTCATTTTTTTTAAATAACCTGCAATAATTGTAAAAACATGTTACAACTTTGGAAAAAAATAACAATTTGGATCAAATCTCGAGGGAAATTATAAGAAAAAATGAAGACAAAAGGGTCGTTATTTTTTTTTTTTGAGTGCCCCCTTTTTCACGAAAATTTCCGTAAAAATGTATCTAATTCTTTGTTTTTCTTAGAAATCATAAAAAAATACAAACATCTTTTTATAAACTTGGTGACACTTATTGTTAAAAAATAATTATTGTGTCAATCATACTAAAGTGTTAATCGAATTCAATTACTGAGTTCTCAATCTCCGTTTCGAATATAGAATAGCTTAGATAACAATCGAAGCTACAGCAAAGTTGGGGTACTCGAGAAAACTTCCACCCCAGCTATTAGGATGTCGCTACACTGTTAGAAAAGACTAGAAATTTTTATGCATAAACTCGTAATCGTAATTTAATATACAATTGTGGTATAAAATTCATATACTTTTCCAGTAAAATTAAAGTAAAGTATAAAAATTAATTTTTCATTACACTTATATATTAAATTTAATATACTAGTTTATGCAAACCGACAGCAGTGGACGCGCGGTCGGTGTGTGGCTTCGGCGGTCCCCAGAGTTAAGCAGCATTATTTGCGGTCATAACTTGGATGGGTGACCGCTTAGCCGCGCACTGGTTTGCGCGCCAACTGCTGAGCGGGAGGCAGTTTTTCTGAGTTTCTAATGTATTCTCATACAATAGAAACTCAGTGAAAATAAAGCCGACTGTATAGGCCAGGTTTTCCGCATTTTCCCTGTGCCCTCGTGCAAATGCTATACTGTAGTGCATTAGGATGAGTGGCTGCGGACAACACTCTAAAAGGGTCTCTATGAAGGAACGAGGTAAAGGGGAGAGGGGAAACGTAAAAGCCTGAAGAAGGCATACGGAAGAAACCAATAATTATTATTTGTATCTCATATCATACTTGGAAATAATGTACTGCGACTGTTTCGTCTACAATGGCTATTTAACGATGAGCATTGCTTGTCGTATTTGTAATTGGGCCTTGCCCGTATTCATTAAATAAATAAATAAATAAATAATTAAAATTACTAGCTTATGCATTAAAACTTCCAGTAAAAGTACATTAAATTTCAAGTAGATTTTTTTTACAGTGTAGTAGAGCCCTATAGCTATCACCAGAATGGTAAATGGTTAATACTTATAGAAATAAAGATGATGATATGATCAGCTCTATAATTAAGATTTCATAATAATAACATGTAGCGATTATAAAACAATTACTAAAGTTTCGAATAGCTGAAAAAATTATTAGTTTGTAAAAAAATTTCATGGTAATCTTTTTGAAAAAATGATGAAACGTAATTAATGCATTAATTATCTCTTACATTTTCCCCCCTATTTCTTCTAATATTTGAGCAAAAATTAGTATTTTTTGCAGCTATTTAAATGTTTACACTCTATTTTTAAATCACTATATATTATGTTTATGTATCATTATTGTTATTATGAAATCATAATTGCAAAACGAATTATACTGTAAACTATATATCATGAATTAATGAGGTTTTACAACTTTGACTATAACGTACATTACACACCGATCGGACCACCTTTTACCATGACCGTCGTCGATATAGTTGATTATTTTTTAAATCCTTCACCCCGATAAATGGAGCTTGCACAATTTTTTTTCAAAATTTTCATTGTATACTTCGCGCACTTGTCAATTTCTAAAAACTGCTTTTATAAACTTTCGAATGCACGTATCTTATTGGATATAAGTCGTATCGTAAAAAAACCTGGATTAAAGTTTTTCATTTTGAAGTATACTTTTATGTCAATTTATTTAAAAAATTCTTGAACCCTTTAATTAACTTTAATAAAAATTGATTTTTTCAAAAACGTGGACATTTTTAATTTTTTCCGAAAAAATCTCTATTAAAAGATAAATAAAAAATGAAAACTGTCATAAAAAATCGGAAAAAATTGTCTCACTGCCAACTTTTTGTCCTAATGTGGGACAATTTTCCGATTTTTTATGAGTTTTCATTTTTTATTTATCTTTTAAACTCTTATTATCTTCCTCCCTTCTGAATTGAGTCGTTCCTTCATAGGTCAAGTAATATGAATATTAATTTGTTGTCAAAATTTATTAATTCTATTGACAAGTTTATTTAAGGTGATGTGAAATATTTATAGGTGTGAGAGAGATGAAACTAATGGCGCTCACATCGGATTGAGAGAGAAACACTGCGAAAATGTTTCAAATCACCTTAATCATAAATTAATTTGAACTTGCTTAAGGTAGGTTAAATTACGTAAAGAATTTTCTGCGTCAAATGCTCTTGAACTGATGTTTGTAACTACTAAAATTGTATGGGATTTTTTAAATCTTGCTAAGGTTTTTTTTCTCTCTTTTTAACTCAGAACTTGGTGGGAATCACTAGTTCCCAAAAATCTTAGCCTTTGTATGTTTTCTTTAAAAAAATATCTATACCGCGCATAAAATCTTCAGTAACTAGCGCATAAGAGTTTTGCAGATTTTTTGTCATTTACACAATGACTGCAGTAACTACATCAACGTTATCGGCGCGAGACGCTATTTTCCGCAGAAATTGTGTTTCTGGCACTAAAAAAGCGGCATTCGCGGTTAACCCTTTGATGCACAGCGGGATGTTTAACATCCCACCTAGATTATTACCATTTTTTAAATATTTCAACGTTTTCTTTCTCGATTTTAAATAAAAGTAACTTTTTAAAAATAAAAATGTGTGCATCAGAGGGTTAAACAAACAAAAGAGTCGTTTCTGTGTTACTGCAATGCAGGAAACGTTTTCCACATCAAAATCTTACCGATTTTTGGTAATACATTATTGCTGCAGTAAAAATCGTTCGACTTGCATATGCTGCATAAGCGCGAGATACAAAATAGGTACAACGATTTTAAAACGCATGTGTTGCCCATGTGCATCTTACGAACATCTGTATAATTCGGGACGCACCCTTAATTAAGGAGGGATGAACACCTAGCTGGGTTTGAAAAATCGAGTTTTCCGTTTGTACATTAAAAAAAAGTTTCATATGCTAAGAATGTCTGACGAAAATTTCAAGTACAGATACAAAATAATCTTTTCAATAAGACGTTGACTATCTTTAGCTTCTATAACTGAAAGTTATAGTTCAAAGAGTGCGTGCATTTGTTGGACACGCCTTGTAACGCGTCGGTTTGCATACGTAGCAGCAAAATGCGCTGCTCAGGTAGCAAAGGCCTAACCGCTCCCTCGGTTTTATTGCGCTGGGATTAATGGTGTGTTTCTTAGGATTTTGTGGGTTCTGGTATTGTACTGTTTTCGCTACAATTCATACAAAATTAGTGAAGCTACAAACCATTGAATTTCTCTTTAGAACAAAGTCGTGCCATTCATAAATGGCAAATGCATTTCCTAAAACGTAAGCTATCCATAAAATTATTTCGTTATATTTTCAAATATGAACGAATAATTGAAATACATAAATCTGAAGATTTGTCGTCGAGTTTACGAAGATAGCGAAGAGTTTTGTCGATGAAATAAAGTAAAAAATGGCAACTCGAAAATAATAGTAAAAAAAATGATATATACAATGAAAAAATGTGTCTGCCAAAATATGTCAATATATTTTATCACCAGAAAAATTGTACATGGTTACTACAACTTAACAGTAATGAAAATTGTGATATAGGTTCATTTATATTTATGCTATACGTATGAACTTGCATACACATGTTTTTTTTTTGTCGCGACAAGATTCGTTTGTCACGCCGTTTAGAAATGATGTAGCGCGTTTGGTTCCATGGAATTCGGGTCGATTGGATGAGCCATTCAGATTTATCGTTCAAACCCAAAGGAAGGAAACCTTACTTATCTACTTTTTTTAAATATTTTATTTCTTTCGTCGATAAAGGTGCCTCTTATCCATTTTTACATGGCATTGTACGACAGCTTCAGTACGCGTAGCACGTAAAAAGTTGAGAAAAATATATTGTATCCGGGGAAATATTCGTTTTTACGTTTCCCTCTGTGGGTTGCGTTTTTATCGCGCAAGGAGAAATAATTTTTTTTTTACGTTAAACAGTGAATCGCGTGTTGTGTCAGAATACCTCGAGTTAAGAAAAATAAAATAATAAATGAGGTACATAGAATAAACCCAAAGTTAGTGAAGTCTCTTTAGATTCGATATGTGAGACAATTGTCTCTTAACGTAATTATAGTCGAAACTTGGATGCGCGTCGTCAGGACAGATGTTACCTTCGATCAGGCTCTGTATGACCCACGTTGTTGATACGAGAGGTATGCTCCAGCTCTTTGCCTTCTCAATTACCCACGACGGACAACGTTTATTCGTAAGTACCACAGTTCCTTCGATAAACTCATCATCTGAAAGAAATAACAGCATACGATTGAAAATAAATAAAATAATCACAAATACGAATCACCATTGCACACAATCTACCAACATTTAGAACAAACTACCAATATTGATATCCTAGACAATAGAATACAAATGTAAAACGCATAATCTTACTTTTAAAACAATAATAATAATAATTTAGCTGTATACTATGATAACCGAGGGCTGAAGGACTCCGGTCGATGGCCCTTTGACAATGTTTATGCCTACGCCTAAGATATGGGGCATTCCATCCCGATACGACCTGAGTCTGACCCTCGACCTCTCTGACTTGGCTCGTCATTTTTTGTAGGATTGTTTAGACCCTCAAGTGCACCAGATTTTATTTTTTTATTTTCTCTATGCAAATTTTTTATTTATATTTTTTTTAAAGTGACATATTGAATGCCCTAATTTAAAAATCTAAAAAATACTTTGTCGAATATCAACATTTTCTAGCGTACAGCCAAAGTGGGAACAATTTTTCTTCTTACAGTTTTTAAGCTTTTTTGATTTAAAAAAATTATGAAAAAATAGAAAAAAAATTAATCTACTACAAGCGATTGGTCAAACGTTTATTTATGTGAACTCGGATTTTTTTTTAGAATTTTTTCACATTTTTAGGAATTTGTTAAATTTTTCTGAACTAAGACTATTCTAGCACCAGTATGTCATAATTTAAAAACCTGAAAAAATTCTGAAAAATACTTTATTGAATCTCAAAATTTTCTAGCTTAGAGCCAAAGTGTGGAAGATTTTTCTTCACATAGTTTTTAAACTTTTTTGATTTAAAAAATTATTTAAAAAATAGAAAAAAAATTAAACTACTCTGGACGACTTGTCAAACATTTCTGTATATGAAACTGTATTTTTCAGAATTTTTTCAGATTTTTAAATTAGGGCATTCGATATGTCTCTTTAGAAAAATATTTAAAAAAAAATTTGCAAAGAAAAAATTTAAAAAAATGTCTGGTGCATTTGAGGGTCTAACCAATCCTACAAAAAATTCCGAACCAAATCAAGGAGGTCGAGGGTCAGACCCAGGTCGAATCGAGATGAAATTCCTCATATATATGTTATTTTAAAAAAATATATAATATTTAAAAAAAGTATAAACTGTCAATAAATCACTTTTGCTACTACTAAATAAAATAAAATAACGAAATGAATATATGTATCGAAGGCGCTGGGGATGAGTGATGTTCTTCAATGAATAAAAACCCTTTTTTGTGATAAATCGGAAATTAGAATTAAAGAGACAAAACGAAAGTCGCTAAATGTACCCTTACAGAATTGCAATTTCAGTAACAACTACAATCATTATGCGGAACTTAACATCTTCACATTTTTGAAATAATTATCAATTGTTTTTTTAAAATTCTAATGGTTTATAGGCTTAGTAATCCTTAATCATTTAAGTATGAAAGTGTTTCAAATACATTTCCATTGAATAAATACGCATCCCTGTCCCTAGTGAGTCATTGTTTAGTGAAAGCGGCGCTTACCAGGATTTTCAGGCAGTAAAACGGCGCCACCAGCATTCTGGCAAATCTGCGTCCAGAAAGTAACGAAATCCTTTTCTCCTGGAATTAATGGTATTACCACGATAACTGGAAGCGTTTGGAATGGTTTTTTGTTGCGACGCTGAAACATTTCTACATAGGATTGCTTCATTAGACTCCATCCCGCCGGTAATTCTTCCTCCGAGGGATTGACGATTTTATTCTGAAAAGATTTAAAAAAAATTAAACATAAATAGATGAATCATTAATTAATCTAAATAACCTTAGAACAAAATATAAATTAAGATATTTGGCCGTGAAATTATTCAACAGATTAATTACTAATAAAAATTAATAATAATAAATATTATTTAATAATTAATAATCAATTAATTTTTTTTGTAATTAAAAAAAATTTTGTGAAATCATATAGTTTTTTAAGTTTTTTTTTTTTAAACATCGCTATTCAATTCGCGACATTCCCATAATTTCCCATACCAAAGTAACAATTTTCGTGCTGTTACGGAAAAGTTATTCGATTTTTTAACAGATGATCGTCAGAATGTTATCTGCATGCTATCCTAAGTCCTAAAGTCAACTTTCCGATAATTAAGATTGGAATTATTTTGATGGTCATTATTTTAAAATAACCTGCAATAATTGTAAAAACATGTTACAACTTTGGAAAAAAATAACAATTTGGATCAAATCTCGAGGGAAATTATAAGAAAAAATGGAGACAAAAGGGTCGCTATTTATTTTTGTTTGTGTCCCCTTTTTCACGAAAATTTCCGTAAAAATGTATCTAATTCTTTGTTTTTCTTACAAATCATAAAAAAATATAAACTTCTTTTTATAACCTTGGCGACCCTTATTGTTAAAAAAAAATTATTGTGTCAATCATACTAAAATATTAATCGAATTCAATTATTGAGCTCTCAATCTCCGTTTCGAATATAGAATAGCTTACAGATAACAATCGTACCTATTCGAATAACTTTTTCGTAACAGCCCAAAAATGTCGACTTCGATTAAGTTTCAATAAAAAAAAAATGTAAACCTACTTCTTGGCAGCATCTTATGATCCACTGATGATTATAGGCCTTGATGCCAACCGAAAGGCAGAGCAAGCTTTTCTTGGTGAGATTTGGCACGTTTGTGATGAGCTTCGTGTTCTCGTATTCCTCCGGTGGTATTAGCTCAAAGTTTTCGTACAATTTACCACCACCGGCTGCGATTTGCGCTACTAAACGATCTCGAACAAAGGGTTTTCTCGTCCATTCCTCTTCGTTTTCGGTGCCGGGATCCGAATTAGAGTCTTTCGTGTCTGTTTGGAATCGATCTATGATTTCCAACGAGGCGCAAGTTAGTAGGAAGGACATGCCGTTGAATATCTTGGAGTTCGCAGGAGGAATTGGTCCCAATTTAGCGACAATCTCTGGATCTTCGACTTTCTTTCTGCCGCGAGCTTTACCCTTGAGTCTGCTGGTGGCTCCTTTGGTCTCTTGCTCGTTTGGCGTTCCTATTAACTCAGGCTGAACTCCCAACAAGTCAGTCTCCTCTACCGGTGAACAACTAGAATCGCTCATAGTGTCATAATTCGCATCGACTTTAATTTTCGATGGAACTCCCGATGACGACGGCTTCGAAATATCCACGGTTTTGTCAGCGAGACTGCCACGTGCTCTCTTCGCCTTTGGCGTTAAGACAACTGGTGTAGTTATTCTCTTGGATCTTCTTGTTCCCTCGACCACGTTATCCAAAGTTACTTTGCCGAGATGCTTCGGCGTGGACGGAGGACTTTTTAACTCCACTTTTGTCTCCTCCCTCAAAACTTGTACCTATTTTAATATATTTTTATATTAGTTGACGTTTTATAGTAGATTTTGTAATAGCCATTGTAACAAACGAAATGAACAACACTTTTGCATGGATCTTCCAATTATTTAACAACAAATAGCAACTAGAATTGTTTAATTAATTAACAGCTTCGTTCAGTTTTTTCCTCGTAATAGTGTAAAAAGTTAAATAATTACAAAATTTGTAAATAATTACAAATTGGGTATAAGTAATTGACCATTATCACTATCAAATATCTAGGTTCTCAAATAGGTTTACAAATAACAATTTGTTTGTGGAAAAAGAATTGCCAAATTATCTTATTTTTTCTCTTTATTAAAACAGAATTAAAACGAAGAAAATTTATCGGTGAATTTATATTTTCAACAAACAAAAAGATTCTACGATCGTCACGATCGAACTAAAATATTCGATTTGTTATTAGCGTAATTGGAGTTATATTTCTGTAAATTGATTGCGATACATTTTTTTCAATATCAAGTAGAACCTCTTCGAATCGAATCCACCTTCTTTTTCTTTAGAACCCGTTTGAAAATTTGCATAAATAATTTTCTGAACCTTAGTTACGATCATTCAAATCGTACCATCACACAATAAAATTGTTCAGGGATAAAATGTAAGATTTCACGTATACTTTTTGATAAAAATGTTTACAAATTAGCCTAGATACATTTTCAATCACTTTTTGGCAATACAAAGTCATACCATTTTTTTCGTTGGGAAGGACCATTTTGATTTTACTCAAAATTTGACATAATTTCCGTTATGTCCACTAATTACACCAAAATTTGCACGATGATCAATTCATACCTTCATAATGTGAACATGTGAATTGTGTATGATTCAGCAAATAACCGAGCCGTACATTATGAAGATATCACTTTGCCATCGTGTTGATTTTTTCGTCGTTTTTTAACATTATGACGGAAATTCTGTGAAATTTTGAGTAAAATAAAAATGGTCCCTCTCAACGAAAAAAAATGATATGCCATTATTTTTCCAAAAAATGCCTGAAAATTAATCTAGGTTAATTTGGAAACATTTTCATCAAAAAGTATACGCGAAACCCTACATATTATCCCAGAACAATTTTGTTGTGTCATAGATAGTTTTAAATCGGCAGCGAAAGGAAAAAAAATAAAAATAAAAAAAGCGTATTTTATTGTGGAAAAACTGTGGGGATCAAAAATCTGAAATAACTCGTATGTATTCGGGGAACTTTAAATACTCTGGAAAAAAATTATGAACCCACTCTACGAACAGTGAAAATCTTAATGACTTAAAAAACTGCAAAAATCGTACCTGATCGTTAGTTAAAAAAATATTCTTGATCTGCACGCGAATTTCGTCTTGCTCGTCAGTCTGAACGGTGTAAATGACGTTGTTCTTGACTCTTTTCGCATCGATAATGATACCGCACGAGCCATAATCGTCATCGGTGGAAGTGGCATAAACCGAAAGGCCAACTTGCAGAGTCGACGGCATAGGAACGATAAAATCTTCTATAATCAATTTATTCTGTCCATCGTAAAAGTTCACCTTGAACTTAGTCTTTGTTTTGCCAATAACGGTGCCCGGATAATATTTGTTATCCGACCATTTAGCGAATACCTCTTTCCCTACCAATTCGTCATTGGTATCGTTAAGAGAATCCTTTGAGTTGGTGCTTTGTCGCGATGGTGTTTCGGGCGAAGATTTCCTCTTTCTGCTGGAGCTCGGCGTTGCCGCAGCGACTTCCATTTCCGCTTCAACGACTGGAGAAGTTTTCGTCAAGCCGTTAGATCCAGAAGATTGAACGGTTTTGCTCCTCGGTCGTTTCGCGGTGCGGCCTCTCTTGTTGGTATTCTTAGGCGTTGTACTCTGCGCTACCGTTTCATTATTCTGCGCGACTTCCGGTGTCGACGAGCGAATTCTTTCCAGCGAATTATCGACTCTCTCGGTAGATCCATTGTGAAGTTCCGAAGCAATAAGCTCATCCTTCGCGCAATTAAAAAACGAAGTTAACAGCAAACCCACATGTTTCCACTCTTTGCTAATTTGCTCAAAACCCTCGTTATCCTGTTTCGCGTCAGGAATTGAGAGATCGCTCGGGGTTTTTTTCACGTGTTTAACGGGAATACGCGGAAGTTGAAATTGCGCGTTTGCCGAGAGTTTAGCATTCATCGATGCGGCGCTCGAAGCGCTTGAAGAACTGATTGTAGAGGCGAGAGAGAGTCGCGTATTAAGAGGATAAGGATGAGCGTTGCTGGTTACAGAACCGGGAGAAGCGTCTCTGTTATCTCCGGCGTTTCCCGATATATCAGCTAAACAAGCTGAAGCGTCGCTGTGTCTTCGGCGGGTAGAAGAAAGATCCTGTACGCTTGATTCGCTGTGCACAGAAGTGATAACTTTATCCACGTGCTCTTTCGTACTCTCGTCAATGTGCACCAAACATTTGAGCTTCACAAGTATGGAAAGTTCCTTCTCGACGATTTTAATAGTAGGATTTTGTCGATTCGCTGTTTCAACTTCATTCTTCGTTCTGTCATCAGTCACGAAAGAATCACCCTCGCTGTCGCTTATGGAAATAAGAACTTCCGGTGGATTTTTGACTTTGCTGCTCGGCGTTATTGCATCGAGTTTCATCGCCTGCGAACCGGCAGCTATTAAATCAGAACCAGGACTCGCGGTCTGATCGCTGTCAGTCTTTTTAGTCTCTGCGCTACCGTTCGTCAAAGAATAAACCTGCGAAAAATCGTTGTTGGTTTCTTTGCTATTGTCGACGGATTTGTAGTCATTTGAGCTAGTTTTGCTGTCGCAAGTTTTGTAGGAAGTCTCGATTTTGTTGTCGATTGCACTTTTTTCCATCGATTTGTCGTATCCTTCTTGCGAGGAATCGAGAACTATCTTCTCGCCGTCCTCGTCTATTTCAACGAGCTCTCGTGGACGTTTTTTCTCAGGCGGAGCTGTGGCTTTGTCGTATATTACTTCTATGCTCATACGTGATTTGTTGGATGAAACTTTAATCGGCGGGGATATTTCGGTTTGTGTTTTATTGGATATATCCGGATTATGAGAATTTATACCACTGTCGTCGCTCTTTTGTGCTGGATTTGTTTCTGCAACTTCTGCTTCTTTATCTTTGGTATCAACGGATGGTGAATCTTTCTTTAATTCCGAGTCTTCTTTAGAAACTGTAGTGTCGGTGGTTGATTCGATTTTTTCCGAATCTTTCGAGCTTTCCAAAGAAATCGCCGATTTTTCTGTGTCTATGCTCTTAGCCTCGTCTATCTTAATGACTTCGTTTTCCGGAGATTCTTTCTCTGCTTCTACTTCAGTTACCGATGATTTTTCCACTTCGACAACTTCTGTCGAAGATTTTGTTTTCTCTGCAGTATCTTCGTTCAAAGATTTTGTCTCTTCTGCAGCATCACCATTAGGAGATTTCGTTTCTTTTACAGCATCGCCATTAGGAGATTTCGTTTCTTTTGCAGCTTCGCTATTGGAAGATTTTGTCTCTTCTATTGCATCGCCATTAGAAGATTTTGTCTCTTCCGTTGCATCGCCATTAGAAGATTTTGTCTCTTCCGTTGCATCGCCATTAGAAGATTTTGTCTCTTCCGTTGCATCGCCATTAGAAGATTTTGTCTCTTCCGTTGCATCGCCATTAGAAGATTTTGTCTCTTCCGTTGCATCGCCATTTGAAGATTGTTTCTCTTCGGTCGTTTCGGTTAAAGACGATATTTTATCCTCAATTGCTTCCGTCATTGTAGATATTATTTTCTCCTCGAGTACTTCCGTTATCGAAGATTTTTTTTCATCTGTAGAAGAGTCGACCTTGACAGTACATGATTTATCCGAATTTTCGTTTTCGGCTAACTTTGCGTCCGCATCGATAACATCTGGCTGCGACAAAGCTTCTTCCAATTCCTTTTCAACCTGCTGCAAAGATTCCGAATCTCCTTCGGCCGTACAGCTTTCTTGAGTCTCCTCTATTATTACATTTGAAGTAACAGCCTCGTCAATAGTCTCATCCGCCAATTCCGTGCCAAATATATCTTCCTCATCGTCTAATTTCTTTCTCACGTTGCTCAATGCGTCTTCTTGCGAACAAGTGCGCGGAAATTTAGCCTGAGGTTCTTCCGAAGTGTCTGCTTTGCGTTTTTGCGATACTCCACCTGTGAGACTGGAAATTTGTTTTTTTAAAGGTGAAAGAGACTCAATTTGGCTGCTGGGAACAAAATCATCTTCGTCTTCCTCCATTTCAGGTTTTTCTTTTTTCTCGTCATCCTCCGTGCATGTAACATTCTCTTTTTCTACTGGCGTCTCGGTTTCCTGTTCGGAAACTCTCTTGTCTGCTTGAACTTCCGATTCCTCTTCTGATACTTTTGTACCCTCTGATTTTGAAGGATTTATATTTTCCGTATCTACAGAAGGCTTTGGAGTTGTGTCTGGAGGATTTTCGTTACTCTGCATCAACTGAGTCTCATCTTCGGTAGGTTTATCAGTCTCCTCGTCTATGAGTTTAAAATCTTGACTCTCGCTCAGCATCGAACTTTCTGCCGGTTGCACATCTTCCGAAACTTCCTCGGCTGTGGCATCGTATGTGGCTTGAGTGTCCATCTGAGAATCTGGAATCTTGTCGGGATCAGCCATGGCTATTGGTGTTGATAACCTGGAAGACAAAGTAATAAAGCTTAAAATAATTTATAAATGGTATTTATTTATTTATTAATAAATGGGTTAAAACTCAATTGCGAGACAATTAGGACAACACCTAGTGTCTGTACATTGGTAATGGACAAAATGGTGGCTGTAGTATCAACTTAAGATTTATCAAAACACTAGAAAAAAAAAAAAAAAGAAACTGTGTTAAGGTACGCTAAAATTATCTAAAGCGATACATATAACTTATAATACAAATAAATATACATATGAAAAACCAAGTGATTCCTGCTCGTATATATTTGCTGAATGTTTTAACTATGTATCTGAGATGCTATAAAAATCCTCTTATTTTTGCACATTTATTGGAATAAAATTTTTTTTTTTGTGATTATTATTATTGTTATATTTTATAGTAAGCTTTGGTATATAATCCGTTGCTAAATTTTTAAGTTTTTTTGGGGTTTTCCCATAGTATTTATTACCATTGCGACGCAATGTTATCGTAATTGTCATATGATCTAGTTCTCTTAATTAAGCAGGTAAAAATGTAATTTTTGATTACTACATTCATAAAATTTATGAAAATACTTTTGACTTTATTGTTCTAGGGTTAAAAAGCTAGTGAAGATTTTCAGACTTGGGCAAATGTCTATAATAATAAATAACTAAATTTAAAAATTAAACTATTCACAATTGGACTTCAAACAGTCTGTATGTAATCAATTTATTCAGATATGCGAAATGCTTTGAATAGAAAAACTCAGTGAGTGAAACATCAGTGCCAAAAATAATTGAGACCCAAATCCAGAAAATATTAGCCACCTTATAAATGGAGCGATAATAAAAAAATGTCACTTATGAAATGTTATACTTTTTTTGCTCGTCACGTAGTATTTTTTATATACTTGTAAAATTTAATTATTTACAATTGTGACATGTTTATGATTTTCAGATGATTCAGCTCTGTAATTAAGCAGGTAAACATTTTATTTCAAACCAGAAATTAGAATCGCGACAATTGAAAACACAGAAAAATTAGTTTCTACAGTATCATTGTAAGCTTAAACATGCGTCATCTGTCAGTCTTTTGAAAAAACCTGTAATAACAGATAAACTGGGCGACAATAACAAATATCGGAAAAAATTTATATTTTTTTGCTTGTCACACAGTATTTTTCCATACAAATGCAAGATTTCATATTTGCAATCGTGCGCAATATAATATTCACAATTTATAGATGATTCAGTTCCTTTAATAACGCAGACAAAAATTTTATTTAAAATCAGAAACTACAACTGCGACAGTTGAAAAAAAACTGCAAAATTACTTTCTACGCTATAATTGTTAGGTTAAACATGCGAAGCCTGTCGCTATTAGGCTAAAACCCTATAATAACAAATAACCGTATGACAAAGTTACCAAATTATATTAAAAACACAGAAAGCGATACCTGTGCAATCAATTAGTTGATATATGTAAAAAAACACTGTAAGTCGACAAACGCAGGACGCGAAATATTAGCCGTAAAAAAATCTAAAGAACCTAAAGATAACCCAGGTGAAAATTTTATTTAAAATCACAAACTACAACTGCGACAGTTGAAAAAAAACTGCAAAATTACATTCTACGCTATAATTGTTAGGTTAAACATGCGAGGCCTGTGGCTATTAAGCTAAAATCCTATAATAACAAATAACCGTACGACAAAGTTACACAATTGTATTAAAAACACAGAAAACGATACCTGTGCGATTAATTAGTTGATATACGCAAAACACTGTAAGTCGACAAACGCAGGATGCAAAATATTAGCCGTAAAAACCTACAGAACCTAAAGATAACCCAGGTGAAAATTTTATTTAAAATCAGAAACTACAACTGCGACAGTTGAAAAAAACTGCAAAATTACTTTTTACGCTATAATTGTTAGGTTAAACATGCGAAGCCTGTCCCTATTAAGCTAAAACCCTATAATAACAAATAACCGTATGACAAAGTTACACAATTATATTAAAAAGACAGAAAATGATACCTGTGCGATTAATTAGTTGATATACGCAAAACACTGTAAGTCGACAAACGCAGGATGCAAAATATTAGCCGTAAAAACCTACAGAACCTTAAGATAACCCAGGTGAAAATTTTATTTAAAATCAGAAACTACAACTGCGACAGTTGAAAAAAAACTGCAAAATTACTTTCTACGCTATAATTGTGAGATTAAACATGCGACTCCTGTCGCTATTAGGCTAAAATCCTATAATAACAAATAACCGTATGACAAAGTTACACAATTATATTAAAAACACAGAAAACGATACCTGTGCAATTAATTAGTTGATATACGCAAAACACTGTAAGTCGACAAACGCAGGATGCAAAATATTAGCCGTAAAAACCTACAGAACCTAAAGATAACCCAGGTGAAAATTTTATTTAAAATCAGAAACTACAACTGCGACAGTTGAAAAAAAACTGCAAAATTACTTTCTACGCTATAATTGTTATGTTAAACATGCGAAGCCTGTGGCTATTAGGCTAAAATCCTATAATAACAAATAACCATATGACAAAGTTACACAATTGTATTAAAAACACAGAAAACGATACCTGTGCGATTAATTAGTTGATATACGCAAAACACTGTAAGTCGACAAACGCAGGATGTAAAATATTAGCCGTAAAAACCTACAGAACCTAAAAATAACCCAGGTGAAAATTTTATTTAAAATCAGAAACTACAACTGCGACAGTTGAAAAAAAACTGCAAAATTACTTTCTACGCTATAATTGTTAGGTTAAACATGCGAGGCCTGTGGCTATTAGGCTAAAACCCTATAATAACAAATAACCGTACGACAAAGTTACACAATTGTATTAAAAACACAGAAAACGATACCTGTGCGATTAATTAGTTGATATACGCAAAACACTGTAAGTCGACAAATGCAGGATGCAAAATATTAGCCATAAAAACCTACAGAACCTAAAGATAACTCAGGTGAAAATTTTATTTAAAATCAGAAACTACAACTGCGACAGTTGAAAAAAAAACTGCAAAATTACTTTCTACGCTGTAATTGTTAGGTTAAACATGCGATGCCTGTGGCTATTAAGCTAAAACCCTATAATAACAAATAACCGTATGACAAAGTTACACAATTATATTAAAAACACAGAAAACAATACCTGTGCGATTAATTAGTTGATATACGCAAAACACTGTAAGTCGACAAAGAGAGGATGCGAAATATTAGTCGTAAAAAAACCTAAAGAACCTAAAGATAACCCAGGTGAAAATTTTATTTAAAATCAGAAACTACAACTGCGACAGTTGAAAAAAAACTGCAAAATTACTTTCTACGCTATAATTGTTAGGTTAAACATGCGAAGCCTGTCCCTATTAAGCTAAAACCCTATAATAACAAATAACCGTATGACAAAGTTACACAATTATATTAAAAACACAGAAAACAATACCTGTGCGATTAATTAGTTGATATATGCAAAACACTGTAAGTCGACAAACGCAGGATGGAAAATATTAGCCGTAAAAACCTACAGAACCTAAAGATAACCCAGGTGAAAATTTTATTTAAAATCACAAACTACAACTGCGACAGTTGAAAAAAAAACTGCAAAATTACTTTCTACGCTATAATTGTTAGGTTAAACATGCGAGGCCTGTGGCTATTAGGCTAAAACCCTATAATAACAAATAACTGTACGACAAAGTTACACAATTGTATTAAAAACACAGAAAACGATACCTGTGCAATTAATTAGTTGATATACGCAAAACACTGTAAGTCGACAAACGCAGGATGCAAAATATTAGCCGTAAAAACCTACAGAACCTAAAGATAACCCAGGTGAAAATTTTATTTAAAATCAGAAACTACAACTGCGACAGTTGAAAAAAACTGCAAAATTACTTTCTACACTGTAATTGTTAGGTTAACCATGCGAGGCCTGTGGCCATTAAGCTAAAATCCTATAATAACAAATAACCGTATGACAAAGTTACACAATTATATTAAAAACACAGAAAGCGATACCTGTGTGATTAATTAGTTGATATATGCAAAACACTATAAGTCGACAAACGCAGGATGCAAAATATTAGTCGTAAAAAAACCTAAAGAACCTAAAGATAACCCAGGTGAAAATTTTATTTAAAATCAGAAACTACAACTGCGACAGTTGAAAAAAAAACTGCAAAATTACTTTCTACTCTATAATTGTTAGGTTAAACATGCGACTCCTGTCGCTATTAGCTAAAACCCTATAATAACAAATAACCGTATGACAAAGTTACACAATTATATTAAAAACATAGAAAACAATACCTGTGCTATCAATTAATTGATATACGCAAGACACTGTAAGTCGACAAACGCAGGATGCAAAATATTAGCCGTAAAAACCTACAGAACCTAAAGATAACCCAGGTGAAAATTTTATTTAAAATCAGAAACTACAACTGCGACAGTTGAAAAAAAACTGCAAAATTACTTTCTACGCTATAATTGTTAGGTTAAACATGCGAGGTCTGTGGCTATTAAGCTAAAACCCTATAATAACAAATAACCATATGACAAAGTTACACAATTGTATTAAAAACACAGAAAACGATACCTGTGCGATTAATTAGTTGATATATGCAAAACACTGTAAGTCGACAAACACAGGACGCGAAATATTAGCCGTAAAAAAATCTAAAGAACCTAAAGATAACCCAGGTGAAAATTTTATTTAAAATCAGAAACTACAACTGCGACAGTTGAAAAAAAACTGCAAAATTACTTTCTACGCTATAATTGTTAGGTTAAACATGCGAGGCCTGTGGCTATTAAGCTAAAACCCTATAATAACAAATAACCGTATGACAAAGTTACACAATTATATTAAAAACACAGAAAACAATACCTGTGCTATCAATTAATTGATATACGCAAAACACTATAAGTCGAGAAACGCAGGACGCGAAATATTAGCCTTAAAAAACGCCATATAACGATAGCCGAACGTTCCACCGATTGGAAATAGGTTATATTGCGCGTCGTTAAGCTTCTCCCGCGATATTAACCCATCGACTGGCATCGAGTGCGTACCGCCAAATTTCCCCCTCAAGATAATCCACATACAGTGTGGAAAAAAAAAAGACGAAAAAACAAAAAATGCAACGCCGATTGTACTTCGAGCGAATGAACTTTGAACATTGACTTCCGATTTATGAATTTCCTCGAAATCATCCACAGACTTTATTGCTTCCGTCTATATATATAATTCTATATACTTGTTTGCAAATTTCGAGGGAAACACGCGGTCTCCTCGTATGCCAGGAATCGAGAAATTTTGTAGTTAACTTTACTTCAAGGTTATTACCGATTAATCGAAGAAAAAAACAATCACTAACCAACGAGTTGTTTATCGGAATTACGATGCAATTATCTTACGTACCAGAAGTAATCTCATTCGGCAAAGCCTCCGCGAGTATCGCCGGACAGTGTAGCCGGAACGTCGAGACGTTGCATTTGCAGCCGGCCCTCGAAATCCCACCTACTCGGTCTATTCGACGCACACACAATGAGCGAAGGGGAACAAAAAAACTATCAGAACCACGTTGGCCCCAGTTCTTTGTGTTATTTTTCGGGTTTTCGCGAGGCTTTGTTGCCGAAACGTTGATATTAATGTAATTGTACTTACGGATAGGCCGCGTCAACAACAAACCGGCTTCTCAGAAGTCAAAGTACTACACTTTTATACAGTGAAGCCGCGTAGAAACGCTACACTTGACCGAAATTCTACGCGGGCGCGCATAACACACTCACACAACACATACATATACACACAACAATGGAAAGAATTATCACCGCCGGACCGCCACTTTACGGACTACGCTTCGGCAATCCGATAAAGTCGTGCGAATCGCTTCAAGATTCGAACGCTAGAGGCGCTTCATTCGGTCGCATCATCATCGCAGCATCTTTGCTCTCAATCGCGAATTCTACAAGGATGCTGCAGTGTTTTGTGTCACTTTTTTTTTACCTCGGAATTAGGAAAAGAAAAAGAGTTTAATTAGGTGAAGTTTTTTTTTTCGCTGTTAAATTCTAAAGATAAGAATTGAGAGATTGAGATTTATGACAGTATGTATTATAAAAATAAAAGGCAATGGTTTTTAACGAGCCGCTACCGCTGCTGTTGTTTTTACCGGCCGAAGACCTTTCGGATTCACTTTCAAATTGCTATTGTTTTGTTTTGCTGTAGGATTCTAAGGTGAGTTGGGAGATAAGGTGATTGGAAGAAGCGCTCGGCAAATTGGTTATTTGGAGGAGATAATAGGTAATAATAAAATATGATAATTATTTGTTTTTCATTGTAATGTTTTCTAAATACTGTTTTTGGTTTTTTTACTCTTGATGGGAAAACAAAAATGTCGAACAAAGAGAAACGCTTTTTTGACTTTGCTAAAGATAAGAATTAAGACATTCAGCTTGACGAGTACGGGATGGATTATAAAAAATGAAAATGTTTTTTAACGTGGCGCTGTCGCTGCTATTATTGTTACCGGTTGGCTATTGTTATCACCGGCGGACCGCCACTTTACGGACTACGCTTCGGCAATCCGATAAAGTCGTGCGAGTCGCTTCAAGATTCGAACGCCAGAGGCGCTTCATTCAGTCGCATCATCATCGCAGCATCTTTGCTCTCAATCGCGAATTCTACAAGGATGCTGCAGTGTTTTGTGTCACTTTTTTTTTACCTCGGAATTAGGAAAAGAAAAAGAGTTTAATAAGGTGAAGTTTTTTTTTTCGCTGTTAAATTCTAAAGATAAGAATTGAGAGATTGAGATTTATGACAGTATGTATTATAAAAATAAAAGGCAATGGTTTTTAACGAGCCGCTACCGCTGCTGTTGTTTTTACCGGCCGAAGACCTTTCGGATTCACTTTCAAATTGCTATTGTTTTGTTTTGCTGTAGGACACTAAGGTGAGTTGGGAGATAAGGTGATTGAAAGAAGCGCTCGGCAAATTGGTTATTTGGAGGAGATAATAGGTGATAATAAAATATGATAATTATTTGTTTTTCATTGTAATGTTTATGTAAATACTGGTTTTGGTTTTTTTACTCTTGATGGAAAAACAAAAATGGCGAACAAAGAGAAACGCTTTTTTGACTTTGCTAAAGATAAGAATTAAGACATTCAGCTTGACGAGTACGGGATGGATTATAAAAAATGAAAATGTTTTTTAACGTGGCGCTGTCACTGCTATTATTGTTACCAGTTGGCTATTGTTATCACCGGCGGACCGCCACTTTACGGACTATGCTTCGGCAATCCGATAAAGTCGTGCGAATGGCTTCAAGATTCGAACGCCAGAGGCGCTTCATTCGGTCGCATCATCATCGCAGCATCTTTGCTCTCAATCGCGAATTCTACAAGGATGCTACAGTGTTTTGTGTCACTTTTTTTTTAGCTCGGTGTTAGGAAAAGATAAAAACGTTTAATTTTTTTTTCGCTGTTAAGTACTAGAGATAAGAATTAAGAGATTGAGATTTATGACAGTATGTATTATAAAAATAAAAGACAATGGTTTTTAATGAGCCGCTACTGCTACTGTTGTTTTTACCGGCCGAAGACCTTTCGGATTCACTTTCAAATTGCTATTGTTTTGTTTTGCTGTAGGACACTACCCAGGCAGCACAATTCAAGAAATTATCCAAAAGTCGCCTAAATGGGTACCGAATGTCCGCGAAAATGTCTGAATGTTAACTTTCGGACATAGGATATCTTACAGACAACATTTTCGCGGACATTCGGTACCCATTTAGGCGACTTTTGGATAACTTCTTGAATTGTGCTGCCTGGGTAAGGTGAGTTGGGGGATAAGGTGATTGGAAGAAGCGCTCGGCAAATTGGTTATTTGGAGGAGATTAATAGGTAATAATAAAATATGATAATTATTTGTTTTTCATTGTAATGTTTATGTAAATACTGTTTTTGGTTTTTTTACTCTTGATGGAAAAACAAAAATGTGGAACAAAGAGAAACGCTTTTTTGATTTTGCTAAAAATAAGAATTAAGAGATTCAGCTTGACGAGTAGTTAGTTAGTTATTTAGTTGGGGTTGGCTCCGGTCACTAGCTTGACGAGTACGGGTTGGATTATAAAAAATGAAAATGTTTTTTAACGTGACGCTGTCGCTGCTATTGTTTTTACCGGCTGGCTATTGTTATCACCGCCGGACCGCCACTTTACGGACTACACTTCGGCAATCCGATAAAGTCGTGCGAGTCGCTTCAAGATTCGAACGCCAGAGGTGCTGCATTCGGTCGCATCATCATCGCAGCATCTTTGCTCCCAATCGCGAATTCTACAAGGTTGCCGCAGTTTTTTTGTCACTTTTTTTTTTAGCTCGGTGTTAGGAAAAGAACAAAGTTTAATAAGGTGAAGTTTTTTTTGTTTGTTGTTAAGTACTAAAGATAAGAATTAAGAGATTGAGATTTACGACAATATGTATTATAAAAATAAACGACAATGGTTTTTAACGAGCCGCTACCGCTACTGTGTTATTTTTACCGGCCGAAGACCTTTCGGATTCACTTTCAAATTGTTATTGTTTTGTTTTGCTGTAGGACACTAAGGTGAGTTGGGAGATAAGGTGATTGGAAGAAGCGCTCGGCAAATTAGTTATTTAGAGGAGATAATAGATAATAGGTAATGTTTATGTAAATATTGTTTTTGGTTTTTTTACTCTTGATGGAAAAACAAAAATGTCGAACAAAGCGAAACGCTTTTTTCACGTTACTAAAGATAAGAACTAAGAGATCGCGAATTCTACAAGGTTGCCGCAATGTTTTTGTCACTTTTTTTAGCTCGGTGTTAGGAAAAGAACAAAGTTTAATAAGGAAGTTTTTTGTTTGTTTGCTGTTAAGTACTAAAGATAAGAATTAAGAGATTGAGATTTACGACAATATGTATTATAAAAATAAACGACAATGGTTTTTAACGAGCCGCTACCGCTACTGTTGTTTTTACCGGCCGAAGACCTTTCGGATTCACTTTCAAATTGCTATTGTTTTGTTTTGCTGTAGGATACTAAGGTGAGTTGGGAGATAAGGTGATTGGAAGAAGCGCTCAGCAAATTGGTTATTTGGAGGAGATAATAGGTAATAATAAAATATGATAATTATTTGTTTTTCATTGTAATGTTTATGTAAATACTGGTTTTGTTTTTTTTACTCTTGATGGAAAAACAAAAATGGCGAACAAAGAGAAACGCTTTTTTGACTTTGGTACTTTGGCAAATTGATTACTTGGAGGAGATAAAAGGTAATAATAAAATATGATAATTATTTGTTTTTCATTGTAATGTTTATGTAAATACTGTTTTTGGTTTTTTTACTCTTGATGGAAAAACAAAAATGGCGAACAAAGCGAAACGATTTTTTTGACGTTATTAAAGATAAGAACTAAGAGATTCAGCTTGACGAGTGCGGGATGGATTATAAAAAATGAAAATGTTTTTTAACGTGGCGCTGTCGCTGCTATTATTGTTACCGGCTGAAGCACATTCGGATTCACTTTCAAATTGCTATATTGTTTTTTCTGCAGTAGTACAATAACGATAAGTTGGATCGGAAGACTGATTGGTATTACTTCGCGCTCAGCAAAAGGTAATGATAAAATATGATAATCATTTGTTTTTTACTGTAATGATGATTGTGTATATCGTACATCGGAAGAAATTATTTTATGTATGGGGCATTTCATGCCACAACACAACGTGAGAATGTAGATCGATTTGGGATGATAAAACGAACTTGATATTAGGTATATTGCTGATTTGTGTATCGGGAAAAATATTTTCGTGTATAGGGCATTTCATGCCACAAAACGCGAAAAAATATAAACTTCGGACCCAAAAAGCACGTCGATTTTCAAAATAATTTTTGATGAAGTATTAAAATGGCGAGTGTTTTTTTATTTCAAAATACTGATAAACAATGAAATTATTATTATTTAAACAAAGTGACGCCGAATAATCTGTTCATTCGATTCACTTCAAATTCAGACAGAGCATATAATTTAATCGGATGATTTTTTAATATGTTCATCCATGCGTTAATAACTGATTTTCCTTTTGGTCGCAAATCAAAATTTTTTTTGCCTCGCTTGCTAATTCCGTAAAATTTGAGATAGAATTTTGAAAAATTATCCGGTCATTCCTAGCAATCACGATGATTTAAATTTTTTCTCAAAAAACAAGCGTTAAAATAACATAAAATAACGCTGAATAGAAGTTGGTTTTTGCACAGAAAAAAACTTTCGGAAATGGTTAAAACGACTTCCCAAAGAATCAAACAAAAAGAATCTGTTGTTTTTCTGTCGCGAAAACTTATCAGAAAAATTATACATTTTGCTTCCCCGTAAGGATAGCTTTGTTTTCGTAAAAAAAAAATTTCCAGAATTTCATTTCAGGATACTCAAAATGCTCTAAAACGAGAAAGTCGAGAAAAATTGTTTATACGAAATGTCTGTATGTGTGTATGCATACAACTCCGAAAATTCGAACGCCGATAACTCAACAACAGTTTTGTATATCGCGCTCAAATTTGGCACACAAGTGTTGCAGCAGACCCTCTTCAATTGTAGCAATTTTCGACAAAACCTGTGCGAAAATTTCGATTTTATGCCGTTTTGAATTTTTTGAAAAAAGGAGTTGGTCGCTCTAACTTTCGTAAAATTTAGTCTATTTTGTTAAATAGTTGGTTATAAGCGCAGGTGCACTCAATGTTGTTTGGTATTAAATTTGGCTCGAATCGGTAAAGTGGTTCAGATTTTATGGAATTTTGAATTTTTCAAAAAATTGACACTATCGCTCTATTGTAACTTTTGCAAAATTTGAGATAGCGAGCTCAAATTTTGTATATAAATGAAACAATATTCAGCCATTATATATGTATAATTTAGTGACAAACGGTATGAAATTTGTGATTTTATGGAATGTTGAATTATTTAAAAAAATATACGTTATCACATTTACTTTCGGAAACGCTCTAATAATAACGAAATAACGAAATAACGAAATAGAAAAAGCGAATTCACAACATGTTTATTTATCTAATTAAAACAAGGATGTAAAGTAGAACCTTGCACATTGCTTCCTCATTATTTTTCGCTTTTTACAAAGCTTCCTCTATGAGGAAGCCAAAATTGAATAACATACTTCCTCATAAAGGTAGCTTTGTAAAAAGCGAAAAATAACACTGAGAGAAAAGCATATCGTTGATTTAACGATTTCACATGATAAAACGAATATAGGAAGGCTTGCAATGTTTTATGGTTGACGCGATGATAATATAGTTCAATTAACGATACGTGCAAGATTATTGGAAACAAACGTTGAAATCCTATATGCAACGAAACGGCATATTTGAAACTATTAGAATAGTTTTTGAAACTATTATCATTTTGATGATTGCTACTATAATTATATTTGCTAAAACCATAAAATATAAACGTTCCTCCTGGGAATTATATTAATGGTTCATCCAACTATTTTCTTATGTTTGCTATAATCATAAAATATAGAAGTTCCTCCTGGGAATTATAGTTTTTAGTTAGATTATCGTCGGTCTAACTATATTTTTTTTTTAATTACCAGATTTTTCTCTCAGTGAATGAGGAAGCAATCTGCAAGGTTCTACATTGTTTTACAATTCCATCGCCAATTTGATCGCTCGAAATTCTATGGCCAATTTAATTTTAAAACAAATTGTAGTTTCCAAAATTATGATTTTTTTTTACATTTTAATTTTTTTTATTAATAGGCACCATAAACAATGGCAACGAGTAACGACAATGCGGTAAATGAAGCTTTGAGAAACACCGACAGAACAATCGTGCGACTGAAAGAAGTACTTGAACAAGTTCTACAAATGAGAGGTATTAATATATATTATGCAACTGCGATTAATGAGGTTTAAGATTTCTGCATATTCATAATAAAATTTTGGCAAGCTATATCTTTCGAATTACGATATCAAGAAAAAAACTAAAAAGTAGAAAATGTTCGTTTTCGTATTCTCTGGTGGACGATTTTTTTTATTTTTTGTTAAGTCCAAAATTAAGGGAGTTGTTCTTGATTTAGTACTTTGGCAAGCTATATCTTACGAACTATGACATCAAGAAAAAACCTAAAAAGTAGAAAATGTTCGTTTTCGTATTCTCTGATGGACGATTTTTTCATTTCTTTTTAAATATACAATTAAGGGTGTTGTTCTTGATTTAGTACTTTGGCAAGCCATATCTTTCGAGCTATGATATCGAGAAAAAAACTGAAACGTAGTAAATTTTTGTCTTCGTATTCTCTGATGGACGATTTTTTTATTTTTTTTTAAGTACAAAATTAAGGGAGTTGTTCTTGATTTAGTACTTTGGCAAGCTATATCTTTCGAACTATGATATCGAGAAAAAGACTAAAAAGTACGAAATGTTCGTTTTCGTATTCTCTGGTGGACGATTTTTTTTATTTTTTGTTAAGTCCAAAATTAAGGGAGTTGTTCTTGATTTAGTACTTTGGCAAGCTATATCTTACGAACTATGATATCAAGAAAAAACCTAAAAAGTAGAAAATGTTCGTTTTCGTATTCTCTGATGGACGATTTTTTCATTTATTTTTAAATATAAAATTAAGGGTGTTGTTCTTGATTTAGTACTTTGGCAAGCCATATCTTTCGAGCTATGATATCGAGAAAAAAACTGAAACGTAGTAAATTTTTGTCTTCGTATTCTCTGATGGACGATTTTTTTATTTTTTTTAAGTACAAAATTAAGGGAGTTGTTCTTGATTTAGTACTTTGGCAAGCTATATCTTTCGAACTATGATATCGAGAAAAAGACTAAAAAGTACGAAATGTTCGTTTTCGTATTCTCTGGTGGACGATTTTTTTTATTTTTTGTTAAGTCCAAAATTAAGGGAGTTGTTCTTGATTTAGTACTTTGGCAAGCTATATCTTACGAACTATGATATCAAGAAAAAACCTAAAAAGTAGAAAATGTTCGTTTTCGTATTCTCTGATGGACGATTTTTTCATTTCTTTTTAAATATAAAATTAAGGGTGTTGTTCTTGATTTAGTACTTTGGCAAGCCATATCTTTCGAGCTATGATATCGAGAAAAAAACTGAAACGTAGTAAATTTTTGTCTTCGTATTCTCTGATGGACGATTTTTTTATTTTTTTTTAAGTACAAAATTAAGGGAGTTGTTCTTGATTTAGTACTTTGGCAAGCTATATCTTTCGAACTATGATATCGAGAAAAAGACTAAAAAGTACGAAATGTTCGTTTTCGTATTGTCTGGTGGACAATTTTTTCTTTTTTTTTTAAGCCCAAAAGTAAGGGAGTTGTTCTTGATTTAGTACTTTGGCAAGCCATATCTTTCGAGCTATGATATCGAGAAAAAAACTAAAAAGTAGAAAATGTTCGTTTTCGTATTCTCTAGTGGACGATTTTTTCATTCGAAGTAGTTTACTTCGCGAATAAAAAACTCCCTTAATTTTGGACTTAATTTTTTTTAAATCGTTCATCAGAGAATCCGACAACAAACATATTCTTTTCAGTTTCTTCCGCGGAGCTTTAACTTAAAAGTTATAGCTTGCTAAAATATAAAAACCACAACAACACCCTTAATTTTGGACAAAAAAAAATTTAATCGTCTGTTAGAGAATACGACAACGAACATTTACTACTATTCAGTTTTTTCCGCGGAGCTTTTAAGAGTTGTAGCTTGCCAAAATACTAAATCAAAAACAACTTCCTTAATTCTCGACTTAAAAAGAAATAAAAAAATTGTCCATCAGAGAATACGAAAACGAACATTTTCTACTTTTTAGTTTTTTCTCGATATTATAGTTTGAAAGATATAGCTTGCCAAAGTACTGAATCAAGAACAACTCCCTTAACTTTGGACTTAAAAAAAAATAAAAAAATCGTCCACCAGAGAATACGAAAACGAACATTTTCTACTTTTTAGTTTTTTTCTCGATATTATAGTTCGAAAGATATAGCTTGCCAAAGTACTGAATCAAGAACAACTACCTTAATTTTGGACTTAAAAAAAAAAATAAAAAAATCGTCCACCAGAGAATACGAAAACGAACATTTTCTACTTTTTAGTTTTTTTCTTGATATCGTAATTTGAAAGATATAGCTTGCCAAAGTTTTATTTTGAATATGCAGAAATCTTAAACCTCATCTGCGATTATCGAGCTACAAACAGTGGATAAGTGATCGTTTTGTTTTTTTCTGCATTTCAGTTGAGGTTGCAAAGTTGGAATTCGATTTATTGGAGCTTTATCACACGATATGTCCGGAAGAGCTAGAATTTCTGCGCGAAGACCTGCAAAACGTGAATATTTTCGAAAACGATGGCAGCCAAGAACTAATTAATAATTAGTGAAATAATGCCGTACTAATGAATAACGTTATGTTTAAATAGATTTATTGTTATCATTATATACATGTAATAGGGGTTGATACATACATTATGTATCCACGACTTTAACATGGATGTATATATCTATATATTTTTCTTTAAATAGATATAATTAATATTCGTACAATGGTATAAGGGACTTCACAATGGATTAAACTTTGACTTTGTGCAGCAGCTCGGACCGGAAATTGGCATCTTTCGCTAACTTATAATACACAATTTTTTTAAAATTTGATAATTTATTTTTTAATACATATTAAATAAAAATCCCATTAATATTACATATTAAATAAGAGCCCCATTAATTCAAGAAATAAATATGTATGGTCTCATTTATTCCATAATTATTGTCTCATAATAATAACCTGCAGAATTTTATTAAATAAATATTTGATTAACACCAATGAAAATTAGTTTTCAATAAAAAAATTAGTGAATAATTTCAAAACCTTTTCGTAACAGCTGCAGAATAATAATTATTGGATCAATTCAACGATAAATATTTATCAAACGATATAATAGAGGTTTTTGATTCAACTTTATACAAAGTTCTTAAAATGACTTTTTTTTTGCTAAAATTATAATGCAGAAAAATTAAAAAAATAACTAAATGTTTAATGTAGTTATTTCTTAATTTTTTTGCATTATAATTACAGGCTTCGCGACCATAACTCGTAATGTGTAATGCCATATTTGCTTTTGGTTTTTTTTTCACATATAATTAATTTCAATAAATCTGGTTTAACTACTTTATACTACAAAGTTAAAATAAGTAGTTATACACATCGTATCTCACTCTTATATAATAATAAAAATTATATAATAGGATAAATAAAATAAAATTATGTAATTTGAATAATCGAAAGTTGCCCATTTTCGGTTCGCACACGCTATTCCGTAAAATCGTAATTCAACGTTTATTTTTTGTACGCGACAATTTATTGGTTATTATGAAAATGTTAATATGTTTTTTTTTCCGGTAACGAAAGAAATTTCGAAGGACCCAACAAAAGACACGGGAGCTTTGTTACATATATATTTTCAGTAAAATTTATTCGGGCTTTCAATAAACGCTCCCGCCCTTTATTCGACACGATAATTATAGAGATAGTCGCTTTTTCTGCAAATCTTGTAGTCGAATCGAGAGCGGTTTTCGAGTCTCTGTGATATTATCGGTAGTAAATAGCGATCGCAAATTTTTGCGTAGCTATATAATTACACGAGAATTACCGCCGAAAATGTCGAAACATTTTTCGCTATAACATTTATTATATTTTTTTATTGTAACATTTATATTTTCCAGCAGAGATAGGCATTTATCAATGGAGATTATTTTTTCTAATCACAATTTAAACATTTCAATTTACTTTGTTTTTTTCTCAAGTTTACTGATGGAAATTAATTTACAAGCAAATTATTTAATACATTAATTTATTAAAGTAAAAATTTGCCCATCTCCGTTTATTACTGCCTGGCTTTTTTTAAATACATCAGACAGTGGATTTTTTTTTAAATCTTCGATGTCACGCGAAGACGTTGCAATGCGATCGTGTGACGATTTTCCCTAATAGCTACGCACGCACTCGGTACCATTAACAATCGTTTACGAGAGTCTCACCGTGCTCCAAATTGTTTCTCTACATAATACATATAATCTATAGCTTATGTCACTGTGGTGGTGCCCATATCAACCCTGCTTCATTAAGTTTGTTACGTTTTTTTTTTCTCCCAAATTTACGTGATGTGGAGTACATAAAGGTTGTTCATTTTTTTTCATCATTTCACTAAGTATATTGAAAAAACACCTGTTTCTTTTTTTTTTTTTTTACGTTCACGATGATGTCGCACATTTGCGACGGGGCACAAAAAATATAACGACAAGAAAGATACAACAAAACGAATGACAAACATTAGTGAATAATATTGTAACACTTTACCGATTAACTTGCGATTAAAACATCGAATTAATCTGGAATATAACAATTAATTATTGTCTTGATCGTTAAGGTGCCTAATATGCTTATCTTCTCGTTCAGTGCATTTATCCTCGACGATATTCTCGATATATATAAGCTGATATATATATATATCGTTAAAAAAAACCGATTCGTCCGCAGTGCCGAGTGAGTGCGCGGCAAATAGATGTATATATCGTGTACACGAGTCAATAACGTTATATAGGCTTTCCTCGTTAGTCGAATAGATTTTTTAAAAATGCAGTTAGGTCCGTTCGTCGAGTCGCGTTATTATAATATATTTGAGAAAATAATAATCGCCTCGATAAAACATAAAGATAAATTTAAAAAATTAACTCTTCTGATTAAAACTATTTGTCGTATAGTATATTTTTATAGTGTATATAATAAGTGTTGCTTAAATGCTACCATTTATACATTCAGGTACACACTGTACGGATTAAGCGTTAACGATTATAGATCATTTTTTTTTTCTTCTTTTTTTCTTGCATTTAATCTCGATTATCTTTATCTCGTGTTCACAGTGAATATAGGAGTAGCATCATATAATTACGATAATAAAGAGGATATACGGACGTTCCATTTATTATTTTCATTTCTGTCGCAGGTTCGTCGGTTCTTGCTGGATTACTGCCCCCAAGGAAAAGCGATGTATGCCGAAAATATATGATCCTCATATATGCATAATTTATTTCGGAGAAATAATAGTTTTCATATATTATTATGTCTATTGTAAAGTTGATAATTTATACCACACGTAAAGTTCTGTACGTTATTTAAATTTAACATCGTACATATTTTCGATAAAGATATATGTTACATATATTACATAGACTTTGCCTATTTCATATGTAACATATATAAAATATACCATAGCATAAATTTCTTCAGGAAAAATCATAAATTTTCACAAATTTACGTATACACCTTTTTTTCGTGGGTTGATAGCAATCGAGACTTACAATACCATGTACGTTGCCCAAACGATGTTGATAATAGCGAGAAGTTTCGAAAAGTTTTGCCTTCTTCAGATTCTATCGTTTTGTCAATTTTGTTAATTTTTATCGAGACACTAAAACGATAGACTCAATCGTATGGATAATCATGATTTCCCTTGCTGAAAATTTCTATAGAATATGATAGAGTCGAAAATATGATAGCATATCAAATTAACGATTTCAATAATTTTCTATTGAAATCTTTATGCTGGGCTGTAACCTTTTTTCTTTTTTTTTCTGCTCTTTCGATCTGTCTTTCTTTTTTTTTTCTTTTTTTTCCATGACTGTCCACTTCAAAGACGGAAGATTTAGCTCTCATTGATATGACGCGCCGTCAGAGCGTGCGGGATCTTATCGTTCACGAAGTTGAGCCCCTTCCAAGGCGACGTGAGGCAACCAGCCATTTTGGTAATAAAGGGCGCGATGACGATAACGATACTGTCGTCGAAGACAAGAATCGGCGCTGGAGTGACAGACAGCCGATGCTATTGGCGATGGCTGCATTTGCCATATGACAAGAGCCGTTTGAGCGCAATGCCCATAGGACTCACGAACAACACCACGGGAATCTTTGACGTTCCCGCAAATCTTGGCAGCCTCCACGGCGAAAATGTTGGAACACTCGTCTTCGTCATCCTGATGGTGATTAATCATTATAAAATATGATTTAATATGCATGTAATTTAATATGTAATACTAATGAACATATAGTAACATTGATGTTGTCGTTATTCTGTTAAAAGGTTCAAAAGTACTGATAGAAACCGATAGAAATGGACAAAAACCAATGGACCAGATCCAAAGAGGATTTTATCAGGATCTATGCGGTTTTATACACTTCTATCTATATGGTTATTGTCCATTTCTACAAACTTCTATTTATATTGTTATTGTCCATTTCTGTCGGTTTCTATTCTATTCCATTCTATCGGTTTCTATCAGTACATTTCAACCTTTTTGCTTCCCCATAGAGGAAGCTTTGTTTTCATGAAAAAAAAAAATTCGAGATTTTTATATCAAGACACTTTGTTATTGAATTGTCCAAAACCCGCAAATCTTGGCAGCCTCCACGGCGAAAATGTTGGAATACTCGTCTTCGTCATCCTGGGTGATTAATCATTATAAAATATGATTTAATATGCATGTAATTTAATATGTAATACTAATGAACATATAGTAACATTGATGTTGTCGTTATTCTGTTAAAAGGTTCAAAAGTACTGATAGAAACTGATAGAAATGGGGAAAAACCAATGGACCAGATTCAAAGAGGATTTTATCAGGATCTATGCGGTTTTATACACTTCTATCTATATGGTTATTGTCCATTTCTACAAACTTCTATTTATATTGTTATTGTCCATTTCTGTCGGTTTCTATTCTATTCCATTCTATCGGTTTCTATCAGTACATTTCAACCTTTTTGCTTCCCCATAGAGGAAGCTTTGTTTTCATGAAAAAAAAAAATTCGAGATTTTTATATCAAGTCACTTTGTTATTAAATTGTCCAAAACCCGCAAATCTTGGCAGCCTCCACGGCGAAAATGTTGGAATACTCGTCTTCGTCATCCTGGGTGATTAATCATTATAAAATATGATTTAATATGCATGTAATTTAATATGTAATACTAATGAACATATAGTAACATTGATGTTGTCGTTATTCTGTTAAAAGGTTCAAAAGTACTGATAGAAACTGATAGAAATGGGGAAAAACCAATGGACCAGATTCAAAGAGGATTTTATCAGGATCTATGCGGTTTTATACACTTCTATCTATATGGTTATTGTCCATTTCTACAAACTTCTATTTATATTGTTATTGTCCATTTCTGTCGGTTTCTATTCTATTCCATTATATCGGTTTCTATCAGTACATTTCAACCTTTTTGCTTCCCCATAGAGGAAGCTTTGTTTTCATGAAAAAAAAAAATTCGAGATTTTTATATCAAGACACTTTGTTATTGAATTGTCCAAAACCCGCAAATCTTGGCAGCCTCCACGGCGAAAATGTTGGAATACTCGTCTTCGTCATCCTGGGTGATTAATCATTATAAAATATGATTTAATATGCATGTAATTTAATATGTAATACTAATGAACATATAGTAACATTGATGTTGTCGTTATTCTGTTAAAAGGTTCAAAAGTACTGATAGAAACTGATAGAAATGGGCAAAAACCAATGGACCAGATTCAAAGAGGATTTTATCAGGATCTATGCGGTTTTTATACACTTCTATCTATATGGTTATTGTCCATTTCTACACACTTCTATTAATATTGTTATTGTCCATTTCTGTCGGTTTCTATTCTATTCCATTCTATCGGTTTCTATCAGTATATTTCAACCTTTTTGCTTCCTCATAGAGGAAGTTTTGTTTTCATGAAAAAAAAAAAATTTGCGAGATTTTTATGTAAAGACACTTTGTTATTGAATTGTCCAAAACCCGCAAATCTTGGCAGCCTTCACGGCGAAAATGTTGGAATACTCGTCTTCGTCATCCTGGGTGATTATTCATTATAAAATATGATTTAATATGCATGTAATTTAATATGTAATACTAATGAACATATAGTAACATTGATGTTGTCGTTATTCTGTTAAAAGGTTCAAAAGTACTGATAGAAACTGATAGAAATGGGCAAAAATCAATCGACCAGATCCAAAGAGGATTTTATCAGGATCTATGCGGTTTTTATACACTTCTATCTATATTGTTATTGTCCATTTCTATCGGTTTCTATTCTATTCCATTCTATCGGTTTCTATCAGTATATTTCAACCTTTTTGCTTCCTCATAGAGGAAGCTTTGTTTTCATGAAAAAAAAATTTTTCGAGATTTTTATGTCAAGACACTTTGTTATTGAATTGTCCAAAACCCGCAAATCTTGGCAGCCTCCACGGCGAAAATGTTGGGCTACTCGTCTTCGTCATCCTGGGTGATTATTCATTATAAAATATGATTTAAAATGTATGTAATTTAATATGTAATACTAATGAACATATAGTAACATTGATGTTGTCGTTATTCTGTTAAAAAGTTCAAAAGTACTGATAGAAACCGATAGAAATGGACAAAAACCAATGGACCAGATCCAAAGAGGATTTTATTAGGATCTATGCGGTTTTTGTACACTTCTATCTATATTGTTATTGTCCATTTCTATCGGTTTCTATTCTATTCCATTCTATCGGTTTCTGTCAGTATATTTCAACCTTTTTGCTTCCTCATAGAGGAAGTTTTGTTTTCATGAAAAAAAAAAAAAATTCGAGATTTTTATGTCAAGACACTTTGTTATTGAATTATCCAAAACATGTATGTATGTATGTATACTACTGTGTGTCGAATTTTTTTTTTTTTTTTTCATATTGCATGGTCTCAAACCATTGTTTGTGCCTTTAAACAACTCGTCTGAAAATTTGAGCGCGATAAAAAATTTTTTAGAGGTGGCTCAAACGATGTATCGATTTCTCATTTAATTAACACGTAAAAGAATACGGCTCTTAATAAATTCATGTCCCCAAATTACGGATACGATATATTGGAGTTTGTATATTTTATTTCGTCATCTTCATATCATACGGAAGTGAAAAAGTGCTTACAAATTTTTCGTTTAGATCAATAGTTTTCAAGTCATGATTTTTTTAAGGCGCGAGATATTCATTTCGCCTAAATTCGAGAAATTCGGGAAGAATTGCAAACACTTCCCGATATTAAAAAAATTTGAAAAAAATCATACTCATTATAGGGACTCAAAAGACTAATTTCGCATAATAATAATTTCAAAATGTTATTAACAAATTGTTAAAAAGAAAATTATTCATCAAAATATGCGGTGACTCAACTTTTTTTTGTATGAAAAAGATTCGTTCATTTTTCGGAATACATATGAATTTTTTCAGATTTTTATCTTTATTTTGATTTTTCTTGTTATTTACATGGAAAAATGTGCAAAAATAAAAATAAAGACAAAAATCTGAAAAAATTCATACGTATTCCAAAAAATGAACGAATTATTTTCATAAAAAAAAAGCTGAGTTACCGCATATTTTGATGAACAATTTTCTTTTTAACAATTTGTTAATAATATTTTGGTATGGCATTGAAAAGAACCAACAAGAAAAACAAAGGTCTGTAAGTTGACAATTAGTTGATCAATCAAACTTAAATTTAGTAGTTGAGTGTATCAGTGGAACGTCTTAATATCTCACAATATTCTACTTTTTGAGCTTTAAAATTTCGACTTTATGACCAGATTGCTATTCAGTTTCTATCATTTTTAAAAAAAGCGTGGAAAGTGGACATTTGCCTATGATTTCCTTACTATTTTTTGTTTCTCACACACCTTCCTCTATGAGAAAGTAAAAAATAATTAACGTACTTCCCGATAAAGGTGTGTTTGTCAATATAAAAAAAAATGAGGATGCAATGTGTAAAGTTCTACTCAGTATCTTTTGTTCAAGATTGTGATGATCTTTCTTCAATTATAGTTATTATTGTACCGATCTCTTATATCCTATATTTCTTAATATCGAATATAATATAAATCTCAAATTTAATTATGTTTATTTTTCAGGTATTACTCACACAAGCTTTGCAGATCTGGTGCATAACACACGGTTCATAGAGTCCATCATTGAGATTTTTAATGGGTCGGCAGCTTCTCTCTATGCTCTCAAGTTCCAAGCAGACTCTTCCTTCATCAAACCCTTCAAAGTTCCTCCCTATTTATCAATAATTGTAGCATACAATTTAAAAAAAAAACGTTTGTCCTGACAAAAACGTTTTTGATCAAGGAAATTATGTTATCACCTTCGTAGAGATTCAGCCCGTCATCTGAAATGCTATTTCCGTTTCTCTTCTCATTTACATTTTCATTTGAGTTAGATTCATCCCGAAAATTGCTCGTCGTGTTGTTTTTCGCATGAGATGCTCTCATAAGTTCTCTTTGAGCTGCAATGTTGCTTCTGAACTCATTCAGAGCTCTTCGCATCTTTTCTAACGAATAAGCTGCTGCCAAACGTGCCATCACCACGTCCTTCACTTCCTGAGTATCCGAATTGTCCTCGGAACCGTATTTCAGCGCATCCTCGACAATTAGATTTTTCACGTTCTTTAGTCTCGTGTCCATTTGATCGAGCTTGTCCCGCTTCACACCGTTGTCCTTATCCAAGCCAGAATTTTTACCTGGCGACTTGAGATTCTCGGCCATTGTCTGAAAAAAAAACAAACAAATTGGCAATATTTTTTTCAGTTTCAGCTGAATTTTATTTTATATCATTTATCTATTTTTTGACAATCTGCATATGAGGGATTCCACGGGACTTTCGCCACCCCCAAAAAAAAAAAATCTCAAATTTTATCTAAACATCAGGTTCAGCGGTGTCTATTGATGGACCAAATATCAAAATTCTAAAAAAATAGTTGACCGGAATATGCAAATTTTTTCGTTTTTCATTTAATCTGTAATATCTCAGAAACTATTGATCGTATCGAAATCATTAAAAGACGAAAATGTGCATTTTTTATGGCCAACAAGAAAAAAATATATTCAAAATTAATTGCTTAATTTCAGGTCACATTTTATGGAAAAAACAACAAAATTATTTTTTTTTTTATGGTTGGACTTCAGATTTTTGTCATCGGACAAATTGTCTCGGAATCTTTGAGTGATCGCCGAATTTTGAATATTTTTTTTTTTCACGGGATGGCCCAATGCTGTGACGTTACAGCAATCTGAATGTTTTTAATATATATAAAAAAATCCATATTCAAAATTAAAATTAATTAAAATGGTTGGACTTCAGATTTTTTCACCGGACAAATTGCCTCGGAATCTTTGAGTGATCGCCGAATTTTGAGTATTTTTTTTTTCATGGGATGGCCCAATGCTGTGAGGTTACAGCAATTTGAATGTTAAAATTAAAATTAAAATAAAAAACATTCAAATTGCTATAACCTCACAGCATTTGGCCATCCCATGAAAAAAAAAATACTCAAAATTCGGCGATCAGTCAAAGATTCCGAGGCAATTTGTCCGGTGAAAAAATCTGAAGTCCAACCATTTTAATTAATTTTAATTTTGAATATGGATTTTTTTTATATATATTAAAAACATTCAGATTGCTGTAACGTCACAGCATTGGGCCATCCCATGAAAAAAAAAATACTCAAAATTCGGCGATCACTCAAAGATTCCGAGACAATTTGTCCGATGAAAAAATCTGAAGTCCAACCATAAAAAAAAAAATAATTTTGTTGTTTTTTCCATAAAATGTGACCTGAAATTAAGCAATTAATTTTGAATATATTTTTTTCTTGTTGGCCATAAAAAAATGCACATTTTCGTCTTTTAATGATTTCGATACGATCAATAGTTTCTGAGATATTACAGATTAAATGAAAAACGATAAAAAAATGAAAAAATTTGCATATTCCGGTCAACTATTTTTTTAGAATTTTGAAATTTGGTCCATCAATAGACACCGCTGAACCTGATTTTTAGATAAAATTTGAGATTTTTTTTTTTTGGGGGTGGCGAAAGTCCCGTGGAATCCCTCATATATAAGTTGCAGTATTCAACGATAAGTACTATACAATTTTTAAACTATTTACTTAGTCGTTGAAATCGAAAGGATGTATCGAATAAAACTTTGATTCAATTACTATTTGAGCTTTTAACGACAAAAAAATCAAATAATAATTAAATTTTTGAAATAGTTTTTAGATTTATATTTATATTATACCTTACCACATTCTATTAAGTATATAAGAAACACTCGTGTTTTCGAATCTATTCACAAATTGTAAATATACTATGTAAAGGAGAAATCCGTAAATAAAATTAAAAAAAAAAAAATACAATAATAATAATTCCACAAAATGATTTACAAAAAATAATGAGACTAATTTCTGAAAAACTGTTTTTTAAATTTTTCGCTGATTTTCCTGAATACATGACATCATTTTTTGTTAATTTTCATTTTCGATAATTTTGTAAAGTTGTTTGCATGTTTACTCAATGATCCAAATACTTGTTATATGTGAGATGAATCTTACTATGAAATCATATCCAAAAATCGTAACTTTTAGCTATTCTCCAAATAAACTAAAATAAATAAATAGAAAAAAAAATACATAAAAATAATAATTTTCAGGATATAAAAATAGATAAAAAATGTCGTTAAAAAAATTAAATTTCATTAAACAACAAAGAAAGTTGTATGGAAATTCATATGGTTAAAAAAAAAAGTTGATGTATCAATTTTCCGGTAATTTAATATTGAAAATCAATATTCATAGTTTCTGGACTAAATTTTTATCACGAAATTTTTATTGTCACGAAGTTCTGAAATTCTAATTGAATCACACTTTTATTTGTATGTAAGTGATACATGCACTTTTTTGTTTAAATTCCTTTAAAACTTATCGACATTCAAGTGCAATCTGTGATATTTTAAAAGTTATTTAAACTAAATAATCCAACTTGACCGATCAATCAATCTAAATTCGCGCGCACCTTGTAATATCTTTGAAGCATCCACTCGTCGTCCTGATCCTGGCTGCCGGGTCTTGCAAGTAAAGCGGCTTTTTTCTTCCTGCGATCGATACCAAAGTATTGCGACCAGTCGACGCTCTTCTTTTTAACTTCGATGGCTCGGTGATCCCTCTTGCTTAAAAGTTTGCCAACTTTGTTGCCACCGTTTGAGATTTCCCTTTGACCGGGTTTGCTGGTGCTTTGCGGGACATTTAAGCTGGTTGGAGGTTCCGATGAGGTGGCCTCGAATTCGTGCGGCCCAGACGACGTCGCATGTCTCGTCTCGTGATCATGATTATGGTCGTGGTCGTGGTCATGATCGTGGTCATGATCGTGATCGTGATCGTGATCGTGGTCGTGTGCAGCGTGGTCGTTTCCATGATCGTGGTCATGGCTGTGAGTATGATCGCCGTTTACGTGCTCGTTGACGTGAGAACCGTCGTGATGGTCATTCTGGTCGTGGGGTGCATGCTGCACCTTGTCATGATGATCGTGCGTGTGATTATTCTTCGTCTCTGCAGGCTGACTGCCAAACAAAGCTCCGAGATCCTTCGCGACCTTTTAAAATATACGTCAAAATTTTTATTGAATTTATGGACAAACAAACATTTTTTAAAATGAATATCTAAGAAAAACTTAAGAAGGTTTTGTTTAAAAAATCCCATTGATCCCATTTAAACTCATAAAGTCCTATTGAAATCGTATCGGTTTTTATCGGTATGAATGGTTCTTTTATTTGTCCATCCTATTGATCTAAATAGGATTTTCTAAGCAGGGTCAACAGCCCTGGTAAAAATAAATTATAGAGATTGATGCAGATCGATAGAATTTGAATGGGATTTAATTGTATGTTATCATCTCTATCGATTCGGTGTGTTGATCAATTTGTATAAATTGAATCGTTATTAGTTTCCTATAGTTTTTGTTTTCTATGTGTTAAATACGATAAATACGCTTTCGGTATGTATGGAGCACCAACGGATTTATAATATTTTACATTGATTTGACGTTTCGTCACTTGTATATTTTTATCAGTTTGTGGTGTATTGTGCTGTCACTCTTCAAAAAATCAGTGGATGAAATATCGCGCATTTTCGATATAAGTATTGTTGCCGTTTTATTTGTTCAGCGAACCATTTCAGGCATGTTGTTCATTTTGACAGTTGTAAATGATTTAAAAAATCGTTACTTTTTTCCGTTTCCGACTTCAGAATTCACAGATCCGACTTTTGGTCGAAAAATCCAACCTAAAGAACCTACATATTTTTTCTCCAAGATATCAAATTTTGGCTTTCACTATCGTTCTCAACTTGCATATTGTACCTCACAAAGTACCGTTTACATGCCTTTTTACCATGATTAAAAAAAATCGAACCTTTTTCCGTCTCAATTTTAGAATTCACGAAACTAACAAAATGCTATTGTTTCCAAAAATGAAAGACTGTTTAAAATAATATATTGAAATACTCAATACATATTGTTTTTAACAATTAAAACGAATGTTACGAAATTGTTAGAATGAAATATTTGAGTTCATCAAAGTTGTAAGTTAGTTGTAAGTTATTTTTTTCTTTGGTCGTATACGCTATGCACATGTTATGTAAGCCTACATGTATTTTTACTGCACGGTGCTCTTAGGGGGCTCTGCCCCAGAGTACGCAATAAACTATATATGGGCGAATCTCCGGAACCTTTAACTTTCATCATTATGAAAAAAAAATTAAAAAAATTAAAAGCACATCTGTTTAATACACAAATTATGGTTTCAAAATTGAAAAACTATCATCAAATGCTGCAGAACATCGTTTTTTCCAGTGCCCGCGGTTGAGAAATTAATAAACAAACCATAACCTAAATTTGTCATTTTTTGCAATAATTTTCATAAGTAAAAAATCTAATTAAATCACAAATTCGAATGCAATTCAACATATATATGTTTTAACTTATTATGAATTCCTGTAAATACATTTTTTACAATATTTACCACATTCTTTTCTCAACTGCAAATACACAACATATAAACTTTTTTGGCTTTGTTTAAAATTTTTAGTACTAGCCTTAGTAAAAGCGTCATTTGGAGATCTATTTTCTGTCGAAGAGATCATAATTGAAGAAATATATATGTACAATGTTAATTATGTAAACAATTCATCAACGATAGCTTATGATAAAATTATCTTTACAAAATTTCTTTTTCTTTTAATCTGTAAAGTCGTTTTTCTTCATTTCGCTCCTCTCTTTTTTGTGCTTCCTTAGCTCGCTGTTCTCGCATTTTTTCTTTTTTTTGTAATAGTTTCTTCTCTTTTGTGGATTCGTCCATTTTGAGGTGCTCTGATTTTACAAATATCTTTATAAATTTCAATATAATTTCAAAAAACCATTATAATTATATTTACAAAAAATGAATTAAAAAAATTAAAATATATACTTTTAACCGTATTTAATTATAGTTTTTATCAATATATTCAATAAACACCAAGTTTATGTTACTTAATTTGAATTTTTCAACATTGATTATGACAAGATTTCGGTTGTGACGGAATTTCGGTCGTGACATTTAATGGTTACATCAAAATCTTTAAAAATAGTCTAAATTTATCAAAGCACACTTACCCACTGATAAAGGAAACAAAAACGATTGTGTGCATATAAATTTTAAATGAATTTATTGGTAACTGTTCAAGTCCGCGAGGATTTAAATTGTGACATTGTAACCTAGACAGGCTGACAGATAATGTGTCTTCGTCTACAAACAATATAAAGAAATTTTTTTTTGAAAATAAATCGATACATTTTTTTTCTATTTGATTTGAATTTCATGTGCAATACAAAAAATTAGCTTTATATTAACAATTACTTACTTTATTTTTAAAAATTCCGTGATTTCGGTCGTGACACCTCAAATTGAGAGACAAAGTTTAACTGATCGAATATGTCAAATTAAACAACGGATGTCATTAAAATATATTAAATCGAATTGTCGAATTAAAAATTCATTGTTTTCCATGTTTAAAGTTTTAATTAGTTAATTTATTAATTACAAAATAGTATAATAAAAGTAAGAAATCGCGAAAAGACAGCCGAAATATTGTTACAGGTATAGTATGTGAAGTCAAAATCAAGGATAATTAATATTTAGACACCATTAAAATCGTAAAAAAAGCTAGTAATGATAAACCGATTTGATAGTTATTCATTTTTTTAGATGTTTTATTATTCATTTAATTGGCTAATCATACGAGAAGTCGTAAGACATATAGATTAAAGATTTCGGAGATTCGCCCATATATCTATCTATCTATCTATTTAATAATAAACACTTTTGACTAAAAAACGACCGAATGTAAATAAATATTATAACATCATCAAATATTGAGTCGTAGAATGTTTATATTGAAAAGTTATGGTTAGACAAAATAAAGTTGCAAAATCCAACTACCTAATTATTTTTAACTTTGTACAATGTCTATGAGGAAGTCAAAATCGATGAACATTTGGTAGATTTCTAAAAAGTTAAAAATAAAGAGAAAGCAATTTGGAAAGTTAATTTTTTTTTTAAATCTGTACCTTAGGATCGGTGATGACTCCAGCATTTTGATGTTCGCTCGGCAAAGGCTTTGGACTCCTCTTGGTCAAGAGAGGATAACGTTTTAGCAGGACCCCGTATTCTCGGCCCAAAGGATATCGTCCGTTGACGTTTCTTCGCTCAGCCGGCAAAAGATACATCGGCTCCTGATCGTGATCGTTGAGATCGTCATCGTTGTCGTCTTCGTCGTCCTTTTGACTGGCGTGATTTCTGGCGGCTTCTTGTTTGTTGAACATGTCACCCCATGACATTGGACCGGAGCTCGACCTGTGAACATGAATATGGGGATTTACAAAAAATCATCTACAGAATAGAATTTTTATAATATATTTTGTATCAAGATCGTAAACCTCCATAATTACATCTGTTGAACATTTACCGTATACTAAATAGTCATTATTTCGTAACGATTGTCTCAAGTTTTCATAAAAACATGATAAAATTTATTAATAATACATTAAAGAAAAGAATCTTCATAAATGTGAACGGAAATTTTCTTGAATACTTTTACTGGAATTTTTAATGCATAAACAAGTATATTAAATTTAATATACAAGTCTAATGTAAAATTAACGTATGTTACAGCACATTAAATAATTTACTTAAATTTTACAGTAAAAGTACTTGAATTTTAATAATTTGCTTTAATTTTATTGAAAAAGTACATGAATTTTATACCACAATTGTATATTAAATTTCGATTACGACTTTATGCATAAAAACTTCCAGTCTTTTCTAACAGTGAAGCTTAAACGATGCATATTTTATATAAATTAAATAGGAATTCGATTTGAATGAAATAAAAATGATTTGAATTAAATAAATTCCATTAGACCGGCCGCATTAAGTAAATGTATTTCTTCACATTGCATACTTTTATTTCTTCAAATACCAGTCTAATAGCATGTTATTTTTATTAAATATGATTTATATCATACGAACAATATTTTATTACAATTCAATTTAATTTAAATAATCATTTCTCTCGGTGAGAAAATGAATGTAATGATAATTATGAAAACAATTTTCCTTGAATTTTTATTTCCAAAATTTATGGAGGCTTACAATTCTGCTTTATAAGCATAATGATAATGAGGAATGGAACAAACGCTTACTCGTAAAGTTTATTTCTGTCCAGTTTGTTCTGCTCGGCTCGATACCTGTCGTAATAAGACTGCAGAGTATCGGAGAGCAGATAGTCCTGGTTGTCAACGTCACCCATTGTATTGTAGGAAGGACCGTTTTGCAACTCCTTGTAGAACAAGGCAGCCAGTTCTTTGTTACCTTCGTTCGGTGTAGATCGTTCGTTCATTATACCTCGTTTATGACCTCCACTTCGTTCACGTTCACGAAACGGCGATGGAACATTTGCCCTCTGAAATTTATTTCTTGTAGATTTTTCCTTTCGGGAAAATAATATATATATATTTTTGTTATGTCTTTTACCTGGGCTGGTGGATTTTCCAAATAATCTATAAGAGCTCGTTCTAAACGCTTGTTATTAAAATTCTGGTAACCACCACCAATGTTCTCCAATTGGCCATTGTCTGCAAGAGACGTTTTATTTTTTAAATTAGCTGAATAGAATTCGTTCTTGTATTTACACTGAGAGAAAAATACATGGTTGAAACAACAATACTATAGTTTTACCATACAGTATAGTTTACACCCACATAGCACATAATATTGCAGGAATATTTTGAATATTTCATTACACAGGAATATTTCCATAAGCTTCCAATCGAATATTCACAAATATTTAATTGCAATATTGTCAACTTAAAGTTCAGAAATATTGTTGAAGGTAAAACAATTGCCAATCATTTTTTAAATATTTCTGAACAAAAATCCAACCTAAAGAACCTACATTTTTTTTTCTCCAAGATATCAAATTTTGGCTTTCACTATCGTTCTCAACTTGCATATTGTACTTCACAAAGTACCGTTTACATGCCTTTTTACCATGATTAAAAAAAAATCGAGCCTTTTTCCGTCTCGATTTTAGAATTCACGAAACTAACAAAATGCTATTGTTTCCAAAAATGAAAGACTGTTTAAAATAATATACTGAAATACTCAATACATATTGTTCTTAACAATTAAAACGAATGTTACGAAATTGTTAGAATGAAATATTTGAGTTCATCAAAGTTGTAAGTTAGTTGTAAGTTATTTTTTTCTTTGGTCGTATACGCTATGCACATGTTATGTAAACCTACATGTATTTTTACTGCACGGTGCTCTTAGGGGGCTCTGCCCCAGAGTACGCAATAAACTATATCTATCTATTTAATAATAAACACTTTTGACTAAAAAACAACCGAATGTAAATAAATATTATAACATCATCAAATATTGAGTCGTAGAATGTTTATATTGAAAAGTTATGGTTAGACAAAATAAAGTTGCAAAGTGCAACTTCCTAATTATTTTTAACTTTGCACAATGTCTATGAGGAAGTCAAAATCGATGAACATTTGGTAGATTTGTAAAAAGTTAAAAATAAAGAGAAAGCAATTTGACCATTGTCTGCAAGAGACGTTTTATTTTTTAAATTAGCTGAATAGAATTCGTTCTTGTATTTACACTGAGAGAAAAATACATGGTTGAAACAACAATACTATAGTTTTACCATACAGTATAGTTTACACCCACATAGCACATAATATTGCAGGAGTATTTCGAATATTTCGTTACACAGGAATATTTCCATAAGCTTCCAATCGAATATTCACAAATATTTAATTGCAATATTGTCAACTTAAAGTTCAGAAATATTGTTGAAGGTAAAACAATTGCCAATCATTTTTTAAATATTTCTGAACAAAAATCCAACCTAAAGAACCTACATTTTTTTTTCTCCAAGATATCAAATTTTGGCTTTCACTATCGTTCTCAACTTGCATATTGTACTTCACAAAGTACCGTTTACATGCCTTTTTACCATGATTAAAAAAAAATCGAGCCTTTTTCCGTCTCGATTTTAGAATTCACGAAACTAACAAAATGCTATTGTTTCCAAAAATGAAAGACTGTTTAAAATAATATACTGAAATACTCAATACATATTGTTCTTAACAATTAAAACGAATGGTACGAAATTGTTAGAATGAAATATTTGAGTTCATCAAAGTTGTAAGTTAGTTGTAAGTTATTTTTTTCTTTGGTCGTATACGCTATGCACATGTTATGTAAACCTACATGTATTTTTACTGCACGGTGCTCTTAGGGGGCTCTGCCCCAGAGTACGCAATAAACTATATCTATCTATTTAATAATAAACACTTTTGACTAAAAAACAACCGAATGTAAATAAATATTATAACATCATCAAATATTGAGTCGTAGAATGTTTATATTGAAAAGTTATGGTTAGACAAAATAAAGTTGCAAAGTGCAACTTCCTAATTATTTTTAACTTTGCACAATGTCTATGAGGAAGTCAAAATCGATGAACATTTGGTAGATTTGTAAAAAGTTAAAAATAAAGAGAAAGCAATTTGACCATTGTCTGCAAGAGACGTTTTATTTTTTAAATTAGCTGAATAGAATTCGTTTTTGTATTTACACTGAGAGAAAAATACATGGTTGAAACAACAATACTATAGTTTTACCATACAGTATAGTTTACACCCACATAGCACATAATATTGCAGGAATATTTCGAATATTTCGTTACACAGGAATATTTCCATAAGCTTCCAATCGAATATTCACAAATATTTAATTGCAATATGTCAACTTAAAGTTCAGAAATATTGTTGAAGGTAAAACAATTGCCAATCATTTTTTAAATATTTCTCAACAAAAATCCAACCTAAAGAACCTACATTTTTTTTTCTCCAAGATATCAAATTTTGGCTTTCACTATCGTTCTCAACTTGAATATTGTACTTCACAAAGTACCGTTTACATGCCTTTTTACCATGATTAAAAAAAAATCGAGCCTTTTTCCGTCTCGATTTTAGAATTCACGAAACTAACAAAATGCTATTGTTTCCAAAAATGAAAGACTGTTTAAAATAATATACTGAAATACTCAATACATATTGTTCTTAACAATTAAAACGAATGTTACGAAATTGTTAGAATGAAATGTTTGAGTTCATCAAAGTTGTAAGTTAGTTGTAAGTTATTTTTTTCTTTGGTCGTATACGCTATGCACATGTTATGTAAGCCTACATGTATTTTTACTGCACGGTGCTCTTAGGGGGCTCTGCCCCAGAGTACGCAATAAACTATATCTATCTATTTAATAATAAACACTTTTGACTAAAAAACAACCGAATGTAAATAAATATTATAACATCATCAAATATTGAGTCGTAGAATGTTTATATTGAAAAGTTATGGTTAGACAAAATAAAGTTGCAAAGTGCAACTTCCTAATTATTTTTAACTTTGCACAATGTCTATGAGGAAGTCGAAATCGATGAACATTTGGTAGATTTGTAAAAAGTTAAAAATAAAGAGAAAGCAATTTGACCATTGTCTGCAAGAGACGTTTTGTTTTTTTAATTAGCTGAATAGAATTCGTTCTTGTATTTACACTGAGAGAAAAATACATGGTTGAAACAACAATACTATAGTTTTACCATACAGTATAGTTTACACCCACATAGCACATAATATTGCAGGAATATTTCGAATATTTCATTACACAAGAATATTTCCATAAGCTTCCAATCGAATATTCATTAATATTTAATTGCAATATTGTCAACTTAAAGTTCAGAAATATTGTTGAAGGTAAAACAATTTCCAATCATTTTTTAAATATTTTTGAACATCACCTGTGAAACAAACCATCCCATTTCTTCAACAATATTTCACGAAGATTCGAATAAAAGGTTCCAGATTAGATTTTGCAAATATTACAATGGAACTTTTTTGCAACATTTAAAATGGAAATTTTCAAACTAGTTGAAAAAAGTTGAATTTGAAATGATTTGTATTTCGTGATAAAAATTAATTCACCTCGTTTTTTTGAGTATCATTCCATTTTGAAAAAACTGAAATTCGCTTTGGGCGGAAATTGGAATATTAACACAATATTCTGCTCTGTAATATTATTGATATATTATATTTGCAACGTTTTGAGCAGACATTGCAAGATTCCTATAATATTTTAGGAATGTTTTAAATATCTGTCATAATATTTTCGGAATATTGAATTATTGCAAAAGAATGTTTTGAGAATATTTCAGAAATATTTCGGTGCTTTATATGCAGCTATAAAAAATAATAGCTGCAAAAATAATAATAGCTCAACCTAATATGATCGTCCCTCCTGGGAATTATATCGTTATAGTTCGACCTTCTATTCTATTATATTTTTCTCTCAGTGTATCTCGTTTTTTGTTGTGATTAACTGAATAGAATTCGTTTTTATGTTTATTCGATTTATCTTTTAATTAACTAAGTAGAATTCAATTTTGTCCTTATTTACTTTAATTTTATAAATATTTTTGATTGGACTAATTTTTATATTTATCCGATTTTTATGCAATTGGCAGAACAAATAAAACCCTCTTCTCACTCTATGTCTAATTGAAACATGTTTTTTCGATTAAAAAGTCTAATTTCTGTGACTGTTGGTTGAAATTTTGTACAAATTAAAACCTCCCTAAGATGTACAAAATAATTTAGAAAATAATAACAACTCTTGAAAATTCCTTAAGGTTATTTAAATCAAATGGTCTTTTGAATCCATTTAAATTTCGAATTCTGCCAGAGAATTAAATAAATATTTCATTATTACAAATAGATTAATTAAGTAATTTGCTTATTTGTTGTTTTCAGAATTTCGGAATTCGTGTGAATTACCCAACGGCAGAAATTCGAGATCTTCATCGTCGTCGTCGAGGTCCTGATTCTGTTGTCTCTCCCTCTCAAATTTATCGTCAGGAGCATCGCCAGGATGGAATTTGAACGATCGAAGTTCGTTATAATAATCCTGTGGCACAAAGTCGAGTGATCTTTGCTTCCTGGTAACTGCATCGAGCGCATTCTTCAGCGATTCCTGGTCGGTCAGTCGCGGAACAGCAGAACTCGCAGTCGCAAAAACGACCACGAATCCCAGGACCAAGCACCAAACGCTCAGCATTTTTATCCTGGAACCCAATAGGAAGAATTCACGCGATAATCACTTGGAATTTATATGAACGTTAAATATAACTCTGGATTACATTGAATTAATGTATGATCAGTTTGTTCGTTATGAATCTTAATAAGTGAGCAATTTTATTTTTCACGAACTTTTCTTTTTAAAGAAACTATGAGAAAAATTAATAACACAAAGATTACGCAGAAAATTCCATAACAAATGAAATTATGCATTTTTGTTTGATTATTAAATTTATCTTCAGGATCATAGCTGGTTAAAATATTGTTCTAAAAATCGGTGCCAATACTTTTTTTTTTTTTTCAAAATCTTGCGAATGTTCGGATTTTTTAAAAATAAGCAATTTTATTTTTTACGAACTTTTATTTTTAAAGAAACCATGAAAAAAATGAATAACAAAGATTACGCAGAAAATTCCATAACAAATGAAATTATGCATTTTTATCTGATTAAGTTTATCTTCAGGATCAGAGCTGATTAAAAAAATTGTTCAAACAATTTCTGCCTATTTTTTTTTCTTTTTCAAAATCTTACAAATATCAGGATTTTTTAAGATTTCGGATTTTTTTAAAGGGAAAACCAAAGTTTTTTTCTCATGCAAATATGTTCAGCGACTAACTCTTACAATGTATGAAAAATTGCTGATTTTCTCTTCTCATTTTAATTTATATTTTGTAGGTTTTCAAAATAATCGTGAATTCTAGGACCAAGCACGGAGCACTCAGCGTTTTTATCCTGTAAACTGAGAGAAGAATTTGTTAACAGTTAACAAATCAAGTGTTAAATATGGCAAACGAACCATTTAGTTGTTCGCTAAATGTATGTTGAGCCGAATAAAATTTGTCAACTATTAATAAATGTCAGCGACTTCCATTTGGAGCAATTGCATGTTATTTAGACTGATAAAAAAATTTATTAGAAAATTACAGTACCAGAGTGGAAGTTTTTATTCACAACCTGTACCACAAGATTATTGTCAATCTGTACTAGATATTTAAAGTAACAATACTGAAAAAGATTTGAGAAATTTGTAAATTTACTGTTATAAAATACTAGGAATTTACTTTCTGTATTATTTTTTTGGATGTCGTTTGTAAATTACGTGCACATGTTTCTTATAAAATTAAAATCCACCTACAATCAGAACAATGTTTTTGAATTTCTGATATTAAAGTTGTGTTGGACTGAAAATTTATTATCCACATTCAATATTTTTGTTTCCAAGCGTAGGAAAATTAACGTTTTGAAAAATTCCACGATGTTGAACAACTAATTTTTATACAGATATGAAAGTCCTGTATATGAATTTAAAAATCGGTTAACTAATCATTTGTCATGTAATAAATAGATCACTACAGAATTTTTGTAATTTTCATTAAAATATTTGAAAATTTAATCTTCACTTACATAAATTTACTCTATTAATGTTAATTTTACAGCGAATGTTATACTAATCATTATTTCACACCCCAGTTTTGTAAATTTCATATAACTTGTCACAGTAAATTTACAATTTTTTTTCAACAGTTTAGCTCAAGTGAGATTCGATAAGAATAACTAAATGGTTGATTTCGACATATTTAGCACTTGATTTGTTAACTGTTAACAAACTCTTCTTTCAGTGTAATCCGATAGAAGGAATTCAGGCGATATCGTTTGGAATTTATACGAGCGCTGAATACAACTCTGGATTGGTTCATCGAGAAATGCCGGAGTGAATTAAAAAACTTTGGAATTTCCGCATCTGAAGGACGTGACTATGAGGTGCAACGATGCGAGCCTATTATTTTATTGGAAATCGATATAGCTTGTCGTAAATTCGCCGAGATGGGAATCAGCGTGCAATTTGCAGTAAATCGAAAGACTTATAAGGGAAGTCGCAGATTGAGAGCACATCAGTTACCGATTTTTTAAATAAAATTTCACTCATTCAATAAAAATATTTTTACCATACTTTCATAACTGAATGATTAAACAATAAAAAATGATTTATCTAAATTGTATATAATTAATGTAGAAATTTGAAATTAAATTTTTTTTATCTTACAGTTAATTATAGCTATTTGTTTAAAAAGGAATGTTAAATGCATTTTTACTAAATGAATGCCCATTCCTGTTCACAATCTTAGAAAAACCATGGAAGGGAGTTCATAAGTTTATTTTGGTTTATCATAATTTTATCCTCTCCTTGGATAAAATAATAATCCTCCGATAAACTTATTTCCGAGATTTAATAATTCTTCAAATATTAAAACATGCTTAAAAATGTTTTCGATATTGCTGGAATATTTAAGAAATATTGCTTATTCTGGGGATTTCGAACCTGCTTAGAAAATCCTATTTAGACCAATAGGATGGACAAAAAAATACTATTCATACCGATAAAAACCGATACGGTTTCAATAGGACTTTATGAGTTTAAATGGGATCAATGGGATTTTTAAAACAGGGGATGTAACGAACTTATGGTTCGTGAACTTGCAGGCCGTTTTTATTTCTACACTGAGAGATAAAAAGATACTGGTAACATAAATTTATAGTGAAATACAACCTCAGCTATTTAAAGAAAGTTATCTGTACTCATTATTTATAGTCAATGCAACAATTAATAATAGTTATCGTAACAAATTATATATTGTTGTAGTAGTAGTAGTTTTATTTTCATGTATACTCTAATGGGTGTTTACAGTTTCCCTTCCCATACATATAATCCCTATAAAATCAGTTATCAAAAATACATTTTTGGTATTGCCAAATATATTATTCACTTCGACTCTATACCAACAAAACGCTAAATAACTGTCTCTCATTCAGTCTTCTGTTTCCGCTTTTCTCGCTATCTTTTGAAATCACCATAGTCCTCTCAAATTTCCTCTGAAACGCTCATAGTCGGTATCCTTTTCACATTATTCCCTCGATGTTCACTTTTCCAAAATATTGTTTCGCTACTGTCTTTTTTCCCCTTCTTCCCTCGTTCTTCCGTCGCTATTGACATTTCCGATTAGACTTTTCTCGTTGTTCCGTTGATGTAGACTTTTCCAAAATATTGATTCCCTGCAGAGTTGTAAATGCCTAATACTTATAGAAATAATGATGATGATACGATCAGCTCTATAATTATGATTTTATAATAATAACATGTACAGATTGTAATACGATGATTTAACTTTGGAATGGCTTCAAAAATTATTATTTTTCAATAAAAATTTGCGGTAATTCTTTTGAAAAAATGGAAAGAAATAATTAATGCATTAAGAAAGTAATGCATTACTTATTTCTTCCATTTTTCCCACTATTTCTTGCAATATTAAAGCGAAAATAAGTATTTTTTTCAGCTATTCAAATGTTTACACTCTATCTTATAATCACTACATATTATTATTATGAAATCATAATTATAAGACAAATTGTACTGTAAACTATATCTCATGAATTAATGGGGATTTACAACTCTGCCCTAGCACTCACGATAACGGTGATATAACGGCTATAATGACGGAAAAAATGACAGTCGTTTTTGTACACCTTAATAACGGTGCGATTTTGGTCATAATAACGGTGTAACAGCAAAAAAATGACGGTGACCATGACTTTTCTCATGGTCACCGTCATTTTTTTTGTTATTTTGGCAAAACGCGCCGTTATTAAAGTGTACAAAAACGACTGTGTCATTTTCCCTGTTATTATAACCGTTCTCGTGAGTGTTCGGGTGACTCCCTGCTATCTTCTCTTCTATTTCTCTACAATGCTTTTCTTATAATGTTCCCTCTCAATTTCACTACTTCCACCATGTTCTTGATTCCAGATGATCTCTTCTTCCGCATATCCGGAATTTTTCCCAGCATCTCCTGCAATATTTCTGTTTCCAGCTACTTCCCTCTATTTTCTTCTCGATTTTTCGTATATTTTCTACCCTGGTCGGTTGTTGTTGGCTAACGGGTCTCCGTTCCCTTCCTTATCGACCGTAAATTTTCGTGTTTCAGCGCCATCTACCGTTGCTTTCTTATTTCCAAATTTCTCGCCGCCATCTTGCCCTATTCCTGGCCGACTAACCTCACGCAGGAAAGCCACACAAAAAGTTCTCAGTCTTGTTCAGCACATAATATTTCCTTTAGATAACACTTCCCCGTATACTGTGTCTCATTCCTGACACTTTGGTATGCTTTTTAATGGTGGTCTCTGTTTCGTCCACCAAATATTTTCCAAAAACACCGGATCCTGCCATGGACACGTCCACGCAGCGACAACGCCACCAACCGATCCCATATACATATTGTCTTAAAAATTTAGCGATAGATGCGATGTATTATTCATAGACTTTTCTCGTTGTTCCGTTGATGTAGACTTTTCCAAAATATTGATTCCCTGCAGAGTTGTAAATGCCTAATACTTATAGAAATAATGATGATGATACGATCAGCTCTATAATTATGATTTTATAATAATAACATGTACAGATTGTAATACGATGATTTAACTTTGGAATGGCTTCAAAAATTAATATTTTTCAATAAAAATTCGCAATAATCCTTTTGAAAAAATGGAAAAAAAGTAATTAATGCATTAAGAAAGTAATGCATTACTTATTTCTTCCATTTTTCCCACTATTTCTTGCAATATTAAAGCGAAAATAAGTATTTTTTTCAGCTATTCAAATGATTACACTTTATTTTATAATCACTACATATTATTATTATGAAATCATAATTACAAGACAAATTGTACTGTAAACTATATCTCATGAATTAATGGGGATTTACAACTCTGACTCCCTGCTATCTTCTCTTCTATTTCTCCACAATGCTTTTCTTCTAATGTTCCCTCTCAATTTCACTTCTTCCACCATGTTCTTGATTCCAGATGTTCTCTTCTTCCGCATATCCGGAATTTTTCCCAGCATCTCCTGCAACATTTCTGTTTCCAGCTACTTCCCTTTATTTTCTTCTCGATTTTTCGTATATTTCCTATCCTGGTCGGTTTTTGTTGGCTAACGGGTCTCCGTTCCCTTCCTTATCGACCGTAAATGTCCTTGTTTCAGCGCCATCTACCGTTGCTTTCTTATTTCCAAATTTCTCGCCGCCATCTTGCCCTATTCCTGGCCGGCTAACCTTACGCAGGAAAGCCACACAAAAAGTCCTCAGTCTTGTTCAGCACATAATATTTCCTTTAGATAACACTTCCCCGTATACTGTATCTCATTCCTGACACTTTGGCATGCTTTTTAATGGTGGCCTCTGTTTCGTCCACCAAATATTTTCCAAAAACACCGGATCCTGCCGTGGACACGTCCACGCAGCGCCAACGCCACCAACCGACCCCATATATATATATTGTCTTAAAAATTTAGCGATAGATGCGATGTATCATTCATAGAAAACATAATTACAAGTATAGTATTCTTTGAGAAATTATTTAACGATTTCGAAATGATCATTGGAACTACAATAATAAAGTTACACTAACTATAAGAAAATAGCTAAGGTTGTATTTCACTCAGAGTTGTTAATCCCCATTAATTCATAAGATATAGTTTACAGTACAATTTGTTTTGTAATTATGATTTCATAATAATAATATGTAGTGATTATAAAATAGAGTGTGAACATTTGAATAGCTGAAAAAAATACTAATTTTCGCGTTAATATTGGAAATAGTGGAAAAAATGGAAGAAATAAGTAATAAATTACTATTTTTTTTTCCATTTTTTCAAACGGATTACCGTGAATTTTTATTGAAAAATAATCATTTTTGCAGCCATTCCAAAGTTTAATCATCGTATTACAATCGCTACATGTTATTATTATAAAATCATAATTATAGAGCTGATCGTATCATCATCATTATTTCTATAAGTATTAGGCATTTACAACTCTGATTTCACTATATGTTCACTGTTAAATTAAACACTATTCAAACCTTTGTTGTTAAACATATTGAATGTGTATTTGAAGTTTGATTATCTAGTTGGTCGTTTCGATTGTCATTTCCCGGTCTTCACGCAAGAACAACCGGTTACAAATTATTGAAATGGTCATTTCAACGGTCGTATTCCGATTTTTCATGACTATCGAAACGACGAACTAGATAATCAAACTTCAAATACACTATCAAAATGTATAATAGTAAAGGTTTGAATAGCCGAGTGGTCTAAAGTCATTTTCCGATTTTTCGTGACCAGAAAACGACTAATCAAGAATAATTTCAATGGTCGTTTTCTTGGTCGTCCGGCTTATTTCAATGGTTTTTTTGTGTATTTAAGGACGATCGGTGCCGACTGTCAAAGTCAAATGAGAGATAAATTTTTGTAATCGATTCTTTAAAGTTTAATGCATTAAATAATAGCTGTGGAGGGTGATTTGTATTGAAGCATGTAGACTTAATCCAGAGAAAGATTAATAGTGACGGATTTGCATAAATATTAACTGATTAACGTTTCTTTTCAATGGGATACATTTTCGTTCAGTTTTTTTCAAGTATAATCTGTAATTCTTGGCCGATTTGAATGAGTGACAGCTCATTCTCTACCTTAAAAGATGCTCTACGAATTGACCGCCTAGATATTTCATAGTGTTAATTATTTAATAATTCTAGATTGTTGTTTAACAGAAATTAAAATACTTTCATAAACAACAGGCTATAATTACAAAACGATGAACACTATGAAATATCTAGGAGGTCAATTCGTAGAGTATCTTTTAAGAAAAACAATGAGCTATCGTTCATAAAAATCGGCAAAGAATTAAAGATAATACTTGGAAAAAACTGAACGAAAATATATCACACCGAAAAGAAACGTTAATCAGTTAATCTTTATGCAAGTCCGTGACTATTAATCTTTCTCTGGATTAAGTCTACATGTTTCAATACAAATCACCCTCCACTGTTATTATTTAATGCATTAAACTTTAAAGAATCGCTCGCGAAAATTTATCTCTGATTTGACTTTGGGAGTGGCCACCGATCCTCCTTAATGACTGGTCGTTTTTTCGGTCGTTCGGCCGGTCACTAGATCTGCTAGGGTAACGATAAGGTAGTTAATTTAACCAATAAATCAGTTAAAATAATTATTCAAATTGTTGGTTGGACTAAAAATCTACAGTTATGGCTTAATAGTTGCCTAAATTTCATCTTTTTTTTTATTTAGTCAAGAGTCAAACTTTGACATGAGCCCAACGCATACTTAAACCTTATTTCTTTGCATAACATTTGCCACAAAATAACTTTAAAAGTATTTCACGTTAGTGACAAAGACGTAGTGTTATAAAAAAGAAAAAAACATAGAAGATCCTCGGATTAAATCATAGCAAATAAGCTTATTCATTCTGAAAACATTTGCCGTGGTAATTTCATGCATAAACTCATTCTTTAAATCAACTTCTCGTTAGAGTCGAAGACGTAGCGGTGAAGAAGAAAAAAAAAACAAAACGTACGCACGCAATTATGCATCACGCAAGAGTACAGCTATATACGAATGCATAACGAGGTCTGGAAAGTGTGTACCTATTTATGGGATTGTTATTATTATTTTTATTATACCGGTAGTGTAATTTTTTGTGTATAGCACGAAAACCACCCCTACTTATCCAACGCGCCTGCAGATCGATAGAAGTGATGTTCTAAATACAGAACTAACAAGCACACACCTCCTTTGACAAATACTTGTCGGTAAAGGTCGACGCGATTTCGACAACGCCTTGAGAAGGAGACGGCAGCTACTCTGTCGTTTCTTGACGCGGGTTACGTCGAACGTCACGTTTTGCTAACGTGATTCGTAGTAATAGACGCAATCTACGACAGCCTCAAAGTTCTTTTTTTTTTAACAATATCAACATTACTACATTTTGTACTACAGCCTCAAAGTTTTTTTTTTTAACAACATCAACATTACCACATTTTTTACTACAGCCTCAAAGTTTTTTTTTAACAACATCAACATTACCACATTTTTGCTTCCTCATAGAGGAAGCTTTGTTTTCATGAAAAAATTTGTTTTCGAGATTTTCATGTCAGTACAATCAGAATGGGCCAAAACGTCGAGAAAAGTGATTTAGAAAAAATGTCTGTATGTGTGTGTGTGTGTGTGTCTGTGTGTGTGTGTGTGTGTGTGTGTGTGTGTGTGTATGTGTGTATGTTACACGATCAAAAAATGTAAACCTTTATAACTCGGGAATGCCTTGAAATATCAAGCTGAAATTTGGACCATAGATAGAGGGATCAAGCCTCATCGTTCATACAGATTTTTGTTAAAATCCACTTCATCGTTAAATTATTACGCGTTTTTTAATTTTTTGAAAAATGTCTGTTTACGCGATAACTCTTTCAATTTTCGAGATATTGATCTTAAAATTGGTATGAATATGAGCTTTCATACGCCGGTGATCGCTATTGAATTTGTTTAAGATCGGTTGAACCGTTAGAATTTTATGATGTTTTGAATTTTTCAAAAAATTGACATTATCGCTCTATTGTAACTTTTGCAAAACTTAAGATAGCGAGCTCAAATTTTGTATATAAATGAAACAATATTCAGCCATTATATATGTATAATTTAGTGACGAACGGTATGAAATTTTTGATTTTATGGAATGTTGAATTATTTTTAAAAATATACATTATCACATTCACTTTCGGAAACGCTCTAACAATCACGAAATAACGTAATAACGAAATAGAAAAAGCGAATCCACAACATGTATATTTATCTAATTAAAACAAGGATGCAAAGTAGAACCTTGCACATTGCATCCTCATTATTTTTCGCGTTTTACGAAGCTTCCACTATGAGGAAGCCAAAAATTGAATAACATACTTCCTCATAGTTATTTTTTTTAACAACATCAACATTACCACATTTTTTACTACAGCCTCAAAGTTTTTTTTAACAACATCAACATTACCACATTTTTGCTTCCTCATAGAGGAAGCTTTGTTTTCATGAAAAAATTTGTTTTCGAGATTTTCATGTCAGTACACTCAGTATGGGCCAAAACGTCGAGAAAAGTGATTTAGAAAAAATGTCTGTGTGTGTGTGTGTGTGTGTGTGTGTGTATGTATGTATGTTACACGATCAAAAAATGTAAACCTTTATAACTCGGGAATGCCTTGAGATATCAAGCTGAAATTTGGACCATAGATAAAGGGATCAAGCCTCATCGTTCATACAGATTTTTGTTAAAATCCACTTCATCGTTAAATTATTACGCGTTTTTTAATTTTTTGAAAAATGTCTGTTTACGCGATAACTCTTTCAATTTTCGAGATATTGATCTTAAAATTGGTATGAATATGAGCTTTCATATGCCGGTGATCGCTATTGAATTTGTTTAAGATCGGTTGAACCGTTAAAATTTTATGATGTTTTGAATTTTTCAAAAAATTGACATTATCGCTCTATTGTAACTTTTGCAAAACGTAAAATAGCGAGCTCAAATTTTGTATATAAATGAAACAATATTCAGCCATTATAAATGTATAATTTAGTGACGAACGGTATGAAATTTTTGATTTTATGGAATGTTGAATTATTTTTAAAAATATACATTATCACATTCACTTTCGGAAACGCTCTAACAATCACGAAATAACGTAATAACGAAATAGAAAAAGCGAATCCACAACATGTATATTTATCTAATTAAAACAAGGATGCCAAGTAGAACCTTGCAGATTGCTTCCTCATTATTTTTCGCGATTCACAAAGCTTCCTCTATGAGAAGCCAAAAATTGAATAACATACTTCCTCATAGAGGTAGCTTTGTCAATCGCGAAAAATAATGAGGAATCAATGTGCAAGGTTTTACTTTGCATCCTTTTTTACTACAGCCTCAAAGTTATTTTTTTTAACAACATCAACATTACCACATTTTTTACTACAGCCTGTTAATAGCTTTTTTTTGTAACATTCTTTTTGTTTTCTCATAGGGGAAATTATGTTTTAATTAAAATGTGCACTGAGAGAAAAGCATATCGTTGATTTAAGGGATCTTTCCAGTGTGAAAAAAAATCGATTTTTTTTTCATCTTATCCATTAGTATATATGGTCACAAACATCCTCTCAAATTTTTAAAGCGAAATTCGAAATACTTCGCTGGCATACTTTATGGACCTGGCATCACAGATTAGTCGTAAGTACACAATTTAGGTATATGAAATTTTTACACTCGAAACTTTAAGCGCGTTTTTCTCGAATCGACATTTTTCAAAACGGTGGACATTCTCCAGGGAACAGTTTTCAAGCTATCGTTTTCAAATTTTCGGAGAACATTATTCACGCTACTCTCTATCGTGCTATGGAAGCTTTTTTTTTAAATCTTCCCATTTTTTTAAAAGAAAAATTGTCGAAAAAACGGCTATAATCGGTACGTTTGTTCAAAACGCCGCCATTTTGTCAATTTTGATTTTAAAAAAAGCCTCCATAGCGCGATAGCCAATCGCATACTAATTAATAATCCTTTTGGTTTTTTTTAGATCAAATTTACGACCCCTAGGATGTCCACCATGAGGCTATCTTTTTTATCAACATTATTTTCAACAATGAAAAATAAATATTTAAACAATAAAAATCGTCTTATAAAAAATCATTTTCTGTCATTCATGATTACCTTAATAAGTCATAAAAATTTCAGATTCATCGGCGTATAGTAACCGTCCGAAAAAAAATCGTGAAAATAGACTATTTTTTTCAGCCGTCACACTGAAAAAATCCCTTAAGCGTTTTAAAAGGGTTTTAGCTTCTTTTTTTTTTAAACAAGGATGTAAAGCTCATTATTTTCCAGCGACGTTCACAAAGCTTTTTTTAATCAGAAAGCTAAAATTGATCTACATACTACGTAATAAAGGTGACTTTGTGAAAGGTGGAAAATAATGAGGAAGCGATGTACAAGGCTCGACTTTGCATTCTTTTTGCTTCCTCATAGAGGAAGCTTTGTTTTCGTGAACATTTTTTTTTTTCGAGATTTTCATATCAGGACCCTCAAAATGGTCTAAAATGACGAAAAAAGTGGTTTAGAAAAAATGTATGAATGAATGTCTTCTCATTAAAAATTCAAACCTACACATATCATGAATGGCTTGAACAATCAGGTTGAAATTTCGCACACATGTGGGGCTGGTTTATGATTATTTTCAAAAACATTAAAAAATAAGTTTAATTTTTATTTACCTTGAAATTTTTGAAAAATGTCTGCAAATTTTTAGCTGTAGGGCTAAATAATTTTTAAATAAATAAATCGACGTTAAAGTAGGGTTGAATTTGGGTTGAATTTATAAAAAAGTTCGGATTTTATGGGATTTTACGGGACGTTGATCAAAATATGTTTGAGAAAACCAACATTTTAAAAAAGACTATCTTCAAATTCAGCTGAAAATCAGCAAATGCAAATGTTAATGTTTACAGAACTACTTTTATTTGAGTGTATAAACTAAGTTACGTTTAATTAGTGTGAAACTACATTTTAATGCTGGCAAACTGACAAAGTTATACGTTCCGTGATGGAGGCGTGACTCATCAAAAGTTGCAAATGTTATGGAATATAATAAACTGTAACATAAAGTTTTAACGAATTTTATGATGTATAGCTTTCCAATAATTACAACTTTGTCACTTGGTGTATAAATTTTCATACAGTAATTACACACAGCTTTTGCTAAAATTCGAGATGCATATTTGACGTAAACAAAGTGCGTATGCATTTTGTTTACGTCGTAAAAATGTTTATTACCAAAATTAAGATACTTTTGTCGGAAGTTTTTATGCATAAAATCGGTGTGTTGAATTTAATATACAAGTATGATGTAAAATTAATTCACAGTATATTAAAAATTAAAAAAACAAATAAAAAAAGTCATGTTTAATATAAAAGTATTGTAATTTTACTATATAATTGTATATTAATTTTAATAAGCCGCATAGTATTTATGTATATTAATATAAAATCGGTATGTTGAATTTAATATACAAATATGATGTAAAATTAATTCACAGTATATTAAAAATTAAAAAATTAAAAAACGAATTAAAAAAGTCATGTTTAATATAAAAGTATTGTAATTTTACTATATAATTGTATATTAATTTTAATAAGCCGCATAATATTTATGTATATTAATATAAAATCGGTATGTTGAATTTAATATACAAATATGATGTAAAATTAATTCACAGTATATTAAAAATTAAAAAATTAAATAACAAATTAAAAAAGTCATGTTTAATATAATAGTATTGTAATTTTACTATATAATTGTATATTAATTTTAATAAGCCGCATAATATTTATGTATATTAATATAAAATCGGTATGTTGAATTTAATATACAAATATGATGTAAAATTAATTCACAGTATATCAAAAATTAAAAAATTAAATAACAAATTAAAAAAGTCATGTTTAATATAATAGTATTGTAATTTTACTATATAATTCTATATTAATTTTAATAAGCCGCATAATATTTATGTATATTAATATAAAATCGGTATGTTGAATTTAATATACAAATATGATGTAAAATTAATTCACAGTATATTAAAAATTAAAAAATTAAAAAACGAATTAAAAAGTCATGTTTAATATAATAGTATTGTAATTTTACTATATATTTGTATATTAATTTTAATAAGCCGCATAATATTTATGTATATTAATATAAAATCGGTATGTTGAATTTAATATACAAGTATGATGTAAAATTAATTCACAGAATATTAAAAATTAAAAAAGTAAATAACAAATTAAAAAAGTCATGTTTAATATAATAGTATTGTAATTTTACTATATAATTCTATATTAATTTTAATAAGCCGCATAGTATTTATGTATATTAATTTCCGGAACATTTTCTACAGTATAAAACTCATGTACCAACACATTATTGAATTAAATGTCAGCTATTTCGCTTATTACACAGCTAATGAGCAGAATGGATGACCCAGCAAATTTCCCATAGAATATAGTTACATTTAATCAATAACTTGGTTCTCCTTTTGAAGTGATTTTATTCTTCAATGAGTTATGTGCAAAGCTTGCTTAAAAATTAGTAATTACTCGGAGTTTTACTTGAGCGACGTACAATAAAATTCCTGCAAAAAAATATAAAGAAAAAAGAAAGAAAAAAAAATGATCAAACGAAAGAAGTAAATAATAACTTTTTTTGTGATTTCATTTCGTAAATACGTTTTAGTAATATTATTTTTAACAACAATGACAATGTTTCTTCCTGGTAAAGGAAGCTTTGTGTATTTTTTTGTCCACTATTTCATGTCAGAATGTTCGAAATTATTTAAAACGGCGAGAAAAGTGGGTTAGAAGAAATTTTCTCTATTCATGTAGATTCTATTTAGAATCTTGTGAAAAATCGTTTTTGTTTACTTTTTGTACACAACTGAATGATGGTATAAAATTTTACAAGAATCCATCGAGTGGTTTGAATTTTGTGAAAAATTCCACGTTTTGGAAAAAATGTCAGCATTTATGCTATTTACCCGCAATTTTAAAAAATATCATCATTCGTTGTTAAAGATGAATTTTGTTAAAGAAATAGCTGCCAACTTAGTAAATTTCGACTTTAATTCCTCATAAAGCAACAAATTTTTGCGATAAAAAAAAACTTCGCAATTTTTAAAATACGAATTGCAAATTTGGTTCACAATTTTATTTTTTCATTTATTTTAGGTACTATTTTATATTAGGTACTATTGAATAAAGTATTATTTGTTTGTAAAATTTGATTCACGCTTTAATTCCCTCAGATTTTATTTAACTGTCTAATCATTCTAATAATTTAATTTTTGGAATGCACTACTGAAATTTCACGCGTATTCTATGCGATCACACGATAGCTGGTGTAAAATTTACTGGACTTCTATATTTGAATCATACATTGTTTAATCGTTTAGCTGAATTCACTCCAGATCCTTATCATAATAATTATCAGTTTCCCCGGAATTCAAATGAAGCAAATAAAATAAATTCCGCGATAAAATATTGACTTGTGTAAGATTACAAATTGTTTCAATATAGAATAAAGCACTTCATTAAAAAAATCAGTTCTGCCTCATAACAAAAATTAAATTAAAAAATGTACTATCATCAACTCTTCACATCTAAAACTGAATATTAATAAATAAATATTTTTATTCGATTACAATTATTAACCAAAAATATTTTATATCCCACACAAAAAACTGTTGCAATACGAACAATCTGAACTTGGATAAATATATTGTTAATACAACTGTAATCTCAGTATGCTTCGATTTAAACAAAAAAATTCTAATCCATAAAAGAAAAATAATTTATATTTTTAAAAATATTTCTATAATTATCCCTCTACATAAAAAATTCGACTGAAGACCTAAAAGTGTATAAATATAATCCATGCTAACTATTCTGTATCAGTATAATTTACTCACTTATTTACTTATTTATTTACATAAATTAATCTCAGTGTGCTTCGATAAAAAAATATTAATTTCGAATTTATAAAAAAAAAATAATTTAATCTTTTAAAAATATTTCTATAATTAACCCACTACATAAAAAATTCGACTGAAGACCTAAAAGTGTATAAATATTATCCACGCTAACTATTCTGTATCAGTACAATTTACTCACTTATTTACTATACATAAATTAATCTCAGTGTGCTTCGATTAAAAAATATTAATTTCTTTAATATATCGAATAACAATTTCTTTAAATATCGAATAAAAATCGAATAAATATTAATTATATTAAAATATAATTTCTAATTTATAAAAGAAAAATAATTTAACCTTTTAAAAATATTTCTATAATTAACCCACTGCATAAAAAATTCGATTAAAGACCTGAAAAATTATAAATATTACCCATGCTAACTATTCTGTATGAGTATAATTTACTCACTTATTTACTATACATAAATTAATTTCAGTGTGCTTCGATAAAAAAATATTAATTTCGATAATATATCGAATAATAATTTCTTTAAATATCGAATAAAAATCGAATAAATATTAATTATATTAAAATATAATTTCTAATCCATAAAAGAAAAATAATTTAATCTTTTAAAAATATTTCTATAATTAACCCTCTACATAAAAAATTCGACTGAAGACCTAAAAGTGTATAAATATAATCCATGCTAACTATTCTATATCAGTATAATTTACTCACTTATTTACTATACATAAATTAATTTCAGTGTGCTTCGATAAAAAAATATTAATTTCGATAATATATCGAATAATAATTTCTTTAAATATCGAATAAAAATCGAATAAATATTAATTATATTAAAATATAATTTCTAATCCATAAAAGAAAAATAATTTAACCTTTTAAGAATATTTCTATAATTAACCCACTACATAAAAAATTCGACTGAAGACCTAAAAGTGTATAAATATAATCCATGCTAACTATTCTGTATCAGTATAATTTACTCACTTATTTACTATACATAAATTAATTTCAGTGTGCTTCGATAAAAAAATATTAATTTCGATAATATATCGAATAATAATTCCTTTAAATATAGAATAAAAATTGAATAAATATTAATTATATTAAAATATAATTTCTAATCAATAAACGAAAAATAATTTAACCTTTTAAAAATATTTCTATAATTAACCCTCTGCACAAAAAATTCGACTGAAGACCTAAAAGTGTATAAATATTACCTATGCTAACTATTCTGTATCAGTATAATTTACTCACTTATTTACTAAACATAAATTAATCTCAGTGTGCTTCGATAAAAAAAATATTAATTTCTTTAATATATCGAATAATAATTCCTTTAAATATCGAATAAAAATCGAATAAATATTAATTATATTAAAATATAATTTCTGATCCATAAAAGAAAAAAAATTTAATCTTTTAAAAATATTTCTATAATTAACCCACTACATAAAAAATTCTACTAAAGACCTGAAAGATTATAAATATTACCCATGCTAACTATTCTGTATCAGTATAATTTACTCACTTATTTACTATACACAAATTAATTCCAGTGTGCTTCGATAAAAAAATATTAATTTCGATAATATATCGAATAATAATTTTCTTTAAATATAGAATAAAAATTGAATAAATATTAATTATATTAAAATATAATTTCTAATTTATAAAAGAAAAATAATTTAACTTTTTAAAAATATTTCTATAATTAACCCACTGCATAAAAAATTCTACTAAAGACCTAAAAGATTATAAATATTACCCATGCTAACTATTCTGTATAATTTACTCCCTTATTTACTATACATAAATTAATCTCAATGTACTTGTTTAAAAAAAATTAATTACCAACCCATAAAAGAAAGACAATTTAATTTTTTATCCCTATAGTTCTATCATCAACCCTCTATATAAAAAATTCTATATTCATGAATGAATGTCGTTATTCCATTACGACTGTCAACTAGCAATATTCTATACACCACGCGATAGAACAATAACGTCATTATACGAGAAAGGTCAGTCTATAGATATAGAATACAATACGCGATGGTCAATGCACGTTTGACATTTGCGGTCTTTCCGGTCTCTATATAAATACGTATATAAAGACATCCACCGCGACACCGAGGCTAACAGATGTTATGTTCTTATCGTCGTAGTTGGTACCAAAAAGCTTTAGTAAATCGCAAAAAAAATAAAATAAAATACAATAAATAAAAACCAAAAACAAATCCGCAATAAAACCTCTTCTCAAACTAATCCACAAATTAATCTACAAAATGATGAATGTATTATTTTAAAAAAAACCTTAAGGGGCTTGTATTCACCTCGCCCATCCCCGGCACGTTCACCACAAAATTTCGCCAAGTATATGAATAAAAGGTCGTTAAACGGAATGACAATAATCCTCACTTACCCGTTATTAATCCTCCCTCATCAACGACGTATTCAGAGTGGCTTAAAAAACGAACTCGCTTGTTTGATGCTCTTAAAATTGTCGTTTTTTTTTTTTTTTTTTTTTTTTTTTTCGCTTTTCAGTTACGTGACCGGTTGCTGCGTCTCGCTATTCGTTCTGCATACTACCACCACCAAGTGCTAAAGCTTATATAGTAGGTGCGGCGGTCGATAGAACGGCGCATGGCGTTTTCACGGCGCAGCAACAAGTAAGAAGCGCTGATCACTGTTGGGGGTCGTAGGGGGTTGACGATGGCGATGTGGGGGACATTGCAGCGACGGCACGTCGCGGGGTGTGCCTAAGAGAGAGAGACTGAACCCGCCAAAGCTCAGCATGAAAAATTATATGAAGAACGGGGGATAAAGTACCCGGGACACGCACCGAGGATTCCCTTGACCGTGCGAATTTTTCTCCTAAGCACATCCGCCCTAAAGTCCGCGATATATTGCGGAAAGAATATGATTTATTCCGTCATTGAATAATAAAAAGGGGATGGATATTAATCCGGTCAATAGGTGCCACAATAACCCTTTTCAACCTTTTTGAAAAGCATTCCTTTTTTTCATAATTGGATATTAGTTATACCGAGAGAAAAAGTTTCATTGATTCACGGAAATTTTTGCCAATGAAATGAAATAGTTGAATTTCAATACTATCTTTTGTTTGAATGATCTCCGACTCAATGAAAAGTAGTGACATTGATTCGAAGAAACATTTCTTTAAACCAATGAACCTTTTTCATTGATTTCAAAGATATCGTCTGTGATTCAATGAAACCTTCTTCTTACCACCTCAAGATTTCAAAACCTATTTTTTCCTGAAGTACGCGGCAGATAAAGCTCAAATTTTGTGAGTATGTAAGGAAGTATGGCAGAAATAGGCTAAGCTTCTGGCTCCTCGAAACTCGAAGCCGTTCGTTCGGGAGAACCGGAAAACAAAAAAGTGAGGTTAGGTGCGAGAGAGAGATCAATGAAAACGTCTCTTTAAAACAATAAAACAGTTTCTTTATTATATGCTCACTAAGTAAATCTTTATTTACAGGCAATGAAATGTTCTGTTTGAAATTCAAACGCACTATTTCATTGAAATCAAAGAAATATTTCGTTGGAATCAATGAAAAAAAAATCAATCCACCCATTTTTTTTGGCATCAATGAAATATTTTCTCTCGGTGCGGTCATTAGCTGCCACAATCAACCCTTTTGAAAAGCATTGCTTTTTTTCATAATTGGATATTAGTTACACCGAGAGAAAAAGTTTCATTGATTCGCGGAAATTTTTCCCAATGAAATGAAATATTAGAATTTCAAATACTATCTTTTCTTTGAATGATCTCCAACCCAATGAAAAGTAGTGACATTGATTCGAAGAAACATTTATTTAAACCAATAAACCTTTTTCATTGATTTCAAAGACATCGTCTCTGATTCAATGAAACCTTCTTCTTACCACCTCAAGATTTCAAAACCTATTTTTTCCTGAAGTACGCGGCAGATAAAGTTCAAATTTTGTGAGTATGTAAGGAAGTATGGCAGAAATAGGCTGAGCTTCTGACTCCTCGGAACTCGAAGCCGTTCGTTCGGGAGAACCGGAAAACAAAAAAGTGAGGTTAGGTGCGAGAGAGAGATCAATGAAAACGTCTCTTTAAAACAATAAAACAGTTTCTTTATTATATGCTCACTAAGTAAATCTTTATTTACAGGCAATGAAATGTTCTGTTTGAAATTCAAACGCACTATTTCATTGAAATCAAAGAAATATTTCGTTGGAATCAATGAAAAAAAAAATCAATCCACCCATTTTTTTGGCATCAATGAAATATTTTCTCTCGGTGCGGTCATTAGTTGCCACAATCAACCCTTTTGAAAAGCATTGCTTTTCTTTCATAATTGGATATTAGTTACACCGAGAGAAAAAGTTTCATTGATTCGCGGACATTTTTGCCAATGAAATGAAATACTTGAATTTCAAATACTATCTTTTCTTTGAATGATCTCCAACCCAATGAAAAGTAGTGACATTGATTCGAAGAAACATTTCTTTAAACCAATGAACCTATTTCATTGATTTCAAAGATATCGTCTCTGATTCAATGAAACCTTCTTCTTACCACCTCAAGATTTCAAAACCTATTTTTTCCTGAAGTAGGCGGCAGATAAAGCTCAAATTTTGTGAGTATCTAAGGAAGTATGGCAGAAATAGGCTAAGCTTCTGGCTCCTCGAAACTCGAAGTCGTTCGTTCGGGAGAACCGGAAAACAAAAAAGTGAGGTTAGGTGCGAGAAAGAGATCAATGAAAACGTCTCTTTAAAACAATAAAGCTGTTTCTTTATTATATGCTCACGAAGTAAATCTTTATTTACAGGCAATGAAATGTTCTCTTTGAAATTCAAATGCACTATTTCATTGAAATCAATGGAAAAAAAATCAATCCACCCATTTCTTTGGCGTCAATGAAATCGTTTCTCTCGGTGTATAATTTACGTGTGAGGGTCAAAATAGCGAATGGCTAAAATAGCGAATTTCAAAATAAGGAACGTCTAAATATAGAATGGCCATCATGATGAAATTCGTTATTTTAGCCATTCGCTATTTTGATTGCATTTTAATAAGATGAGGGTCAAAACAGCGAATGGCTGAAGTAGCGAATTTTAAAATGATGGTCATTCTAGATTCAGACGTTCCTTATTTTGAAATTCGCTATTATGAACCCCACCCTAATTGATAACCTTTCTTTATAAATACATAATTAATAAATATATAATGATTATATTTTACATCTTACTCACTTACTTACTAATTTTTATAATTAATAATTTTTCTCCTAAGCGCATCCTCCTAAAGTCTGCGCTATATTGGGGAAAGAACATGATTTATTCCAGTTAAGCTGCAAGTTAATCCGGTCAATAGCTGCCACATTCAACCCTTTTGAATCGCATTCCTTTTATTTTTTTACTGCGGTAGAAATAAATGGGGTGGCTGTCTTGACCTCAGAAAACAACAACAAGCTTGAAAGGGTGGATATCGATCCTTTATCGCACTAAAAGCATGGGTGTAGTCTAATCAGTAATTTTCCTCTTAGAAATAAATTCTTGGCGCGATATACGAATTTTTAGGGGAATTGTATCGTTTTTGTAGAGGAATTTCATTGAATTTTGAATTGAAACAAAAGAGTATGAAACGATATAACGATGTAAAAGGAATATTTGACTTAACCAAATTAGTGCTTATTCTTTTTTCAAAGATTTGCATAATACTTCATAAGCGCTTAATATGAAGAAACTATTTATAATCATGTTATTTAATAAAATTGACCAATTGATCCAAATTTACAAAAAGCTTTTCTTTTTCTAAATTTCGAAGATTAAAAATATGCATTTTTCAAAAATTCTATTATTTTTCTATTCCGCTTCAAAATACTCTAACATTTTTGAAAATATTTTTTTCATCGCAAAAGTAAGTAAAGATAAATGAGCGTCAAAGATGGATATCTAAATTTTGATTCTATGTATCGAAAAAAATCCTTTAAAGGATTTTCGTCACTTTACTATTGACACTAATAATGTCAAAAACCTTTAATACTTCCCGGATTGTTCTACGATAATAAAATATGCTATTGGTCATAGCTATCGGCAAACAGATATCGCTTATCATCGGCGCGTTCGAGAGATAAAATTTTACAGAGACATCGCTGATGAGATATAGGGATACAGTCGCAGTTCGAGGGTTTCGCTACAATGACAGAAATCCGAGTTTCTACCATTTCCGAACAGTATAATAATGACCCGTCTTATTCTTACGACATAGATCAACCAGGTAATTTTTTGTACAAGTTACTTAAGAGAAAATTTTTAAAAAAATATAAAAATGTATAAGAATTCTTCTTCAAGATTTTTATCCACTCGCAGTGTATCACGAGGAAAATGTAATAACGTCACAGCCACGAATCGGTAAGAATTTGGGTCTTTGTAATGATTAGATTAGGTACCACACATTTTAACCTCGAGCTCGTTTTTCATTTACAGATCTGAGCAGACCACCACAAAGAAGACCAATTCCAATAGACACAACCGATTGGATTTCGACGCCGAGATCGGTACTGAATCCAATATGCAGCACTCAATTTTTGTACGGCGTCAGACAGCTCGAAATTCAACAAACCGTCGACCTTAGAACACGTGCGTCATTTTTTATTTGTGCATTTTTATCAATATTAAGGTAGTTCTGTCGGTACGCCGGAGTCATAAAACTCCGAGTCTATATGACATTAAAAAATAATCATACGCATCACTTTGACTGCCTCAATAATGATATAAAAAATAATCGAGAATCCTTCGAAATTGTCGTAATCAAATTAAAACGAGTATTTGTAAATAGTTGATATGTTTAGTGCGGATTTGACTTCATTTTTATGATAGTTAGGTTAGGAAACGTCATTTGGCCCGGCATCGTGCACTTTGACCTTGATTCAATTAAACATTATTCCGGAGACTTCAACTTTTTTCATGATCCATCAATTCCTGAATGATTTGCGAATCTGTAGTACTTTTTATTTTTTCTCTATCTTTGATCTAAGTATGTTAATTTTCGATTTAAAGATCAATTTTTTCAGCCCTCTCGTTTGCACCGTGTAAAAAGATCGATTTTCAAGTTTAAATTGTTCATTCAAATACTCGGCAAGAGCCTTCAAGATTTTGTGCAAGTAAAATTGAATAGCTAAATTACAACATATCAAAAATTCATGCATACCCTAGCAAGTCGTGTCACCGAAATTTTACCGCAATTAACCCCTAGTTCACCAAAAAACGACTGACGTCGTTTTGTGCAAAAATGTTACGGCAAATCACTGCAAAACGACCGATATTATTTCATACTCGATCGGTCGTTTTCCGGCTAGTTGACGAAAAAACGACTGCAAAACGACCGACCTTATTTCATGCTTGATCAGTCGTTTTACGTTTAATGACCGAAAAACGACTGCAAAACGACCGATCTTTTTTCATTTTTTAATATTAATTAAATATTATTAAATTAATAAATGCGCAGACCAAGAAAATATGTGCGTGCTCCTGAAATATCGCATTTGGAGAAAAAAAAAAATAGTCACATCTATAGGTCTCGAACCCGCAACCTTCGGATTACTAGCCAAGTGCTCTGCCTGCTCGGCCACTCAGTTCGTTAATACATGTTAAACTCATGTTCCATATAAGTTATTCGCCAAAACGTATGGTAGCTTATGAGGAACGTGTGTTGATTATACTTCAACGAACTGAGAAGCCGAGTAGGCAGAGTACTCGATTGGTAAACCGAAGGTTGCAAGTTCGAAACCTACCAGCGACACAATTTTTTTTTTTTTTTTTTTTTGAAAATTGAAAAAAGATCGGTCGTTTTACAGTCGTTAAACGTAAAACGACTGATCGAACGTGAAATAAGTCGGTCGTTTTGCAGTCGTTTTTTCGTTAACTAGCCGAAAAACGACCGATCGAGTATGAAATAATATCGGTCGTTTTGCAGTGATTTGCCGTAACATTTTTGCACAAAACGACGTCAGTCGTTTTTGCGGTTGTTTATCGGTGGCACGACTTGCTAGGGTATGAGTTTGGATTGCCTTCGCGACAGAACTACCTTAAGGTAGTTCTGTCGGTACGCCGGAGTCATAAATCTCCGAGTCTATATGACATTAAAAAATAATCATACGCATAACTTTGACTGCCTCAATAATAATATTTAAAAAATTCGAGAATCCTTCGACATTGTCGTAATCAAATTAAAACGATTATTTGTAAATAGTTGATATGTTTCGTGCGGATTTGACTTCATTTTTATGATAGTTAGGTTAGGAAACGTCATTTAGCCCGGTATCGTGCACTTTGACCTTGGTTCAATTAAACATTATTCCGGAGACTTCACCTTTTTTCATGATCCATCAATTCCTGAATGATTTGCGAATCTGTAGTACTATTTATTTTTTCTCTATCTTTGATGTAAGTATGTTAATTTTCGATTTAAAGATCAATTTTTTCAGCCCTCTCGTGTGCACCGTGTGAAAAGATCGATTTTCAAGTTTAAATTGTTCATTCAAATGCTCGGTAAAAGCCTTCAAGATTTTGTGCAAGTTAAATTGAATAGCTAAATTACAACATGTCAAAAATTCATGCATATGAGTTTGGATTGCCTTCGCGACAGAACTACCTTAAGGTAGTTCTGTCGGTACGCCGGAGTCATAAATCTCCGAGTCTATATGACATTAAAAAATAATCATACTCATCACTTTGACTGCCTCAATAATGATATAAAAAATAATCGAGAATCCTTCGAAATTGTCGTAATCAAATTAAAACGATTATTTGTAAATAGTTGATATGTTTAGTGCGGATTTGACTTCATTTTTATGATAGTTAGGTTAGGAAACGTCATTTAGCCCGGTATCGTGCACTTTGACCTTGGTTCAATTAAACATTATTCCGGAGACTTCACCTTTTTTCATGATCCATCAATTCCTGAATGATTTGCGAATCTGTAGTACTTTTTATTTTTTCTCTATCTTTGATCTAAGTATGTTAATTTTCGATTTAAAGATCAATTTTTTCAGCCCTCTCGTGTGCACCGTGTAAAAAGATCGATTTTCAAGTTTAAATTGTTCATTCAAATGCTCGGTAAAAGGCTTCAAGATTTTGTGCAAGTAAAATTGAATAGCTAAATTACAACATGTCAAAAATTCATGCATATGAGTTTGGATTGCCTTCACGACAGAACTACCTTAATTAAACATATGGAAAATCCGACGGTCGTGCGGCTGCATTTACGATTTTTTGTCCTGGTAAAAATAAATTATAGAGACTGATACAGATCGATAGAATTTGTATGGGATTTAATCGTATATTATCATCTCTATCTATTCGGACTTTGATCAATTTATACAAATTGAATCGTTGTTATTAGTTTCCTACAGTTTTCGTTTTCTGTAGGTTAAGGGAGTCCTTGCGACCCATATTAGGCAATTGATGCACTGTTCCGAAAATTCTGTAAATGCTAACATTTTTATATATCGCTACACATTCAATTAATCACAGTGAGAATAAAAACGTATTTGGAAAGGCTTCGTAAACTTAATAAACTTAAATTGTATTAACTAAAATATCTCATCAGAGTCTCGCTTGAACGCGTAGTGGTATTGTATCATCATCACGTGGTCAGAGCTAAATTTGGTCGTTTTAAAGGTAAATTTGGGACACAAAACAAAAAAAAAAGTAGATAGAAAATCTAATTTTTGCGCCACGACGACAAACGCCACGAAAAATCGGGTCGCTGAAACTAAGGTTGAAACGGCGCCGGTTGACATTGGAGGTTATGTTGATTTCTATCATCGTCCGCTACATCCGGTTATCCGTAACTTCTGAGTGGCGATGATGTGTTTGACGTTGAAATTACACCGAAATACTTCGATAACGTCCCTTTTTTATATTTTATACGGAATCGTGACACTCTAAGGAATCCATAGGACATTTGATATTGTATAAAAGTTCAGTTTATACATGTTAATTTTCGTTCCGAAGTACGAAATCGGTTAGGTTTCCATAAGAGCCCGTGCATAAGAATTCTTTTTTAAATATTTATTTTCTCGGTAATTTAGTCGATAACCCAGCTTGAAACTTTGCAATCGCATTTCGAAGGGATTCAACTATTATATCAAAAAATGTTACGTCTTAAAGTTCAGAAAGGTTAATGCGCAAGGACTACCTTAAGGAATCTTTCCAGTGTGCACCGAGAGAAAAGATTTCATTGACGCCAAAGAAATGGGTGGATTGATTTTTTTTTCATTGATTTCAACGAAATATTTCTTCGATTTCAATGAAATAGCGCATTTGAATTTCAAAGAGAACATTTCATTGCCTGTAAATAAAGATTTACTTAGTGAGCGTATAATAAAGAAACAGTTTCATTGTTTTAAAGAGAGGTTTTCATTGGTTCAAAGAAACGTTTTCATTGATCTCTCTCTTGCACCTAACCTCACTTTTTTGTTTTCCGGTTCTCCCGAACGAACGGCTTCGAGTTTCGAGGAGTCAGAAGCTTAGCCTATTTCTGCCGTAATTCTTTACATACTCACAAAATTTGAGCTTTATCTGCCGCGTACTTCAGGAAAAAATAGGTTTTGAAATTTTGAGGTGGTAAGAAGAAGGTTTCATTGAATCAGAGACGATATCTTTGAACTCAATGAAAAAGGTTCATTGGTTTAAAGAAATGTTTCTTCGAATCAATGTCACTACTTTTCATTGAGTTTGAGATCATTCAAAGAAAAGATAGTATCGAAATTCAAGTACTTCATTTCATTGGCAAAGATTTCCGTGAATCAATGAAACTTTTTCTCTTAGTGTGATGGCCCGAAAAATAGCCTATTTTCGCGATTTTTTTTCGGACGGTTAATATACGCCGATCAATCTGAAATTTTTATGACATATTAAGGTAATCATGAATGACGGAAAATGATTTTTTATAAGACGATTCTTATTGTTTAAATATTTTTTTTAATTGTTGAAAATAATGTTGATAAAAAAGATAGCCTCATGGTGGACGCATGGGGTCGCAAATTTGATGTGAAAAAAAAAATCCAAAGGATTATTAATTAGTATGCGATTGGCTATCGCGCTATGGAGGCTTTTTTTTAAATAAAAATTGACAAAATGGCGGCGGTTTGAACAAAAAGTACCGAATTTAGCCGTTTTTTCGACAGTTTTTCTTCTTAAAAAATGGGAAGTTTAAAAAAAAAGCATCCATGGAACGATAAAGAGTAGTAGTAACTCACAATTACAGAAAGTATATCGAAATAAATCGTATGTATTTAGACTGAAAGAATTATCATAATCTATCGTAAATCCTGATATAAATGAAACTGATTTTTATGATTTATACAATAATTTCATGCTGATTGACTCGTTTCTCTTTTCATCGTTTCACAGCTATACGAAGTCTGTCATAATGAATCTTGAATATGATAAATATTTTAATCCTAAGACTTGCGAATGAATCCTTTTTTTAAATGAAAATTGTAATATTATTAATATTACTCCTACGATCGTATATTTTTGTTATTAAAATTAATACAAAAATTTAATTATTTATAATAATATTATAGGACATGGAAGAAACATATAGGATTTCGATCGTAAATTTATGATTGTATTCGAAACGACAGGATTTTCTTAAATCGTCTTCTATCATTTATTTTTACCAGGGAGTTGAAATAAAGAACGAACAATCGATTTATGTTTTACGTTATTTTACGTTACGAATAACAATAATTCAGAGTAAAAGTAATGGACAAAAAAAATCGGTATTGAAAATTCAAGTTTTGGACAAAGAATTTGTTGGAAAATTTACGATGACTTAGCGTCAATTTTATCTTTGACGTTTCATTTAATTCGTTGAATCCAACTACTTCAATTCTTTATCGTTTAATCGCCAAAGAAGTAGAAAAAAAACTTCGTACCGTGTTTTCTATTTTTTACGGTGATTAAGAACTTTTTACGAGTTTGGTCAAAAACAAATCGTGCCCTGAAAAAGGAAGTTCTTGAAATACTTGCTTGAATTTTAAAGCAACAACGAGCGAGCGAACCGCACGAGGCAAAATAACCCGATAGTTACACAGAAGGCTCGTAAAAATTTTTCATAAAACGCTTCCGTCTTGTTATGAAAAAATCTGAAAATTTGCACATTATTGAACGAACGCGATAGGTCAAATAATTAAAAATAATTGCCAGTTGTGGAAAAGATAAATTCATCCGGCATAAATTGAGATATTTAGGTTGAGCTAAAATTGAAACAATTCCATGAATTTTAATAGTGAGTAAAACAATTTTTTAAAACAATTTATAAGTTCACCAATTTCAAGATGAAAAAGTCTAACTTATGCCAGAAGAATACGTATATTATACACACAATATAATAATTTAGAAATTTCTTGCTCTACTTTCTCTCTTATGAAAGTGTGTAGTAAAATAAATAAAAAAACAAAAATTTTAGACGACCCAAAATAGCCAGACACTTTTGAAAAATTGAGTGATTTGTCAAAAGTACATATTTGTTAAAAAAATACCAACCAACAAATAAGGGAACATGTATGAATGAACATCACAGACTTTCACCTGATTTTCCCATAAACGTAATTTTTTAAAAACATTTCTATAATATTTTGTAATATAATTAATCGGACTTCTCAAAAAATATGTTAAAAATATTTAGAAGTTTTTATGCATAAATTGTTAAATTGTTGTGATGCAAAATTAATTAAACAATATTAAATAATATAAATAAATAATTTTAAAAAAATATACCACTAATTTTACATCGGATTTGTTTAAAAATTTTCTGTACTTGTAAATCAATTCTAAAAAAAATAACAATAAAAATGATAAAATTAATTGAATACATGGAATTATATTTAATTTAGGCTTTTCGATTAATTTTCATTACGAAAATTATTCAGTGCATTTCTGTGCAATAATTCCTTGCAATTAATCATCAAAATGTAATTAACATTTTACAATAATATGCACAATTATCGTGTAGACTATAATCTGAACCTCGTCAGTAGCAACTTCAATAAGGTGACAATCTGTTGCGCAATAACATATATAATCACCGATCATCGTTATCGAGATAACAATAATACACAGCACGCAATCGTTTTGTCACAAATGCAATATTTCTGATTTTTATGACGTTGCAGTTATGGGCGATTCCAGAAGTGGAAATCAGTACAAGTATCGAGTTAAAGTGCCGAGAGCTGAGACTTTATTCCTTGCTACTGAACTTGCGGAAACTCGGTTGGTCGGATCTTCAAGAGGTTTTACTGTCGATCTTCAAGATGCTTCGGGTCAGACGGCATTTACTTTTAAAAAAGGCAGAACATGGGGATGTCTTCCAGGATATTTGCACGTGGGTTATTGACAAATGTCCCTTTCACTTTTAAACAAGGATGCAAAGTAGAACCTTGCACATTGCTTCCTCATTATTTTTCGCGTTTTACAAAGCTACCTCTATGAAGAAGTATGTTATTCAATTTTTGGCTTCCTCGTAGAGGAAGCTTTGTAAAACGCGAAAAATAATGAGAAAGCAATGTGCAAGGTTCTACTTTGCATCCTTGTTTTAATTAGATAAATATACATGTTGTGGATACGTTTTTTCTATTTCGTTATTACGTTATTTCGTGATTATTAGAGCGTTTCCGAAAGTGAATGTGATAATGTATATTTTTAAAAATAATTCAACATTCCATAAAATCAAAAATTTCATACCGTTCGTCACTAAATTATACATATATAATGGCTGAACATTGTTTCATTTATATATAAAATTTGAGCTCGCTATCTTACGTTTTGCAAAAGTTACAATAGAGCGATAATGTCAATTTTTTGAAAAATTCAAAACATCATAAAATTTTAACGGTTCAACCGATCTTTACCAAATTTAATAGCGATCACCGGCATATGAAAGCTCACATTCATACCAATTTTAAGATCAATATCTCGAAAATTGAAAGAGTTATCGCGTAAACAGACATTTTTCAAAAAATTAAAAAACGCGTAATAATTTAACGATGAAGTGGATTTTAACAAAAATCTGTATGAACGATGAGGCTTGATCCCTCTATCTATGGTCCAAATTTCAGCTTGATATCTCAAGGCATTCCCGAGTTATAAAGGTTTACATTTTTCGATCGTGTAACACACAACACACAAACACACACACACACATACAGAAATTTTTTCTAAATCACTTTTCTCGACGTTTTGGCCCATTCTGAGTGTACTGACATGAAAATCTCGAAAAAAAAATTCATGAAAACAAAGCTTCCTCTATGAGGAAGCAAAAAGACTGGTTTTATGCTCGTAATCTAAATTTAATTTACAATTGTGGTATAAAATTAATGTACTTTTCCGGTAAAATTAAAGAAAATTCTTAAAATTCAAATACTTTTACTACAAAATTAAAGTAAATTATTGAATTTGCTGTACAATACATTAATTTTACATCACACTTTTATATTAAATTTAATATAACAGTTTTTGCATAAAAACTTTCAGTACTTGTACATTAAATTTCAAGTAGTTTTTTATTACAGTCTACAAATATTGGGTACACGCAGAGAAATCGGTTTGATTTTATTTTATTTGAAATAATTTCGGTATCTATTTAAAAATAATACAATTTTATTTCGACCACATAAAATTTAGTTGAAATCAATATAATGTAATAGAATGAAAATAAATTCTATTTGATAAAATTCTATTGTGCTGGAATTTAAAGAAGATATTTATTTAATGGCTGGTCTAATAGGATTTTATCTCAATTAAATAGAATTTATTGCATTTATGTAAATCGTATTGATTTCAATCGATTTACCATTTCAGAAATTGACGGTTGTTGGTAACGACCTGGTGGGAACCATCGAGCAAGATTTCACGATCTTGTCACCCAGATTCACCGTCTATGACGCATCCCGTGAACCGCTTTGTCGCATCTATGTGCCCCATACTTTCTGCTCCTGCTCGTACAAGGAAACTCGTTTTCAGGTACAAACTAGCTTTGATATGTCCTGTGCAATTGTGTCATTCGTGTTGGGATAGCCCGAGATAAAATTACGGTCTCTGGATAGATTTTTTATCGGAGCCATTTTTGTAACGATTTTTTTTAATCCTGCCATTATTCACACGGAGAAAAAAAATACGGTCTCCCTGACGACATTAAAACAAGAGACAAATAATAAACTAACACTAGAATAAGAAACAAAGAAAGAAAAAAAAAAGAAACAAAACATACAAAGTAGAACTTTGCAGTTTTTATATTTATTTCTATATTTAATTTGATTTATATTTATTATATTTATATTTTTTTTAACTTTATATTTATTTATTTTGGCTAAAGTGAAAAATAATGAGGAAGCAACATGCGAATTTCTACTTTATACATCCTTGTTTTAAATGAATTTAATGAAATTTGAGTCAGGAAATAATTCTTAAAAATTCTAATTCTAATTCTTCATTTATTGCATTTGCGTTAGAGTGTTAAATTATTAGTTAGAGCGATAATGCCAATTTTTTGAAAAACTAAATTTTATACCGTACCTATATATGGGGCATTCCATGCCAACTAGGTCAACGGCTGAGACTCAATTTTTTTTGCGGCGTTTTTTTATGTTATATAACATAAAAAATTGCAACAGTTTTGATGAAAAGAAATCTGAAAAAATTTCTGCATGCATTTTTCAGTTGGAAGAATAATATAAAAAATTGAGCTCGTATAACATATAAAATTTGAGCTCGCTATCTCAAGTTTTGCAAAAGTTTATGCAATTATGTAAATTTTTTGAAAATTTCAAAACTTCATAAAATCGGAACCGCTTCATCGATTTTATCCAAAATCAGTACCAACGGTTGCATAAATTAATTGCAATTCAATTGAATTTTTTGTCGGGCGAAAGAGTTTTCATTTCATAGATACATCCAAAATCTTTTTTAATTACATAATTCATATAATTGGATTAACCAAATATTAAGAAAAAAATGAATTAACCAAAAAAATTGATGCATGAATAAATAAAAATTAATTGGTCATTTTTGCTCCGTTACAAATCTCCACATTTCATTAAAACATTAAAAATATTTTTCGATTAAATAAATTACAATTAGATGACTAAAATCAAAAAAGTTGGCCAAACGATTAACGCACATAAAATAATTAATTATCTTATTTATATCGCGACTCTTGATCCACATTTATCGAACTTTTTTCTTTCGTAACTAATAATGTTGTGAAAAAAATCTTTCAACGCCTCGTAGGTATCTTCTACAGATGGTTGCAGACCATTAGCATCAATAATGCTGAATTGGGATCGTCAAGCAATGGATTACACGTTAATGTTAACTTTCCCACTGGACATGGACGTAAAGCTAAAAAGTTTGCTGCTTGGAGCAGCATTTCTTATGGTAAACTTACAAAGAGATACATTACATATAGACTGATATTTGGAAACGAACCATAAAGAAGTTACGAATCCGTACACCGAGAGAAAAGATTTAATTGACGCCAAAGAAATGGGTGGATTGATTTTTTCTTCATTGATTTCAACGAAATGTTTCTTTGATTTCAATGAAATAGTGCATTTGAATTTCAAAGAGAACATTTCATTGCCTGTAAATAAAGATTTACTTAGTGAGCATATAATAAAGAAACAGTTTTATTGTTTTAAAGAGACGTTTTCATTGGTTCAAAGAAACGTTTTCATTGGTCTCTCTCGCACCTAACCTCACTTTTTTTGTTTTCCGGTTCTCCCGAACGAACGGCTTCGAGTTTTGAGGAGCCAAGAAGCTTAGCCTATTTCTGCCGTACTTCCTAACATACTCACAAAATTTGAGCTTTATCTGCCGCGTACTTCAGGAAAAAATAGGTTTCGAAATTTTGAGGTGGTAAAAAGAAGGTTTCATCGAATCAAAGACGATATCTTTGAAATCAATGAAAAAGGCTCATTGGTTTAAGGAAATGTTTCTTCGAATCAATGTCACTACTTTTCATTGAGTTTGAGATCATTCAAAGAAAAGATTGTATTGAAATTCAAGTATTTCATTCCATTGGCAAAGATTTCCGTGAATCAATGAAACTTTTTCTCTCGGTGCATATACGATTTCAACGTTTGTTTCGAATAACTTTGCAAGTACACCGAGAGAAAAGATTTCATTGACGCCAAAGAAATGGGTGGATTGATTTTTTTTTTTCATTGATTTCAATGAAATAGTGCATTTCAATTTCAAAGTAAACATTTCATTGCCTGTAAATAAAGATTTACTTAGTGAGAATATATTAAAGAAACAGTTTTATTGTTTTAAAGAGACGTTTCGATTGGTTCAAAGTAACGTTTTCGCTGATCTCTCTCTCGCACCTAACCTCACTTTTTTGTTTTCCGGTTCTCCCGAACGAACGGCTTCGAGTTTCGAGGAGCCAAGAAGCTTAGCCTATTTCTGCCGTACTTCCTTACATACTCACAAAATTTGAGCTTTATCTGCCGCGTACTTCCGGAAAAAATAGGTTTCGAAATTTTGAGCTGGTGAGAAGAAGGTTTCATTGAATCAGAGACGACATCTTTGAAATCAATGAAAAAGGTTCATTGGTTCAAAGAAATGTTTCTTCGAAACAATGTCACTACTTTTCATTGAGTTTGAGATCATTCAAAGAAAAGACAGTATTGAAATTCAAGTACAGTAGAGCGTCGATTATCCGAACTAATTGGGACCGACTATCGTTCGGATGACCGAACATCAATATTTTGTGTTGCTTAAGATATTAGAATATATACGTATAATATAATACATATATATATACAATATGTATATATTTATCAAAAATTAATATTTTTAATATATCATTGTTAGTATATATTATATATTCTGCCGGACTCTATATAATATGCTATTTTCTTGAAAAAAAAAGAGGATTTTTTCAGTTTTTTCGTTCGGAAAACCGAAAATTCGGATAAACCGAATCGCTGTTCGGATGACTGACGATTCGGATAATTGACGCTCTACTGTATTTCATTTCATTGGCAAAGATTTCCGTGAATCAATGAAACTTTTTCTCTCGGTGTACATTTGTTTTTTTTTTCTATAATAATTGGCAAATAATTTCCTATACATTTTTCAGGAATCCTTGTACTTCGAACGTCTGCTTAAGCCACCGACCCGATAGCGTGTTCTGTCCATTTCGATAGCAAATGTATTCTGAGTGTAATTAAGTTAAATTCGTTGATTATACAAGGCGGTCTACGGTCTATATAGTAATTAAGCTCTTCGAGCATAGTTATGGACTTGATACAACAGCAGCGGGTGCGGCTGGCGAACCACAGCCGGACTTTAACCACTGCGCACAGACAGACTACAGAGGAGACAACGAGTTGCCTACCTGTTGCCGTTGCCACTAGTTACTGACATGCAAAGTACTTTGTTGCCGTAACACAAAAGTGAAATATAATTTCGTCAGAGGCGAACACGCAGCTACCGAGTCTTCCCAGTGCTTTAATATCCTCTCAGAAATATTTCAATATTTATCCAATAATTACGGGAATTATGTAAAAAAAAACTATATAGGCAATAAAAGATGTTCGATTGAAACGGTAAAAGGAAAGGAAAGACACACAAAAGTAGAACAATAATCAGAAGGTATTCAATTGAATCGGATAATTAATAATGTTTTTTCCATTTTTTGGGAATTAATGTTGATCAATCAGTCGAATTAATAGATGAATTAATGATGTTGAGATACCATCGGTCGGTAATGAAGGTAACACACGTTTTACAAAAAATAATAATTTCTGTACCCAATCGTATTGTGATAGGGAATTGTTGAAGTTTTTACACTTGGTGCTATTTTATATAATTGTAGAAAAATAAATATCTGGAGGATAAGGATATATTTACAAAAAGGCCGCTCTACACGTGGAAAATTGTTCTAAGAGCACAATTGTGAATTTAATAAGTATATGATACCCAATGAAATTTTTTTTTTAAGACATGCGTAATCAAATATAAATAAATGTAAATTGTGAAATAAAAACATGACTTATTATTTAATTTAAATGAAATTTTAATGCGAGCTTAGAAACTATTACTCAGATTATGCACATAGGATATTAATGATTTTTTTACCGACCGAGTCACCACATATACATTTTAGCGTCACATATGACAATTACATTAATAAATACGACCAAAATAACAAATTTTTTAATCATTCTGATCCTCCATGTACTCCACAAATACGTAAAAATTACTTACGGTTGCAATTTAGAAATCATTGTTGCAGCTGCTGCAGCACTTATCATCCGAATTTACAGTTTTTGTTACCGATCGAGAAGTCACCACCTCATATTCATTTTTGGTTATATGACGCCGGTTATATATAACCAATAAATAGATCTAAATAACCTATTTAAAAATAATTCTGATCCTAGGTGTAGTCCATAAATTAAAAAAAAAACATATTAACCATTGCAACTTAAAAATTGTTATTGACAAATCGTTATTCTTCTATCGACTAGAGATGTGCGAATACCGGTATTTTTATTTTCGGTAAAATGACCGTAAAAATACGGTACCTTTACCGTATTTTACCGTCATTTTTTTCTACAAACTTTGTGTTGCAAAAATACGGTCACGAAAATTTCTCGTAAATTTGACCGGTCACAATTTTTGTTGGTAAATTTACCGTACAAAATTCTCTATATAGTTGTGAAATTACCGGTAACAAATTTTTTGGTAAAATTACCGTATCATTTTTTCGTAAATTCACCGTATTTTGACAAGATTTTAAATCACGATGAGACCATATGAATTTATTACATAGTAATTTTTTAAGCGGTCCCGTACCGTTTTTTTAACGGTAAAGTCGACTAGAGATGTACGAATACCGGTATTTTTATTTTCGGTAAAATGACCGTAAAAATACGGTACCTTTACCGTATTTTACCGTCACTTTTTTTTTTCTACAAACATTGTGTTGTGAAAATTAGAGATGTGAAAATACCGGTATTTTTATTTTCGGTAAAATGACCGTAAAAATACGGTACCTTTACCGTATTTCGCCATCATTTTTTTTCTACAAACTTTGTGTTGCGAAAATACGGCCACGAAAATTGCTCATAATTTTGACCGGTCACGAATTTTGTTGGTAAATTTACCGTAAAAAATTCTCTATATAGTTGTGAAATTACCGGAAACAAATTTTTTGGTAAAATTACCGTAACATTTTTTCGTAAATTCACCGTATTTTGACAAGATTTTAAATCACGATGAGACCATATGAATTTATTACATAGTAATTTTTTAAGCGGTCCCGTACCATATTTTTTACGGTAAAAAAACGGTAAAATTACCGGTTATGTTTACCGCTCCCATAATTACCAATGTGTTAATTTTTAAAGCGGTCCCGTACCGTTTTTTCACGGTAAAAAAACGGTAAAATTACCGGTCATGTTTACCGCTCCCATAATTGCCAATGCGGTAATTTTTAAAGCTATCCCGTACCGTTTTCACCGGTAAAAATACGGTAAAATTACAGCACAAATATTCTAATCATGACCGTCGATTCTCGTTATCGCCTGTCGGCAAGTTCCTAGCCTCTGTGCGTTCCAATTCGTCCTCTCCGTCTGACGTCATAACATTCATGTAGTAATATGCAATGAAACTCAAGTTCATTCAATAATTGGTGGTCCAGTGTAGCCGCCGCGGAAATAGAGGTCGAGGCAATGCACGTTGATAAATTGCCCGAGTGTAAACGAGCCTTTTCTCAGATCTAGCGTTCAGTGATGGATCAGTAACCGATCCGTGAAGGTCCCGAACGAATGTATCCCCTTTTTTTTCTCGTGTACAATGTGCCGTGGAAAATAATACAATTGAAAAAGTCGCTCGTGTCTTCGCACAAAGATATAATGATCGTTGTGACACGCGAGACGAAGACGACGAAGAGATTTTACGCGTTCTCGCGCCGGCTTGTCATCCTTGAAAACGCATTCTCGATGCTTAACGAGTAAATGCAACTCGTTGGTAAGCCAACGACTCGAAAAAACGACGATATACACGCGGAACATCAGCCACATATGCCTGACAACAAATTGTTAATGTGAGCGTCGACGATTGTTTACCGCGAAACTCTCGTTTTAATTAAATCCTATCGTGTCGCGAGTTCTTTAAAGTCTCACGGGCTCAACTCGTTATTTAAAATGGTCCAGGGGATCGTCGCGATCGCGAGACCAACTCGAAGAAAACGTGATCAAATAGTGACAATGGTAGTAGATTAGAGAGCGCCGTACTCATCTGTACTCATCTCGTCTTCGTAATATTGACTGAGGAAATTCCTTTTTTTTCTTCAACTACGTTACGACAACGCCGTGATATTATATCTTTATTATTATTATCGTGTCAACAAAATCGTCGCGATTTTTAATTCGATAATAGATGCTGTTGATGGATCGGTCCTGACAGATAAAGGTTTGCCACGCTTTTACGTTTAGTTATGCATTATAAAGACTTTGAAGCAATTTTTTCTCATTGTGTTAATTAAAGACAACATATAGAATTGTTTCAAATTAATGTAGAAAATAACAAAGATTGAAACGAATTGTTTATAAAAATCTCAAAAATATTAAATAAAAATGGTTTAATGTGATTTATGAAATGTCAAAAACATAAAATGTTGACATTTTTCATGATTCTAAACATCACTTAAAGCATGAATCAGTTGAAAAATTAAAGCAATGTTAAGGCAAAATTGTGATTTTTTGTCGCTTAATTTTAAAGAAATTGAAACAAACTCAGATGTATCCATGTGTTTAATGTTGGTTGTTATTATACGGGTTAATAATAAGTTGCCGTTAGAAATATATTTTTTAAATAGGTATTATAAGGAATTTTTTTCTCATTGTCTTAATTAAAGAAAACATCAAACATAGAATTGTTTCAAATTAATGTAGAAAATAGCAAAGACTGAAACAAATTGTTTCAAGTTGGTTTATAAAAATCTTTAAAATATTAAATAAAACTGGTTTAATGTGATTTATGAAATGTCAAAAACATAAAATGTTGACATTTTTCATGATTCTAAAGAACGCTTAAATTCATGAATCAGTGGAAAAATTAAAGCAATTTTTCTTAAGGGGAAATTGTGAGTTTTTGTCGCTTAATTATAAAGAAATTGAAATAAATTCAGATGTATCCTTGTGTTTAATGTTGGTTGTTATTATATGGGTTAATAACAAGTTACTGTTAGAAATATATTTTTTAAATACGACCATACATTTAAATAATCTTTTTTTTGCTTGTGCTGTGAAGAAAAATAAAAAAAACTAAGGTAAACCGATTTTTTTGTCACATTTTTTTCTTTAGTCTCGTTATTTTTCACTGAACTTATAAAAATATGAATGACAAAAAAATTATTAGTTTGGTGGTGTAAAATATCAATATCTTTTTATAAAAACAAAAATTTGTCTATTCTTTATCTAATAAATGGCTTATTAAATAAAACTGGTTTAATGTGATTTATGAAATCTCAAAAACATAAAATGTTGACATTTTTGATGATTTTGAAGATCACTTAAAGCACGAATCAGTGGAAAAATTAAAGCAATGTTAAGGCAAAATTGTGATTTTTTGTCGCTTAATTATTAAGAAATTGAAACTAATTCAAATAAAATTCTTGAGTTTAATGTTGGTTGTTATTATACAGGTTGCCGTTAGAAATAAATTTTTTAAATACGACTATACATTTAAATAATCTTATTTTTTGCTTGTGGTGTAAACAAGAATAAAAAAACTAAGATAAACCGATTTTTTTGTCACATTTTTTTCTTTAGTCTCGTTATTTGTCACTGAACTTATAAAAGTATGAATGACAACAAAATTATTAGTTTGGTGGTGTAAAATATCCATATCTTTTTATAAAAACAAAAATTTGTCTATTCTTTATTTAAAAAATGGCTTATGGATTTTACATTTTTAAAACATTCACATTCTCATAGACAGAGTTTTAAATTTTTATTTTTTAAAAATTATATTTAAAGTATTTTGTACTATAATTATTAATCCATACCTCAGTTCATGTGCGTCCAAGGATGAACAATAAATATTGGTAAAAAGGATACATACAGATTTGCTTTAATTTCATTATAATTAAATCAGAAGCAAAAAGAATTTTTATATTTTTTATTGCCAAATGTTTTCAAAAGCTGCTTAATTTCACGTTTTTTATTTTAGCTTTATTCTTTTAAGATGACTTTCTGCTCAGAAAAAATGTCTAAGAGGATTTGAATAATTGAAACATGTATTTTAAATGGTTTTATTTTCTTTCTTTTTTTATAGTTGAGCCTGAAATGGGTAGTTCTTGGTGGCAGTGCACTGCATGCCTGAGAGCTCAGGAAGAGGATATATGCGAGTTGCAGTTGAATCACTGTAATCTGTACGATGTACCACCGGATGTGTTCATCTACGAAAGAACATTGGAGAAGCTTTATCTTGACGCTAACAGAGTAAATAACATGAACCAAAAATGAGTTTACTCATCAGCGATTATAGAAGTATAATGATTTTTTTTACTTCCTTACACAGATAAAGGACTTGCCCAGGCCGTTATTCCAATGTCACGAACTTCGAGTTCTATCGCTTAGCGACAATGAAGTTACTACGTTACCACCCGCCATAGCATCACTAATTAATCTAGAACATCTGGATCTCAGTAAAAACAGTTAGTACTTTGATCGTTTTTTGCAATAATTTTAACAGTTAAAAGCTCATTTATATTTTTTCTATTGTGCAGAGTATTATAAATGATTTAGCTTTAATACTCTAATGATTTGTAACGATTATATATATTTTAAAAAATACATAATCATTCAGGACAATTTAGTGAAATAATTTATATCAATTGTAAATTAGCAATCTTGAAGTTAAAGATAAATTGTTAATTGCTTTGTGGGTCATAAGCTTTTTAAATAATTACATTTTTATTTGTTTAACTGATTTATATTTGTTCTATTGTGCAGAGTATTATAAATGCATTAGCTTTAATACTCGAATGATTTGTAACGATTATATATACTTTTTTAAATACATAATCATTAAGGACAATTTAGTGAAATAATTTACATTAATTGTAAATTAGCAATCTTGAAGTTGAAGATAAATTTTTAATTACTTTGTGGGTCATAAGCTTTTTAAATAATTACATTTTTATTTGTTTAACTGATTTATATTTGTTCTATTGTGCAGAGTATTATAAATACATTAGCTTTAATACTCGAATGATTTGTAACGATTATATATATATTTTTTAAAATGCATAATCATTCAGGACAATTTAGTGAAATAATTTACATTAATTGTAAATTAGCAATCTTGAAGTTGGAGATAAATTGTTAATTGCTTTGTGGGTCATAATCTTTGAAAATAATTACATTTTTAGTTGTTTAGCTGATTTATATTTTTTCTATTATGCAAAGTATTATAAATGCATTAGCTTTAATACTCGAATGATTTGTAACGATTATATATACTTTTTTAAATACATAATCATTCAGGACAATTTAGTGAAATAATTTATATCAATTGTAAATTAGCAATCTTGAAGTTGAAGATAAATTTTTAATTACTTTGTGGGTCATAAGCTTTTTAAATAATTACATTTTTATTTGTTTAACTGATTTATATTTGTTCTATTGTGCAGAGTATTATAAATACATTAGCTTTAATACTCGAATGATTTGTAACGATTATATATATATATTTTAAAATGCATAATCATTCAGGACAATTTAGTGAAATAATTTACATTAATTGTAAATTAGCAATCTTGAAGTTGGAGATAAATTGTTAATTGCTTTGTGGGTCATAATCTTTGAAAATAATTACATTTTTAGTTGTTTAGCTGATTTATATTTTTTCTATTGTGCAGAGTATTATAAATGCATTAGCTTTAATACTCGAATGATTTGTAATGATTATATATACTTTTTTAAATACATAATCATTCAGGACAATTTAGTGAAATAATTTACATTAATTGTAAATTAGTAATCTTGAAGTTGAAGATAAATTTTTAATTACTTTGTGGGTCATAAGCTTTTTAAATAATTACATTTTTATTTGTTTAGCTGATTTATATTTTTTGTAATGTGCAGAGTATTATAAATGCATTAACTTTAATACTCAAATGATTTGTATCGATTCTATATATATTTTTTTAAATACATAATCAATACTCAGTACAATTTATTGAAATAATTCACATTAATTGTAAATTAGCAATTTATCTTGAAGTTGAAGATAAATTGTTAATTGCTTTGTGGGTCATAATCTTTGAAAATAATTACATTTTTATTTGTTTAGCTGATTTATATTTTTTCTATTGTGCAGAGTATTATAAATGCATTAGCTTTAATACTCGAATGATTTGTATTGATTCTATATATATATTTTTAAATACATAATCAATACTCAGGACAATTTAGTGAAATAATTTACATTCATTGTAAATTAGCAATTTATCTTGATAATTGCTTTGTGGGTAGTTTTGGAAATAATTAAATTTTTAATTTGTTTAGCTAAATTACAGTTTATAATATAAGTTAATTTTTTACATTTTCAGGTATAAAGGAATTGCCGGATAGCATAAAAGAATGCAAGAATCTGCGTTCGATCGATATTAGCGTGAATCCGTTTGAGCGTTTTCCAGATGCGATAACGCACATAGCTGGATTGCGTGAATTGTACATAAACGACGCTTACATAGAATATTTGCCAGCTAACTTTGGACGTCTCTCGGCGCTTAGAACGCTGGAACTTCGAGAAAACAACATGATGACGCTTCCGAAGAGCATGAGTCGATTGGTCAATTTGCAGAGGCTGGATATCGGGAATAACGACTTCACTGAATTGGTACGTATTTTTCCCGACAAAATATAAGATATATCGCAAATAAAAAGCTTAAAGAAAGTATTCGAATTATTTTCGCGATCTTAATAATCTACAAAACTATGAAATACTAGAGGTGGTATTAATTAATTCTCAAAAATCTGTTAATATCTAAATATAAAATAAAACTTATCTTATAGTTTTATGGAATTCTTAAGGATTTTTTCACACACATTTGCAATGAAATTATTGATTCGTTGAAAACTTTAGGACTTTCTATAATAAAATTGTTTAAACAGTCAAGCTTATTACAGATATTCAGAACATTGATTTTTAGTAATAATTGTGTCAAAAAATCAGTAGTTGATGGATTTAAAAACTACTATTTACATTTTTTTTTCTTCAATTATTGAATTAAAAACTTTTCAGCATAATTATTATTTCACTAATAATTGAATTGTTGTTAACATTTTATTATTATTATAATTGAATTGTTGTTAATATTTTATTATTATTATAATTGAATTGTTGTTAGCATTTTATTATTATTATAATAGAATTATTATTAGCATTTAGGGAGAGTTCAGTAGAAAATAATATGAATGATATTGAATTTTGCAATGTTTGGATGTAGCAAAATTAGTGTTAAAAAATCTCTTGATGATCCCAAATTATAACAAAAGTTACAATCAGTAATAATAACATTTTCAATTATTGAAACAAAAATGTCGTTCACCGTTTTGGCACATTCAACAGGGAAAAAAGTCTTCGAAAGCAATAAAAGAAAAATGTATACCGTTACAAACTTCAAAAAAACATGATTTTGACCGATTTTTGATCCTTTAATAAATTCGATTTGAAATTATTTTCTGTTGTGAAGAGCTCAAAAGTTCTCATCGAATAAAATTTTTGGATGGGAATGCAAATTTGATAAATCGTTAATAGAAAAAATTGTAAAAATGTTTTAGCCCGAAGTCGTCGGCGATCTGACGAACCTGACGGAGTTGTGGATAGATGGTAATGACATACGTCGGATACCAGTGAATATAGAGCAGCTTTATCATCTGAATCACTTTGATTGCACGATGAACGCGGTGCATCTTGTGCCGGCGGAGATTCAGGGCTGGCGCGACATATCCATAATGAATTTTTCGTCAAACGAAATCTATCAACTTCCGGATTCGCTCTGCTACTTGCGTACAATAGTAACGCTGAAGATTGACGACAATCAATTGAACTCACTGCCAGTCGACATTGGACAAATGTCTAGCTTGGAGGAGCTTATAGTTACTAAGAATTTTCTTGAGTACCTGCCATCCTCTATAGGACTGTTGCGCAAGCTTCACTGCTTGAACGCCGACAATAATTATCTTCGTTGCCTTCCGCCCGAAATCGGAAGTTGCACCGCGCTATCGCTTCTATCATTGCGTTCGAACAATCTATCTGGTGTACCGCCGGAATTGGGTCACCTGTCGTCGCTCAGAGTTCTAAATCTCGTTAACAATTGCATACAATTCTTGCCGGTCTCGATGCTGAATCTAACTAACTTAAAAGCTCTCTGGCTCAGCGACAATCAGAGTCAGCCATTAGTTCCTCTTCAGCAAGAATTCAACACTGAAGAAGATATGATGGTTCTCAGTTGTTTCATGCTACCTCAAAAGCAACGCCAGGAACTTGAGCGTAAGTTCAATCTTATTATTCATTTTTTTAACTTTCGCTCTTTCATATTTGTGCTGTTAATTTGTTAGAAACAGAGTTGTAAATCTCCATTAATTCATGAAATATAGTTTACAGTACAATTTGTTTTGTAATTATGATTTCATAATAATAATATGTAGTGATTATAAAATAGAGTGTAAACATTTGAATAGCTGAAAAAAATACTAATTTTCGCTTTAATATTGCATGAAATAGTGGAAAAAATGGAAGAAATAAGTAATGCATTACTTATTTTTTTCCACTTTTTCAAAAGGATTACCGTGAATTTTTATTGAAAAATAATCATTTTTGCAGCCATTCCAAAGTTTAATCATCGTATTACAATTGCTACATGTTATTATTATAAAATCATAATTATAGAGCTGATCATATCATCATCATTATTTCTATAAGTATTAGGCATTTATAACTCTGGTTAGAAGCATTTACCGATACTTTAATCATATATCTGAAAATTACGAAGACGATAAATACCGATTCGTTAAATATACTAATTAGATTAGGAAATTGATACGCCTTATAATTAATTTTTTTATTAAAAAATAATGAATATTAACATTTTTATATTTTAATACTTTAAAGAATATAACAAAGTTTTTCATGCAAACATATTCACTTAGATGTGCCCAGTACTTGACATTGTAAATGTAAATAACACAAGTTATGAATTTGAAGACGGATTTACGATTGAAAATCGTTTTCTAATCCCTCTTTTTTTTATCCCTCAAGTACCAGTAGACTGTAGAATCAAAATAGACATTTTTGTACTTTCAACAGAATGTTTTTGTCCACAAATTTACAGAGAAACTTTTCGTATATTTTATTTTAAAAATTTCGTCGTTTTCCATTTTCGCAAAATAGAAATAATTTGTGTCTTCATTTTTGCAAAAACAGAAGTACTTTTAACAATTTTTTAATATTAAACTCAGCAAATTGTCAATTTTTTTGGATACTTTTCAAATATAAGAAACAAAACCGTAAAAAAAAAAACAGAATGATAAATCAATAAAACAGTCGACGAACGAATTACCGTAACTTTTTTATAAACAAGAATAGTACGGTTTTTCGTTACTGGCACCAAGTATACGGTTAAATCAATTTATTAGTACATTAATTAAACACTATTCGATAAACAATTGAATTATCTCTCGTCTGTTCACGCTGCGTAGTGGAGAACGAGGAGGAGGATGAGGAATGAAATGGTAACGTAAATCTCGCGAGCGAGTCGTGACAACGCATAATTATATTATAGTAATCAAATTGGTAGACGAAAGCATAACACATCAACGTGTGCGCGTGACCGCCGATCAATAATGGAATATGTGTGTTGGTTGGGTTTAGAAATGGAGCAGGCAGTGGGTCCCATTTCCGGCTCGATAGTTGGAACTGGAAGGAGAATATGTTTTGCCGCTGAAGTGGAATCCGAAGTACCCAGACAACTCCATCGAGCACCAACCCCGTATCCTAAAGAGCTGCGAAACCTTGCTAGACACGCCCGCAACCTTCATCATCAGACTGCGCACGATCAGAGGGTTCGTTAATTGATTGGATTCACTCTTCCGTTAAAAGGGCACACGTTGAACGAACGAAAAAAAAAATCCACAACAACAACCACAACACCACCCTCGCCACATATTGTTTCAGGTCCAAGCGGAACGTGAGACTATGATTAAAGAAGCTGTTGTTGCGAAAGCGACACCTATTCTCGGCGTCGCTTCGATTACTGGAACATGCTCACCGCAAACTACAAGCAATAAGGTGACCCAACAAGCTGGCTTAGAATTCACAGAACTTGCTCGATGATTAAGGAGATAACGAAGTTGAAAATGGCATAATACCTCTAGGGTCTTCAAAATACAATGGAGTAGGGGTTAATAAATGAAAATCAAGTTATCAGGCCACATTGCAATTTGAGTTAGTTAAGGTTTATTTAACAAAAATCGCATGTATCAAATGGCGGTTTTTATTAAGGGATCTTTTCAGTGTGACGGCACGAAAAATAGCCCATTTTCACGATTTTTTTTCGGACGGTTACTATACGTCGATCAATCTGAAATTTTGATGACGTATTAAGGTAATCATGAATGACAGAAAATGATTTTTTATAAGACGATTTTTATTGTTTAAATAGTTGTTTTTAATTGTTGAAAATAATGGTGATAAAAAAGATAGCCTCATGGTGGACACCCTAGGGGTCGCAAATTTGATCTGAAAAAAAAACTCAAAGGATTATTAATTAGTATACGATTGGCATCGCGCTATGGAGGCTTTTTTTAAAATCAAAATTGACAAAATGGCGGCGGTTTGAACAAAAAGTACTGAATTTAGCCTTTTTTTTCGACAGTTTTTCTTTTAAAAAAATGGGAAGATTTAAAAAAAAGCTTCCATAGCACGATAGAGAGTAGCGTGAAGAATGTTCTCCTAAAATTTGAAAACGATCGCTTGAAAACTGTTCCCTGGAGAATCTTCACCGTTTTGAAAAATGTCGTTTCGAGAAAAACGTGTTTAAAGTTTCGAGTGTAGAAATTTCATATACCTAAATTGTATACTTACGACTAATCGGCGAGGCCAGGTCCATAAAGTATGCCAGCGAAGTATTTCGAATTTCGCTTTAAAAATTTGAGAGGATGTTTTTGACTGCATATATTAATGGATAAGACAAAAAAATCGATTTTTTTTTTCACACTGGAATCCCTTAAGTGCAAAAGTGTAGTCCGCGATAAAAACAGCAAAAACGATTTTTCTATAACCGTTCATCTGATCGATTCCAAATTTATACAGTACTTTCATAACATTATTATCTAAACTTTCTCAAAAGGGATTTCTAATCTAACTTTTTACTTTTTTTTACATAATAAAATATGTACAAAGACGTCAATAACGTATATTAGTAGTGTAAAAAAATTGATATTTCGCACAAATTTCAATGTATTGAAGATCGTAGATAATAATGTTATAAAAGTACAATATAAATTTAGAACTCATCAGATGAGCGGTTACAGATTTGCAGGTTACCCTTTAGCGCTCTATACAGAATATTAAATCAACTAATACACATTACCACCTGGCCTGATAATTTGGTTTTAATTTTTTAATCCCCACCTCATTATATTTTAAAGGCAGGGAAAGTAGTATGCTATTTTCAACTTGGATACCCCCTTAAAAGAATTTCGAGGAGGAAATAAAAGAATATAAATATTTATTAAATTAGATGATTTTTTTAGTAAATTACGTCAGTTCATTATAATTTATTGGTTTCGTTAAAGGTATCATATGTTACGACTTTTTAGATTTTTTTATTTTAACGACTTCATACTGGAATTAGTTATCAGCAATATGTGTCTTCAAGGAAAGGAAATTAGGTCAGTGATATATTTATTGATGTCTCACTTGTTTGGCTCTTGGTATTCATTTTTTTTTTACTCGTAAAAAAGCTTTTGGCGCACTTTTATAAGAAAAAAGGTAGTCCATACATTTTTAAACAATTCTTAAACAATTTTTCATCAAAACTTGTATATAAGATCTATACTTTCGACATAACACTGCTACTTGAGTATCACATCAGAAAAATTTATTAAACCACCAGAAATTGTAGAATTTCTTTTAAAAATTTAGTACTCATTTGATTAATGTGAAGCGTTCCAACGACCTTAAGATTTCATTTCATATTTTTCATAAAATGCCAGCAGCCAAATAAGTGAGTTATACATCAATAAATATCACGATATTTCCAGGATTCTGTGAAAAATGCTGGAAATACATACAAAGTACTGACAAATTGCAATCGCATCCGCTTCGAATTTATCCGCACATGTGAAAAGTAGTACAATATCTATAGGAATCTACGCAACAGGTAGATTTAGAATATATATAGAACTTTTACGAGAATCTGAAGCATTAAAGAAGCAAACAATTTTCGTACTGAATATAAATTTGTTTCTCATTCTCTCGGGATATTTTTTTTTCTCTTTCAAATAACACTATCGATTTATTGCAGAACTCTTCCTACATATCTTCCATGACTGCCGACAATCATCCCGAAAAATGTTACAACAATAACAGCTCTCACGGTCCAGAAACGGAAGCCACCGATACCGAAGCCTCGAACGATGATGCGAATCGTACGGTTATCGCTAAAGAAATGAGCCCGGAAATCCGTGAAGCCAAGTGTGTTCGTAATCCGACTGCGGAATATTTGACAAGGCCACCGACGATCGCGGACTACGTAAATTCAACCTGGAAACCCGACGAATACTCGAAAACCAACACGGCCAAAATCGTCGAATCGGAGAAACTCGCCGAACCGTTTAAAAACGCTCCAACGAACTTGAGACTGTTGGACCGCAGCAATATTCAGACGAACAAAGTCAATGAAGTTCCACCAGCGCCACCACCCTATCATATTGCCGCTGCTTTTTCAAAAAAAGCTGCTCTCTTCCAGCAATTTAATCATGGTAAGATTATTTTAAATCCATTTATTAAAATATAACGCAGAAAGTCAAGGAAACTTTGTAATTGTCATTCCCGTTTTATAAATTCACGTTTAACACTATCCAAATATGACAAACAGTAAGGTTCTTAATACGTTTCACATGCGGCAATCAAACCTTAATAAAAAATAATATTTCGCGCAGTTACGAACTGACATTTTAGTTATATTTTTATTGCTTAACTTTTCAATTTTGCCAAATTTTCCGTGCCGATACAAACATTCCCGTGAGTTCTGTAAAATATTAAGCCTGGCCAATTGTGATCTGATTCTTCGAATGATGAATACTAATCAGTATTCATCAGTATTCAACCTTTAAAAATTATTTTACAAACATAAAAAATAGAAAAAATGAAAAGAATCATAGAATAAATCGGAACCGCGACAAACATTTTAAGTCTACAAAATCTTGAAGACTTAAAATTAAGTCTTCAAGATTTTGAAGATTTAAAATTATTTTACAAACATAAAAAATAGAAAGAATGCAAAAAATCATGGGATAAATCCGAATCGCGACAAACATTTTAAGTCTTCAAAATGTTGAAGACTTAAAATTAAGTCTTCAAGATTTTGAAGACTTAAAATTATTTTACAAACATAAAAAATAGAAAGAATGAAAAAAATCATGGGATAAATCGGAACCGCGACAAACATTTTAAGTCTTCAAGATTCTTTCTATTTTTTATGTTTGTAAAATAATTTTTAAAGGTTTAACCAAAAAAGCTGTAACTCATTGCATTATGAAAGTATGATTTCTATATTTTCATAGGCAAATTTTGAGAAAATTAACAACAAATTTCAGTTCCACGACCGGACAGTTTATCATCGCCATCGCCGGTAGTGGGATCCAATCAAAACATTTCTCATCCGTCTCATCCGCATCTACAAAGCGCAAAACCGACACCCCCGCCGCCGAATCCAAACGACAAGTCTTCCCGAGTGTCAGCTCCAAACGATCGTGAGATTCTCCAGCGAAATTCTCTCGACAACGGAAGTGGAGCGTCCTTCGATACAGTAGACACGAGTCGCACATTTACGCCTCCGGAAACTCAAAGTTCCGAAATAATTCTTGATTCCGATCGTCTGACAAAGCCAAGTCGCATACCGATTCTTCGAGCGAAGAATCTCGAGGGTTCAAGTTCGGACAACGATTCTATGGATAAATGCGCGTATTCGTCGATCGAAGATTACGAGAGATCGCGCCAACTTAGTCCGGCGAATATACCGACCTCGCCAATCACCGGCAAGAAATATCGAAGCCCGTTGTCGTTGCAACCGCGACTTTCCGATCGTTCGATAAAACGGCAGATGAACAACGGCAACTTATCGTGCGACGACGTTAATTCGCGTAACAGCCCAAACGGATCGACCGACTCGTACAGCTCGTCAATGATGAAAACGGTGGGTAATGAGAGCCGTGAAGATTTCGCGGAGAGCTCGCATGGAAACGTTTTGTCATTGTTGCCTATTGTTGTTAAAAATTCCGTGAATATTCAAAACGAATGCAACTCTGCGAGGAGCACACCAGTTTCGACGAGAGTCGAGACTTTGGCCGATATAAACGCGCTTGAAATCACTAAATTTGATAATCCCGTGTCCAACGACACAGCCAATTCGGAGGGAAAGCCCAGAATCAAATGGATGTTCGGACAGCACAAAAACGTGAACGTGGTATGTCATTGACAACTAGAACGACTGCATAGTCAAAATTTAACGATCCGATCATCGATCGGCTATAGCTCTTGCGTTCTAGATCTGCTGTCGACCTTTTTTCCCATCACGGCGATAATTCTCGTCTCGTTTCAATAATCTGACACAAATCGTAAGCTTAACACGCGAATTTAATTAATGTATTATGGTGGCTTCTGAGATCAATCTTTTTGGCTTTTTGCAGTGAAGTTTCAAATCTTTTAACACGATTAACGTTTCTAATGCTGTAATTAAATATTAACTCGACTTGGGGCCATTTTTATACTTTTTTAAAAATTATACTACGTTATTTTTTAATTTCTGTGTATTATTCACAGCTGCCCGTTTTAGTGAGGAAAAATCCTGGACTTGGATTCAGCATCGCCGGTGGAATAGCAGGCGCCGAAACGGTAAATATTTCCAACTGATCGAAAATTTTGCATAAAATTTCAATTGAATGTGTTGATTTTTTATAACAAATTTAGTGAGAAATTAAAGTTTTTCGCTTTTGTTTGAAAATCCATCAATTTCTCGCCGTTTCAAGTACATAAACTGACATTCTGTATGCAGATTAAACAGAATCTTTGCTGGATTGCTATTGATTATGAGCAGACTACAATAAGATATTGCTAACGAAAAAGTTGCAAAGTAGAACCTTTTTCATTTTTTGGGCCTATCGTCCATAAAGATTTGTCTATGAGGAAGGCAAAATTGAGCAACGTATTTTCTCATAGGTTTTGAGGACAATGCAACAAAAAAATTAAGAAGAAATTTCGGATATATTTTTTTCTAAACTATTTTTCTCGATGTTTTCGACCATTCTGAGTGTCCTGACGTGAAAATCATGATAAAAAAGTAGAACCTTGCACATTGCTTTCTCATTATTTTTCGTTTTTTACAAAGCTACCTCTATGAGGAAGTATGTTAATCAATTTTGGCTTCCTCATAGCGGAAGGTTTGTAAAAAGCGAAAAATAATGAGGAAGCAATATGCAAGGTTGTACTCTGCATCCTTATTTTAATTAGATAAATAAACATGTTGCGAATTCGCTTTTTCTAATTCGTTATTCCGTTATTTCGTTATTATTATAGCGTTTCCGAAAGTAAATGTGATAACGTATATTTTGAAAAATAATTCAACATTCCATAAAATCAAAAATTTCATACCGTTCGTTACTAAATTATACATATATAATGGCTGAATATTGTTTCATTTACATCCAAAATTTGAGCTCGCTATCTGAAGTTTTGCAAAAGTTACGATAGAGCGATAATGTAAATTTTTTGAAAATTTCAAAATTCCATAAAATCTGAACCATTTTACCGATTCGAGCCAAATTCAATACCAAACAACATTGAGTGCATCTGCTCTTATAAAGAACTATTTAGTAAAATAGACTAAATTTTACGGAAGTTACAGCGACTTTCTCCTTTTTTTAAAAAATTCAAAACGGCATAAAATCGAAATTTTCGCACACATTTTGTCGAAAATTGTTACAGTTGAAGAGGGTCTGTTGCTACACTTGTGTGCCAAATGTGAGCTCAATATACAAAACGGTTCTTGAGTTATCGGCGTTCGAATTTTCGGAGTTGTATACATACACACACATACATATATACGGACATTTTTTCTAGATCATTTTTCCGGACGTTTTGGACCATTCTGAGTGTCCTGACATGAAAATCGCGAAATTTTTTTTTTCATGAAATCAAAGCTTTCTCTATGAGGAAGCAAAATAGTACTTTGCGATACAAGGGCGAGAAAGCGATCATTACTCGCGGCGAGTGCGATCAACTTCACAACCGTCGTATAATGATCGCTCTCTCGCTCTGTATCGCATAATACTTTTTGTAACTAATGCATGAGAAGTGCTACCGAGTGTAATGTTGCGCGCGTGCGAGAAATGCGTGCGAGAAGTGATTTCCGTGCGAGAAGTGCGTGCGAGAAGTAAAATAGCATCGATGGCCGTAAAGCGCCACTAACGCCACGCGTGGCAGGCACGAGAAGTAGCACTTCTCATGCATGCGTTACAAAAGTGTTTTTATGCCACTCCGTGCGAGAAATACGTACTTTTCACACGCTTCGCTTCGCGTGCGAGAAATCGCACTTCTCGCACTAGTGGCATAAAGTTCTATACGAAACTCGTGCGAGAAACTTTTTCTGAACTCATGTAATTGCAAACTCATACTCGTCAGAAAAAGCTTGATGGTACTCGTATCGTAATATACTATTATGAAACCAAAGCTTTTTCTGTGAGGAAGCAAAAAACATAGAATATTTCGATATTGCCTATTTTTTAAATTAAACCATAAAAAGAAACCATATTAGCTACAATTGTTTGTTAATAGGGAATCATTGTGACGAAAGTTAATCCGGACGGACCGGCGCAAGGGACTCTTCGTCCAGGCGACAAAATCCTCGAGGTCGATGGAATAGATTTTACAAAGTCCGATCACAATAACGCAGTGGCCGTTTTGCGGGCAACCGGAGCAGTGGTATCGATGATGATCAGCAGGCATCAATGAATCTAAACCCTCGACGAGTCGTTTACGTCATCCTCCAGACTTACCGAACGCATAATGCACAAGCACGAACCGCACACCTCCTCATCTAGACTGAGTAGAATACTTTTGTTGGATCTTTAATTCCAGTGAGCGTTCGAAGACAGCACAAATATGTACCTTTGAGTCGCGCCTCGGGAAGAGAGATCGAATCCTATTTTTAATACGTCCGATCCACGACCAAAAGGCAGCGGATAATAATTCGTTAAAAAAAAAGCATTATTATTGTAGTCTTAAAACGTATACGAGCTTCACAAAACTTGTTCCCAAGTTGTTTGTTGATATTATTAACATTTTGGCTTTAAAAAAAAATGGAATTTGTTGATTATTAGAGAAGGCACGTGATTGTTTTCATTGATAGCCTCTTGAGTTCGAATAAAGTACGCACATTTCTCCTCTTCCTACGCACAATTGCGTGTAAAAAATGAAAATGAAATGAAAATGTACGTCAATTGACGTGAAAAACTGGTTCGTTCTCTTTGACCGTGCTAGCTGACAATGTGCCAGAAAAAAAAAAATATTTATTAACAATATACATGCATATTAACAAAAGAAACAAAAAAAAAAAAAACAAAAATACAAAAAATACAAAATATATTATACATATATTATACACACAAGAATTTATATGATATAGTTATTCGATTAAGACGTAGAAAAGAAAAGGAAAAAAATATTCTTCTATGTGCCGTACTTTTACTGAATATAATGTTATACACGTATCGCACTGTTATCAACGGTATAGATACTTTATGACTGGTTACAATAATTTAGAGACTCGCAAGATATTATGGCTTTGAAGGTTTTTTTTTATGTTTGCTCAATATCATAGGATTTTCATACTTTTTATATGTTTATTCATATTACTTTCGATTACTTTGTTACTAATGGTTGTGTCGCGTACGTGATTTATCAGAAATTATATGTATCAATATTAATCTTTATTTAACTTGCCATTAAGACACATTTTTTATATTTATTTTTCATCGCGTTAAACAGCACGCGAAACTACAGCATTTATCGAGCATTTCTGAGAGAGACGTACAGAAATGTTGGAATACTTGCACGAGGATTGTAGACGATTGCGTAAACTGCCATAAAAAATCCTATCAATCTCTTCTTTTTTCGCATTTATTTTTGTTATTGATATTTGTTTTCTATTGAATATTCTATATTCTTAGCAGAGTTGTAAATGCCTAATACTTATAGAAATAATGATGATGATACGATCAGCTCTATAATTATGATTTTGTAATAATAACATGTAGCGATTGTAATACGATGATTAAACTTTGGAGTGGCTGAAAAAATTATTATTTTCCAATAAAAATTCACGGTAATCCTTTTGAAAAAAATGGAAAAAAATAAGTAATGCATTACTTATTTCTTCCATTTTTTCCACTATTTCTTGCAATATTAAAGCGAAAATCAGTATTTTTTTCAGCTATTCAAATGTTTACACTCAATTTTATAATCACTTCATATTATTATTATGAAATCATAATTACAAAACAAATTGTACTGTAAACTATATCTTATGAATTAATGGGGATTTACAACTCTGATTATTAGGCAGCAAAATCGCATTCGTCGGATGAATAATAAGTGCACTAAAAGTATCGCACCGTCTCCTTCCTCCCGGTAACGCAGTAGACAACTCAATGTAGATCTCTCGATTACGGCGGTACCTAAATATTTTCAATGTCGCCTGAATGAAAAGGCGAGTGAAGCAAAGCTATAAGACTAATATTGATGAAATTCTTACGCTTCTCTTCGGAATAAACTTTACATCATAATGTGACCATGTTAGCCTGAATTAGCGCTGTTGCGATTAAACGGATTCACTGCTGCACGAAAAACATCAAATTTACTTCTTTTTTCAGTCACTGATCTCGTTGAATATTTCACAATGAACGTACTCGTGCACTGCAATTTTTAATTAGCGAATCTTCTTCCATTATTTCAAAGCTTACAAACTTTTTACCCGTACTGGATAATTGTAATTGTAATGATAAATGTAACCTTCTTTACTTTGGCTGTCACTAAAATCTGTACATTCAATCATGAATATCACCTTTCGCGAACGTTCGAATTATTGGAATCCAATTTTCTATCGATTTACAAGAAAATTTCAATAAAATTGCCTCCATTTGAAAAGATTGCGTATAAATAGAACCAAAATGGTAACACGCTCGTTAATTTATACGATGCATCGGTGACTTTAAGTATTACACGTATATTCTATGAAAACTGATTGATTTTGAAACTGCAGCAGTGAAATTGTTGACGATAAACTTCGTAACAGTTTAATAGTTTGTAACGAGAATTTTTAAACGTGCCGTTTTTTCCATGAAAACTTATTCTCTAGCACCTATTATTAACTTAAGATAACGTCGAGTGATATAGAGACATGAATAAACAATATAATCGTCGTTATATACTATAAAGAGAAAGGAAAAGCAAAAAAGAAAATGAAAAGTTTGCTCTCTGTAAGATAAGCGTGCGTGTCGCGATTAAAGTTAAGATTTCAAGAATAAGATAGGAATCGATGAAGCAATAGACAAACTCGTGTTAACGTCGGAGTCGTTGATTACCGCGACTACCCGCGAATTGATAATGATGCTGATGTTCAATTTAGATCCCTAGTCATACTGGAAAGAGATTGCGAGTGAGAATGCTTTAACATTTATATGGAGTCCGACTGTATGTGTATTACGTATATTTATTATTATGTATTCTCTTTACCATTAATGCGAGAATGCTCGGTGATATTTCTTCGTTAAAATTCGATTATTTATCGTACATGGGTGTATTTCACGACGATACTTTGTGCAGCTGCTCATAAAAATCGGTATAAATATTACGGCGCGTGTAATGAACTTACGACAAATGGAGAAACACGTTAAACTAGAGCAGTAAAAAAAAAAACGCTTCATTTTTGGTTGAGCTTCTCATTGAGCTTCTTTATCCTTTCAACAGAAAAAAGATTCACGCTAAAAAAGGGGTTTGAATAATTTTTTTTGCTACTGCGAAGGAAATTTAAAAAAAATGTTAAACAGACTTAATTTTGAGACATTTCAAATGTATTTATGCTAGAATTTTTTTATGGATATATTATTTATGAGAAAATTAATATTGTCGCAAAACTTGAATATAGCGCGACGTTTTCGTCTTTTTTATAACACCAAAACAGTGAATACTGCACTTTAAATATTTAAAAACCGTAGAATATGCGACTGTTTATTCTGAATCTTGTTAATTTTACTCTAAAAGTAATCGATATTCGATTACTGAGAGAAATCGTTTATTAGACGATTTCAAGGTATTATATTCGAAATTTTCGCATTGTTTGCTCTGTTTGTGTTATAAACAAAATGTTCCTCAAAGAATTGGCAATAAATTACACTTTTTTTATATTTTGAGAGATTCTTGGGTAAACAAATTATGCAAGCCTGTCTCTTTTGGATAAATGTGTTATTTTGTGACAAGTAACAAAAGTCTCAATGAGTAGCAAAATAATAAAAAAATGAAGCATTTTTTAAATCACGTTAACGTCACATTGCTGAAAATTGCAAATTTACGATATTTAGATCATAACCACGAGAGTGAGAACGTAAGGCAAGGTACGATTGAAAATAAAAAGAAAAAAAATGTACATACATATAATATTGACGGACCACGTATCAAAGTACGTTGTTTCTACTTCTACTCCAACTAAACAGACTGACTATACGTTTTCAATGATTTGTATATCTAATAATTAAAGTAATTAACGTAGTACCGTGTTCAGTGGGAAAACAAAAAGCGATACACAGAAAAAGAAGCAAAAATAAACACAGACACTGATTCACTCGCAAATGAACTTTGCGAATGAAGGAAAATACAAATGAATATAAGTGTAAATAAATAAGCAGCTAAAAGAAAAAGAGACGACAGTGGTTGTTATATTTTTTGTAGAAAATTTATTGTTCCTCTCAACAAAAATTATGCACGATGCGAATGTTACATTAAGTGGAATGTGTGAAGTTTGTTTTTTCTTCAGAATCACAGAATTAGAAAGGACGGATTTTCGACAAAGTATTTCCAGCGATTGGAGAATTTGGCCATCGTCACTCCATCCACAACTCTGTGATCGGCGGCCCAACTCACCGAGAGAATATCTGCGGCGACAACTTTCTGAGACGCGTCGAATCGAGGCAACTTCTGGATTTTTCCGACTGCACCGATGACTATTTGAGGAGGCAGGATTACTGGCTTTGTGTACGTGCCACCAACCTGTAAATTTATAATTCCAATTGTACAATATTTCAAATCTCCATTATTTCATTTGATAATTATTTATCGTATGTAATAGTTTTAATAACTATTTGCAGCAATTTTTTTTGCTACTTCTATAAAAATATGAGGTTTTTTAAAACATTAATTGCCGAGATTTATTCTTGTGATATGGCACAGAAATTTTCTTTAAAAAATGTGCACCAACTGAAAAATAAATTAAAAACCGTATTTGCGCATTTCTTCCATCATTTTTTTTGGTGAAATTTCGTCGAAAGTTATTTTGTGTTGTAATCATTCAAAATTTTAGCCATCTTTTCGTAAGCACTAATTTATTTTATTTATTTTATTTATTTTATTTATTTTATTTATTTTATTTATTTTATTTATTTTATTTATTTTATTTATTTTATTTATTTTATTTATTTTATTTATTTTATTTATTTTATTTATTTTATTTATTTTATTCATTTTATTTATTTTATTCATTTTATTCATTTTATTCATTTTATTCATTCTATTTATTTTATTTATTTTATTTATTTTATTTATTTTATTCATTTTATTTATTTTATTTATTTTATTCATTTTATTTATTTTATTTATTTTATTTATTCTATTTATTTTATTGTAATCATACAAAATTTTTGCCATCTTTTCGTAAGCACTACTAATTTATATTAAATGTTACCATGATTTTCATTTGAAAACGTGATGAGGGCCAATAATTCTAATTTTTAATACCTGTTGTTGTCATTTATAAAATTAAAATCAAGTAAATTTTTTTAAAAAAGAGAAATACGTGTTAAAATAATCCTCACCACACCGATATTTGATAGTGAAAAGGTTCCTCCTGTTATATCATTCAAAGGAATCGACGCCTTTTTTCCAAGTTTCTGAAGTCTGTTGAGTTCCTTCGCAATCTGTACAACGCTTAGGTCCTGAACGTTCTTGATATTTGGAACTGCTAATCCATCTGGAGTATCCATAGCCACACTAATGTTATGTCCTTCGAATATTTGCAGTGTCTGGGAATTTTCGTCCACCCACGCGTTCAATTGAGGAAATTCGTGCAACGCTTTTGAAGCGGCTTTGATAAAGAAGGGCATAAATGTCAATGCAATTCCCTGTTCTTTCAGGAAATCGCGTACTTCACTTCTGTAGATAACGAGCTTCGAAATATCGCACTCATCACTGTACACGAAATGAGGTATGCTCTGAAAAAATTGTTTAATAGAAGACATTTTTATTATTCTACCAACTTTCATCTGACACAAATTTTTAAAAAATCTGGAATCAATTCGTTAATCATCGAGAAACGCCAAATATTAAAAGAAATTAATGTAGCCTCCGTATATTTTTATTTAATATGTTCGTGAACAAGTTTGTAAATGTTTTTATCCTGATCCTTTCCATTTTACAAATATTGTTGATGTTATTATATTTGTTTAACTTGAAATAATTTTTACAGTTGTTGAAATTTCAATTTTAAAAAATCCGATATATTAAAAAAATTAATGACGTTTGCATAGACTTACAAATATTGTCATTCAACACCTATTTTTTTGTAGGTTTTGTAGATCTCTGAATTGAGACAAAAAATGTTTAATCTGAAGTTTCATACATTTTTGTTTTTGGATTCTTATTAAAAATCGTTAAAAAATTGATTTAAATAATAATAACAAAAAAATATTTATACAAATCATGAAAAGTTAGAATGACAGATTTAATTAGAAGAATTCTGTTTAAAACGTTCACCGTTTTTTTTTTTTGGCACATTCAGAACTTTCTATTTACATCCACGATTAACTATCAAAGCGTACATCTAAAATTCGCAGAGTTGTAATCATGAAAGGGATGTCGAATTTTTTAGTGGTAGGAAACATTAACTGCCTCTCGACTAATAAAATAATACAGAGAGTTGCATTATGCTAAACTTTTTCGGAATTTAATTGTGTAAGTTTTAATGTGCCTAATTCATTTTTATCGTCTTAAACTCGTTTAGATAAAATATGCAACTTTTAAAATAATTCCTTACAAGTGATTGAGTCATTGATTTCCACATGTGTTTCTGATATCCCTTCAATGATACCATTTGGCTACCACTACTCGTGCCATTGGCAATGAATTAGTGAGTTACAAATGTGCCTAATTCCTTTTTATCGTCTTAAACTCGTTTAGATCAAATATGTAACTTTTAAAACAATTTCTTACAAGTGATTGAGTCATTGATTTCCACATGTGTTTCTGATATCCCTTCAATGGTACCATTTGGCTCCCACTACTCGTGACATTGGTAATGAATTGGTGAGTTGCAAATGTGCCTAATTCCTTTTTATCGTCTTAAACTCGTTTAGATAAAATATGTAACTTTTAAAACAATTCCTTACAAGTGATTCAGTCATTGATTTCCACATGTATTTCTGATATCCCTTCAATGGTACCGTTTGGCTACCAATACTCGTGACATTGGCAATGAATTGGTGAGTTGCAAATGTGCCTAATTCCTTTTTATCGTCTTAAACTCGTTTAGATCAAATATGTAACTTTTAAAACAATTCCTTACAAGTGATTGAGTCATTGATTTCCACATGTGTTTCTGATATCCCTTCAATGGTACCATTTGGCTCCCACTACTCGTGACATTGGTAATGAATTGGTGAGTTGCAAATGTGCCTAATTCCTTTTTATCGTCTTAAACTCGTTTAGATAAAATATGTAACTTTTAAAACAATTCCTTACAAGTGATTCAGTCATTGATTTCCACATGTATTTCTGATATCCCTTCAATGGTACCGTTTGGCTACCACTACTCGTGACATTGGCAATGAATTGGTGAGTTACAAATGTGCCTAATTCCTTTTTATCGTCTTAAACTCGTTGAGATAAAATATGCAACTTTAAAAATAATTCCTTACAAGTGATTGAGTCATTGATTTCCACATGTGTTTCTGATATCCCTTCAATGGTACCGTTTGGCTACCACTACTCGTGACATTGGCTTGTGAAATATCCGATTGCTTTTGACCGCTTGATTTTTTTTCCAGATGGATTAATATATCTTCTTTGAGAACTCGTCCAGCCCTTCCGGTAGCCGGAACATCTTTGAGGTCGACTTTGTTCTCCCAAGCGATTCTTCGGACTGCTGGAGTTGAGAGGACCTTTTCCGTGGATTCAGAAGCGATCTTTGTTTCGTTGGTTCTGTGGGCGGTATCGAGGTGTACATTTGGCATTGTTGTCGCTGCCAAGTTCTCACCGGCTTCCATTCTTATTTGATTGTCAGTCGTGACCCCCGGCTCGTCATCCTCCAGTTCAATATCCACCAGCGGATCACCCACCAAAGCCGTTTCATCGATTTTGTAGTGCAAGGTCTTAACGTGACCGTCATAACGACTGGTGATTGTTACCGACGCTTTGTCGCTCTGTACTTCGCATATTTGGTCGAACTGAGCTACTTTGTCACCGGGTGACACGAACCTGCACATATTTTGGATCATTATTATACAAACATCATGAGCGAATTAAATACACAATTGATACCTTTTTAAAAATTCAATAAAATCGTCTTCACTACAAGGACTGTTATTTTTATGACTGGAATGAGTATTTATATCAATGACAATAAATTATTAACGTGTTATAAAATATACAGGAGTATATTGATTGATTAATGAAATTCATTTTATTTTCAATTATAAATTAAAAGCAATTTTTTATTTGGAATGAAAGTGATGCTCGGATTATGGATATTATTCGTAAATGAGTTTACAATAATTTTCAATTACTAATTATTGTTTATCGTTAAACGTTCAGAATGAATATATCATCAGCAATTCCATATATTTATTAATTTTATAGAATAGATTAATTAATCTAAAATTATACAAAACCGTCTTTACTGTGGAACATTTATTGATGTGTAGAAAAAGCAGAGAGTTAGTGAAGGAAAATACAAGAAAAGGAGTGGATGAGTTGATGAAAAATATTGACGAGGGGGCGATTGTTGGAGAAGTAATAAAAATGTTAAGGGGAAAAATTCAAAAGGAAATATGTGCGTATTTCAGTGAAATTGAAGAGGTATGGATTAAAAGAAGTATGGAATGAGAGTTGGAGAGAATAGAGGAATGAGTGGGAAAGCGTGAGAGGGAGATGACGCAGATGTAAGGTTTGGAATTAAGAATAAAAAAGAGATCATAAGAAATGTTAACGTTATACGAGATTTTATAAGCTTTGTAAAAAACTTTTCAACAGTTATGCAAATAAAACTATCTACATACATACAAAATCGTCTTTAAAACTCGAATGTCAGATGATTATTCTATTTAGAGCATAAATTGATTAATTGAATTGAAATCAAGATTTTTAATTATAAATGGAATTCAATTCTGTTTAGAATACAGAAGATTCACAGATTGGCTAAATTAATCGTTCATTGTATTACTTAAACATTTGACGAGAATTTTCAGTACAAGCTAGAACAAATATTATCTTGATATCACTCTCAGATGCTTGAAGTCACTTGAGGCACGTGTATTTATAATATATGTAAATTTCAACAACAGTAAAAATTATTTCAAGTTACATCAATATAATAACATCAACAATATTTATAAAAACGGAAAGGATCAAAACAAAAGATTTACAGGCTTGTTCACGAACAAATTAAATAAAAATATGCGGAGGCCTCATTAATTTCTTTTAATATTTGACGTTTCTTGATAATTAACGAATTGGTTCCAGATTTTTTTAAATCTGGACTTAAATCGAATGAAAGTTGGTAGAATAATAAAGATATCTGCATTAAATATTTTTTCATTAAAATATGCTGAGATTCAATTTTCTTGTTTTCAATAAAAAAAAGGTATTGATAAAGAATTAAGTCATTATTATTTAAACAAAGTGCATCCTAATATATTATTATAATATTAAATATTATAATATCAAAATATTAAAATATACTGAGATTCAATTTTCATGTTTTCAATAAAAAAGATATTGATAAAGAATTAATTCATTATAATTTAAACAAAGTGCATCCGAAGCATCGAATAGTCCAATTCATTTTAAATACGGACGTGTCATAGTTTACGACATTGTCAATCGTAGATCCGATACTTTATCGAATTTTTGATAATTACGAAAATAATAAGCTGTAGAAAGTTCGATTTTCGAGAAAAAAGTACATATTCATTAATTTGTTTTAAAAAAATGGATAAACATATAAAAAAATCATCCGGTCATGCGATAGAAAATGTTATAAATTATGCTATATCCGAATTTGAAATGAATCGGTGGAATAGATTGTTCCGAAACTCAAACTTGACAGTGATTAAATTGTATGTCCCAATCCTAATCACAAAAGTATGACGATGTCCTAATTAAAACGTGTTTTTTTTTCATAATTAATAGCCGAAATAAAAAAAACATAATCTGCCTGAAAAAGAGAATTAAACAAATTATAAATTTCTTCTTCGCTATAATTTTGCTCCACTTTCGATAAAAAGAAAACTTGTCGTTTAAAATGGCATTTCGATGCCTATTGAAATCTTATGCAGTATATATAATTGATAAACTTAATACAATTGACTTGCCATTCTTTGACCGTCACCTCTCGAATGCCCTCGCCGATATCCGACAGCTTGAATGGCACGATAGTTCCGCATCTTATGGAACTGAAGGATAGAAACCGATGGCTCGTTGTACAGACACCTTTACCCTGACGGCAGATAAAATGAGCTGCTCGAATGAAGAGCACGTTTCACGGTAACAGTCGAGCCAAGTGGTGTTAGCACACCGCGCGGCCTTTGCCTTTGCTTTATTCTTATCCTACATATTCAAGTACCAGTACTGATATATTTAAGTGTTGGTAATTACCAGTCGTACGATCGCTGAGAGTCGAAGCGTTAAAGCCATCTTCACTTTTATCTCACTCGACGAATTGACGAAGAATCAACAGGTTTTTTGCTCTCGAGTTGCTGTTTCCACACTTTTAGCTCAATTAATTATATTTAGTTCTATAAAAATTAAATAAAGCTAATAATAAAAAAAGAAATTAACGGAGCACGTTAAAAAATCGTGGCTGCCACCCGGCCACGTGTAATCGCCTTCGTCGAACATTCGACTAACAACGTTCTTGGTTTATTCAAGAGTATAATAATATTCCGTCATGAAATTCATTCTTACGCAAGCAGCGCTTCGCGTGTCAATAACACCCGATAAGAGAAACAGACCGAGCTATGCTTGAAATTGAAGAACACTTGGGAGAGTTTCGGTTAACGCTTATCTTTGATAGCCTCGGTATTACAATGTGTTCAGGATTTTTTTTTCTATTCTGCTCTTATTATTACAGCGATTGTAGGATTTCCACCGATTGAATTAATCGTCTTCCGGTCGAATTCGTGGGAACACCTCGTTCAACTCTCTATGCATATGATATCAGCGTGGGTCACGACCTCGACGATTTATAATTTCGATACAAGTCGAAGGATGTTAACTTTGTATTGTATTTGTTGGATATTGTTTATTATTCTTTATCAACCTTTTTAATTTTCGAATACTGGCGCAATATAATTTGAAATTAGGAATGTTATCCTAAAATAACACAGTTGTTTTTGTACACTTTAATAATGGTACGATTTTGGTTATTATAACAGGAAAAATTACGGTCCGTAAAAATATAAAGTCCATTTTTTTTTAAATTAAGGAACAAAATCTTGTAATTGAAGCTATGCTTCAATGTATTTCAAACGTTAAAAATCCATTTAAATAAAGGACTCTGACGCAACATCGAGAGAAAAAGTTTCATTGATTCGCGGAAATCTTTGCCAATGAAATGAAATACTTGAATTTCAATACTATCTTTTCTTTGAATGATCTTCAACTCAATGAAAAGTAGTGACATTGTTTCGAAGAAACATTTCTTTAAACCAATCAACTTTTTTCATTGATTTCAAAGATGTCGTCTCTGATTCAATGAAACCTTCTTCTTACCAGCTCAAAATTGCGAAACTTATTTTTTCCTGAAGTACACGGCAGATAAAGCTCAAATTTTGTGAGTATGTAAGGAAGTACGGCAGAAATAGGCTAAGCTTCTGGCTCCTCGAAACTCGAAGCCGTTCGTTCGGGAGAACCGGAAAACAAAAAAGTGAGGTTAGGTGCGAGAGAGAGATCAATGAAAACGTTTCTTTGAACCAATGAAAACGTCTCTTTAAAACAATAAAACTGTTTCTTTATTATATGCTCACTAAGTAAATCTTTATTTAAAGGCAATGAAATATTCTCTTTGAAATTCAAATGCACTATTTCATTGAAATCAATGAAAAAAAAAATCAATCCACCCATTTCTTTGGCGTCAATGAAATCTTTTCTCTCGATGTAAGAGTTGAAAAATCGATAGTATCACGAAAAAAACTGCCATTTTTTTCTAATGAAGGGCATTGATAAATACCAGTTTAATGAGGAAATGTGCTGCTCTAGAAAAAAAAATTGTGCACAAGATTTGCGCTAAAAAGTGCACAAATTTGGAAACGAAATTCGAATCACATAATCTGAATTATTTGTTTTGTGTTTTTTTAAATTAAGGAACAAAATCTTGTAATTGAAGCTACGCTTCAATGTATTTCGAACGTTAAAAATCCATTTAAATAAAGGACTCTGACGCAACATCGAGAGAAAAAGTTTCATTGATTCGCGGAAATCTTTGCCAATGAAATGAAATACTTGAATTTCAATACTATCTTTTCTTTGAATGATCTTCAACTCAATGAAAAGTAGTGACATTGTTTCGAAGAAACATTTTTTTAAACCAATGAACCTTTTTTTATTGATTTCAAAGATATCGTCTCTGATTCAATGAAACCTTCTTCTTACCAGCTCAAAATTTCGAAACCTATTTTTTCCTGAAGTACGCGGCAGATAAAGCTCAAATTTTGTGAGTATGTAAGGAAGTACGGCAGAAATAGGCTAAGCTTCTGGCTCCTCGAAACTCGAAGCCGTTCGTTCGGGAGAACCGGAAAACAAAAAAGTGAGGTTAGGTGCGAGAGAGAGATTAATGAAAATGTTTCTTTGAACCAATGAAAACGTCTCTTTAAAACAATAAAACTGTTTCTTTATTATATGCTCACTAAGGAAATCTTTATTTAAAGACAATGAAATATTCTCTTTGAAATTCAAATGCACTATTTCATTGAAATCAATGAAAAAAAAATCAATCCACCCATTTCTTTGGCGTCAATGAAATCTTTTCTCTCGATGTAAGAGTTGAAAAATCGATAGTATCACGAAAAAAACTGCCATTTTTTTTTCTAATGAAGGGCATTGATAAATACCAGTTTAATGAGGAAATATGCTGCTCTAAAAAAAAATGTGCACAAGATTTGCACTAAAAAGTGCACAAATTTGGAAACGAAATTCGAATCACATAATCTGAATTATTTGTTTTGTGTTTTTTTAAATTAAGGAACAAAATCTTGTAATTGAAGCTACGCTTCAATGTATTTCAAACGTTAAAAATCCATTTAAATAAAGGACTCTGACGCTACACCGAGAGAAAAAGTTTCATTGATTCGCGGAAATCTTTGCCAATGAAATGAAATACTTGAATTTCAATACTATCTTTTCTTTGAATGATCTTCAACTCAATGAAAAGTAGTGACATTGTTTCGAAGAAACATTTCTTTAAACCAATGAACCTTTTTCATTGATTTCAAAGATATCGTCTCTGATTCAATGAAACCTTCTTCTTACCAGCTCAAAATTTCGAAACCTATTTTTTCGTGAAGTATGCGGCAGATAAAGTTCAAATTTTGTGAGTATGTAAGGAAGTACGGCAGAAATAGGCTAAGCTTCTGGCTCCTCGAAACTCGAAGCCGTTCGTTCGGGAGAACCGGAAAACAAAAAAGTGAGGTTAGGTGCGAGAGAGAGATCAATGAAAACGTTTCTTTGAACCAATGAAAACGTCTCTTTAAAACAATAAAACTGTTTCTTTATTATATGCTCACTAAGTAAATCTTTATTTACAGGCAATGAAATGTTCTCTTTGAAATTCAAATGCACTATTTCATTGAAATCAAAGAAATATTTCGTTGAAATCAATGAAAAAAAAAAAATCAATCCACCCATTTCTTTGGCGTCAATGAAATCTTTTCTCTCGATATAAGAGTTGAAAAATCGGTAGTATCACGATAAAAACTGCCATTTTTTTTCTAATGAAGGGCATTGATAAATACCAGTTTGATGAGGAAATGTGCGGCTCAAATTTGGAGATGAAATTCTTAATCACATAATTTGAAATTCGAAATTTGTTTTACGTTTCGGTGGTGGTATGATGATAAAGGTAAATTACATACGATCATTTGTGTACCGAATCGGTTGAATATTTTATTAAAAATTGAATAACAAGGATTGTGACATTGTTTTATTGACAAATTGAATCACTTTCCATTTGAAATAATGATTTCTATTCCGTCTTAATCGCGACTATAAGCGAGATATACGAGTAGCTTGCTTGAAGCGTGTACTTTAGATTCGATAAATTGAATTCATGGAATTTCCAAAATGTCAAAACTTTTGGCATTCCCGTTTGTGCAACGACGATACTGAAATTCTTTATCGAATCCTTCGACAGATTGTACCAGTTACATTCGGTAAACACTTCATCGATTTCCGAGCTACTTGCGGTCAGACAATCGCCAGCGTAGTAATATACGGAAAGTGTTACCAAGTAGAGCACAAGATTCTTGAGTAAGCTGATTATTCTTACGATCTCCATCTCCTTAATAGCGTAACCTAGTTCGGTTGCTATAAAAAACATTTAAAACAATAAATTAACGTGGAGATTCAATAAAAATCCTGATGCCACACGGAGAGAAATTTCTGTGTTGTGACAACATAAAACGAGGACAACAAAAATCGTTACGTTAGGCTGGCAAATCTTTTGTTCGGCTGACGAATCAGTTTTGCTATGCTGACAAATCTTTTGTTCGGCTGACAAATCTTTTTGATGGGCTGAACAATTTTTTTGTAAGCTTAATGTAACGATTTTTGTTGTCCTAGTTTTATGTTGTCACAAAACATAAATTTCTCTCCGTGTGGAAAGAGTGAAAATTGAATGGTAAAAAAAAAAAAACAATTTAATTCATACCGATAAAGCAAATCAGTATTTGCGTCGAGGCGACATGTAAACTGGCAAAGAAGCCTAACGAATTGTCAAGATCGCCACTCAAATCATGAAGTTCATTGTGTCTATCAACGAGACGACGAAATACACGGCGCCTTTCTTTCTTGTTGTCGATGAGTAGATGCTCTTCGAATTGATTCTTCAGAATTTTGAATTGCCCCGATAGATGGAATGCGAAACTCCAGAAGAGTGTCTCACCGATAATAGTCGTTAGTCGATCGACAACGTTTATTGTTTTGGATAAGATTTTCATTGCTGTCCCCCACGTAAATTCATTTGAAAAAACCAACGATCGGATAAATGGAACGATGGAAAGATGAGCCAAGACTATGCCCGGGACGAATACAAGATAGCCATGTTTATCATGACGTTTCATGATTTTCCGTTCTTCTGGATCTGTGATCGATGACCAATCATCGATTGTTGACTCGATTAGGGAAATCATTCGACTGCCATTGACACGAAGACTTAATTTCATCATCATTGCAACAAAAAACCACGAAGTACGTGTAAACCAATGCCCATCTTTCGTCTCGTGTGCGAGAGTATTTCCAAAAGGATCAATCACCTGTGTTATGATGTTCGCCACCTGTTATCAATTTAAAGTTGCACAATCACAGTTGTGCCGATTTTTTAAATAATATTTTTCTTAAAAACGACTTTTTATAGTTTTTCGACATTCTTCGAGATAAATCAATTAAAATTAGAACATTTTCTTGAAAAATCATTATTTTTCATTTAAGCAGTTATATTTCGGAGATGGTATATCATGTTTGAAATTTTTATATACGCAAATACGCGGTTTTTTGCGGCCTAGAAGATAAAATATGATTCAAAATTGAATGGATTAGTTCAAAACCAAATTTTTATGCAATTTAAGCGAACATTAGCTTTTTTTTCAAGTACATAAATACCGTTTATTGTTACCGAATTAAAATGCGCGCGCTAACCATCGACCCTGGGTATTAAAATTTTTATTAGCGTATACTGTGACTTTTACAGATTTTCGCGGATGAAATATATTGCATTTTCGGTATAAGAACTCGTGCCATTTTATTAGTCGCGTGAATTGCTATTAGAAGTGGTGCATACATAGAAATTATACAACCATTACAATATCATTTTTTTTAAATAAAAGTTTAAAGTTTAAAAGTTAAAAAAAAAGTAGTTTGCACTTTCCGACCGGAAGCCGGATCTGTGAATTCAGAAATTGGAAATGGAAAAAAGTCATGATTTTTTAAATCATGGTAAAAACGCATATAACCGGTATTTTCTAAGGTAGAATATGCGACTTGAGAAGGATAATGAAGACCAAAATTCGATATGTTGAAGAAAAAAAATTTAGTTTCGATTTTCCGACACGAAAATCGGATTTGTGATTTCTGATTTCTGAAATCAGTAACGGAAAAGTCATGATTTTTTAAGTCATGGTAAAAAGGCATATCAAATTTTGACCTTCACTATCGATCTCAAGTCGCATATTGTACCTCAGAAAGTACCGGTTTGATGCCTTTTTACGATGATTTTTGAAAAAGTCACTTTTGGTTGGTTCTGATTTCAGAATTTACAGATCCGACTTTTGGTCGGAAAATCCAACCTAAAGAACCTACATTTTGTTTTCTTCAAGATATCAAATATTGACCTTCAGTATCGATCTCAAGTCGCATATTGTACCTCAGAAAGTACCGGTTTGATGCCTTTTTACGATGATTTTCAAAAAAGTCACTTTTGATCGGTTCTGATTTCATAATTCACAAAACTAATAAAATGGCACGAGTTCTTATCTCGAAAATTAAAGTTATTTTAGTCACGATAATTTGTAAAAGTCACAGTACGCTAATAAAAATTTTAATATCGAGGTTTGATGATTAGCGCGCGATACGCGCATCCGCTGCTAGTATTTAAAAAAATTCCTAAAAACATTGTTTACATATGTATTTTTTTTTTCACTTTTGGGTTCATGCAAAGGAGAATAAGTTTCAGAAAATTTGTTCCAAATTTGATCGCAATGAGTCCAAAATTCGCTGAACTACATTTATAGGCACGTGAAATTTTACGTTTTGAGATTAAGGTAGTTCTGTCGCTTCACACTCACTTCGCATAAGTTTCCGAAAAATGAGAGCGAATTGCAAACACTTCTCGATGATATAAAAATCTGTAAAAAATCATGCATATTAAAGATGCTGAAGACATTAATTCGGCATAATAATAATTCCAAAATGTTATTAACAAATTGATGAAAAATAAAATTGCTTAACAAATTTTCCGACAACTTAATTTTTTTGATTCGGTGAAAATGATTTGTTCATTTTTCTGAGTACGGATGAATTTTTTCCAATTTTTTTCTTTGCTTTGAATTTTTCGATTTTTTACATGGAAAAAATCACAAAATTCAAAGCAAAGAAAAAAATTTGAAAAAATTCATACGTATTCAGAAAAATGAACGGATCATTTTCATCGAAACAAAAAAATTAGGTTGTCGGAAGATTTGTTGAACATTTTTATTTTTCATCAATTTGTTAATAACATTTTGGAATTATTATTATGTCGAAATAATATCTTAAGTATCTTAAATATGCATGATTTTTTTCAGATTTTTATATCATCGAGAAGTGTTTGCAATTCGCTCTCATTTTTCGGAAACTTATGCGAAGTGAGCGTGAAGCGACAGAACTACCTTAACGTATTTGTGCTTGGCACAAACGATGGAGGTAAACTGAACGCACGCGGGCTCTTAGTGTCCTTTAGGTACGATTAAACTTGAAATTTTGTCTTGAAACTTCGTAACTCCATTCTCAAAGTACAATATTATTGGTTAATACCTCGAGCGTAAAAAACAACGAGAAAACGATAGTGGAAGCGGATTTGTCTCTGTCCAATGGCCAGACTCCGGTGATTCTCATAACGATTTTGTAAACGAAGAATGTGTCACGGTTTATGTTGAAGAAAACCATTTTTTTTCACCGAGCAACATCAGTTTTGTGTCAAATTGACGAGGACGCCCACTACTTACTTCTACACGATGTACTTTTATACTGCAAAGTGAAACGGGGAATATCCACATTTATCCATGGCAACGAAACTCATTTCAGTCATGTTTGATTTTATCTTAGTTTAAAGTCAATAGCCTAGTGCGCTTTTATATGTAATTAAGTAACGTGTACCAATTATTGACATGCATGCCAATTGGCTCGTCGTTAAATGGTGGACGAAGTTAGTATCTTTACATCGCTCCATCACTTTTCTTCCCTTTTGTACGCTTCGCATCTTCATCGAGGATATTTTAGTCTCACGCAATTTCTATTTGCGATTTCTACATGTGAGCATATTCAGAATTGTCGAAAACGTAAAAAAAAAAATTATCGTATGTATGTGTACGTCAAAGTGAGCAATTTAGTGTAAATGGAACAGAGGAAAATCGAATGTGTAGCACAAAATCGAATAAGTCTTTCATGGTTCTTATTACTCCAATACATAATGCATGCGTTTTTGTATTTTTTTAAAAATAAATTGAACAATAATTTTAGAAAAAACTAATACTATCAAGATTAACAAGCAATTTTCTTTTTTGCAGTAACATTTTTTATTTTTTTTAAAATTAATTGTTTAAAATTTGGTCTCGCTTCATAGATGCTTATTATAAAAATAAAACCATAATATTGCAAAGAAAGAAAAATTTGGTAGGAAGCTTGGTAAAAAGCGAAAAATTATGAGAAAGCAATTTGCAAAGTTCTACTTTGCACCACCCTTTTTTTTTTGTCACGGTATTTAAAAAAATGTTATGCACCAAAATCGAAATTTACCGAGATATCGATAGTTCCATTAACTAAATTTATTATTGATAAACAATAATCGTGAAATTATATCGAAAATTGTAGCCGAATATCTCAGAATTTACCGTGATTGAAGTATTTGCGCAAAAAAAAATTGAAATTGCAATAAAATTACAACCACTCTATCGATTCCCGCCAAATTTGGTAGACTTCATGATTCGATGGTAGTCCATTTACGTACACGATCTTAGACCGATATCTCTTAATTTGCGAAAGTTATGGCGTGAAAACAATTTTTTTCAAAATTTTCAAAATGCTGTCAAATTTAAATTTTTCAACCGGTTTGCGTCAACTACAATCCCGAACGTTAAAATATCGAAAAATTTTGTTTCACAAAACCAAAGCTTCCTCTATGAGGAAGCAAAAAAATATTGAACAGTCTCCAAGACAATTCTCTTTTATAATATTAAAAATTCATTTTTTTAATCGCTGATTTTGCAATAAAATTGCAAAATTGCAAATTGCAAAAAGGTGCCGAAAATTTTTTCTGTCAAACCGACAAATTGTCAAAAATGTCCCTCAGGTCGAATGTTTACTATTGTACACTTCAATTAGTAACAATATTATTATTAGCTAATACCTCGAGTGTAACAAACAACGAGAAAACGATAGTGGATCCGTGTTTGTCTCTGTCTAGTCGATCAGACTTCGGTGATTCTCATAACGATTTTATAAACGAAGAATGTGTCGCAGTTTATGTTGAAGAAAACAATTTTTCTTCACCAAATGACATACTTTTATGTCGAGTTCACAACGACGACTATTACTTGCCTTGGCAAGGTGCATTGTTGTACTGCAAGGCGAAACAAGAAATGTGGATATTCGTCGTCATCCATGGCAACGACGCTAATTTCGTATGATAACTACAGTACCGCCGAACGTGAGTTTCAGAGAAAATGTCGAACCATTCCCAATGGGATAAAAATGGAAAAAAAAAATCAAGCATGTAAAATTCGCTGAAAACATCGATTTTGCATAATAATAATTCGAAAAAACGACGAATAAAAAAATTGTTGAACAAATCACCCGAAAACCTAACGATTTTTTCGAATGAAAATGATTTGGCAATTTTTTTCGAATACATATGAATTTTTTCAAAATTCTTTCTTTATTTTGAATTTTTATTTTTGTGTTGTGAAAAATGTGCGAAAAATAACGAATTTTGTATATGAATTCTGGATATTGCCAAACGCATATTAATTGGTACATTTTTAGTAACTGACTTACCTTACATTCTATATGTAAAATACAGTAGGCACCAGAAAAATTTACGAAGACTTGAAAAGTGTTTTATTGAAAACAATAATTCAGTTGTATATATTTCATATCCAATATCTGTTGATAATATTGCTATTCACAACTGCAATTCGGAATGAATTTACATTTAAGTAAAAGGTTGTACCCAGATAGACACATGCCGTCACCGTGCTGTCACCGTGCTGTCATGCCGTGCGTTCAAAATTTTTTCGATATGGCACGCCATGCCGTCACCGTGCCGTCAGGGCGTGCTGTCACGGTGACGGCATGGCGTACCATATCGAAAAATTTTGAACGCACGGCATGACTGCACGGTGACAGCATGGTGACGGCATGGCGTGCCATATCGAAAAATTTTGAACGCACAGCATGACTCCACGGTGAAGGCATGGCGTGCCATATCGAAAAATTTTGAACGCACGGCATGAATGCACGGTGACGGCATGGTGACGGCATGGCGTGCCATATCGAAAAATTTTGAACACACGGCATGAATGCACGGTGACGGCATGGTGACGGCATGGCGTGCCATATCGAAAAATTTTGAACACACGGCATGACTGTACGGTGACGGCATGGTGACGGCAAGGCGTGACATGTCGAAAAATTTTGAACGCACGGCATGACTCCACGGTGAAGGCATGACGTGCCATATCGAAAAATTTTGAACGCACGGCATGAATGCACGGTGACGGCATGGTGACGGCATGGCGTGCCATATCGAAAAATGTTGAACACACGGCATGAATGCACGGTGACGGCATGGCGTGCTATATCGAAAAATTTTGAACGCACGGCATGACTGTACGGTGACGGCATGGTGACGGCAAGGCGTGACATGTCGAAAAATTTTGAACGCACGGCATGACTGCACGGTGACGGCATGGCGTGCCATATCGAAAAATTTTGAACGCACAGCATGACTGCACGGTGACGGCATGGCGTGCCATGTAGTGACATTGTTTCTAAGAAACATTTCTTTAAACCAATGAACCTTTTTCATTGATTTCAGAGATATCGTCTCTGATTCAATGAAACCTTCTTCTTACCAGCTCAAAATTTCGAAACCTATTTTTTCGTGAAGTACGCGGCAGATAAAGCTCAAATTTTGTGAGTATGTAAGGAAGTACGGCAGAAATAGGCTAAGCTTCTGGCTCCTCGAAACTCGAAGCCGTTCGTTCGGGAGAACCGGAAAACAAAAAAGTGAGGTTAGGTGCGAGAGAGAGATTAATGAAAACGTTTCTTTGAACCAATGAAAACGTCTCTTTAAAACAATAAAACTGTTTCTTTATTATATGCTCACTAAGGAAATCTTTATTTAAAGGCAATGAAATATTCTCTTTGAAATTCAAATGCACTATTTCATTGAAATCAAAGAAATATTTCGTTGAAATCAATGAAAAAAAATCAATCCACCCATTTCTTTGGCGTCAATGAAATCTTTTCTCTCGATATAAGAGTTGAAAAATCGGTAGTATCACGAAAAAACTGCCATTTTTTTTTCTAATGAAGGGCATTGATAAATACCAGTTTAATGAGCTGCTCTAGAAAAAAAATTGTGCACAAGATTTGCATTAAAAAGTGCACAAATTTGGAAACGAAATTCGAATCACATAATCTGAATTATTTGTTTTGTGTTTCGGTGGTGGTATGATCATAAATGAAAATTGCATACGATAATTTTTGGACCGAATCGGTTGTATATTTTATTAAAAATTCAATAGCAAGGATTGCGACATTACTTTATTGATTAATTGGATCACTTTCCATATGAAATAATGATTTCTATTCCGTTTTCATCGCCACTATAAGCGAGATATACGAGTAGCTTACTTGAATCGTGTACTTTAGGTTCGATAAATTAAATTTATGGAATTTCCAAAAAGTCAAAGATTTGGGCATTCTCGTTTGTGCAACGACGATACTAAAATTTTTTATCGAATCCTTCGACAGATTGTACCAGTTACATTCGGTGAATACTTCGCCGATTTCCGAGCAACTTGCGGTCAGACAATCGCCAGCGTAGTAATATAAACAATGTGTTAGCAAGTTGAGTGTAAGGTCCTTGAGTACGTCGATTGTTCTTACGATCTCCCTCTCCCTAATAGCGTAACCTAGTTCGGTTGCTATAAAAAACATTTAAAACAATAAATTAACGTGGAGATTCAATTAAAATCCTGATGCCACCCAGAGAAATCGGTCTGATGGATTTATGTTAATCAAACGTGGGATGTACTGGAAATAAATAAAATGATTTATGGATCAAATGATATGAGTTTGTTATGAATACGATTTATTGTATTTAAATAAACTTCATATGAGCGGCCATTAAATAAATTTATTCTTTAAATGCCAACATAACAGGATTTTTTTGCGATCAAATAAGATTTGTGTTTTGTCGGTTTTTATTTGATTTATTATTAATGTTTATTTATTAGCTATGAAAAAATTACACAAGGGTTTTTGGTTGGGAAAAAGCTATAAAGGCATTAAAAAAACCCAATTTATTTACCATCAAGTGAATAAGAACATATTGACATAGAAAATAGAATGAAGTGGGTGTGAAGAAATCGTATAATGGTGTGAGTAATTCGCGTTTATTAGCGAGGATCAGACCTCGGGCTGTGGATCGGTTGGCCAGACCGATCGCTTGCCATTTTGACTCAGAAACGTTTGAAATTAATTTCAATGTTTTAGAAAGACGATTAAGATGTGCTATGATATATTTTATTGGTCAATTATGGATTTCGCAGATCACTTCGAACGACCTGTTAAGGAGTTTGGAACGCTCCACACTAGTCAAATCAGTGCTAAATTTTTAAAAGCGTTTCTACAGTTTCAGATGGTTTAATAATCTGTTCTAAGGGTTAATCACATAGCAGCATTAGTTCTTGATATTCAAATACATTCACAGCTGTCATATGAACAGTAAATCGATCAATATCTCCAAATTTCCGATGTCATGTTTTTTCATCCAGTTTTGTAAAAGGGTAAGCCGTAATATCAGTTCGATTATGACGAAACATAGCTCATTTTGATCAGTGGAAGATCCTTAATCGATTGACCGTCCGGATTTTCTATAGTATCAGGCGTTCAAAAGTTACAGCCATTTGTATACTTGATGTTAGGTTATGATAGGATAAACAAACGCTTGTATCTTTTGAACTACTAATACGATTTTAAAAAATAGACGGCCAATCGATAGAATATCTTTTAGTAAACAAAATGAGCTATTGGTCGTCATAATCGGACTGATATTACGGTTTACCCTTTTAAAAAACTGGATGAAAAAACATAACATCGGAAATTTGCAGATATTGATCGATTTACTGTTGATATCACAGCTGTGAATGTATTTGAATATCAAGAACTAATGCTGCTATGTGATTAACACCTTGGAACAGATTATTCAACCATTAGAAATGGTAGAAACGATTTTAAAAATTTAGCACTGATTTGACTAGTGTGGAGCACTCTAACCTCCTTCTGACTTTTTTTTTCGTTGCCACAACAAGAGAGTCTTATTTTTTTTTTTAACAAAATATTGTCCTTTTTGGTTGACAATTGACTGTCGTCGACACAAAACATATCGATTTTTTCTCGTTTAGAATTGTAGAAATAAATATTGCTTTCTACGGAACAATTTGTGTCATTCAAATAAACAAATTCACAAAACCAATCGGTTCAAATAAATTCACAAGACCAATTTCTGTGGATAGAGTGAAAATTGAATGATAAAAAAAACAATTTAATTCATACCGAAAAAGCAAGCCAGTATTTGCGTCGAGGCGACATGTAAACCGGTAAAGAAGCCTAAAGAATTGTCAAGATCGTCACTCAAATCAAGAAGTTCATTGTGTCTATCAACGAGACGACGAAATACACGGCGACTTTCTCTCTTGTTGTCGATGAGTAGATGCTCTTCGAATTGATTCTTCAGAATTTTGAATTGCGCCGATAGATGAAATGCGAAACTCCAGAAGAGTAACTCACCGATAATAATCGTTAGTCGATCGACAACGTTTATTGCTATGGATAAGGTATTCATTGCTATCCCCCACGTAAATCCATTTGAAAAAACCAACGATCGGATAATTGGAACGACGGAAAGATGAACCAAGATTATGCCTGGGACAAATACAAGATAGCCATGTTTATCATGACGTTTCATGATTTTCCGTTCTTCTGGATCTGTGATCGATGACCAATCATCGATTGTTGACTCGATTAGGGAAATCATCCGACTGCCATTGACACGAAGACTTAATTTCATCAGCATTGCAACAAAAAACCACGAAGTACGTGTAAACCAACGCCCATCTTTCGTATCGTGTGCGAAAGTATTTCCAAAAGGATCAATCATATGTGTCATGATGTTCGCCACCTGTTATCAATTTAAAGTTGCACAATCACAGTAGTGCCGATTTTTTAAATAATATTTTTTTTTAAAAACGACTTTTTATAGTTTTTCGACATTCTTCGAGATAAACCAATTAGAATTAGATTTTTTTTTTAAAAACATTATTTTTCATTTAAGCAGTTATATTTCGGGGATGGTATATCATGTTTGAAATTAAAAATACGCAAATATGCGGTTTTTACGGCCTAGAAGATAAAATATAATTAAAAATTTAATGGGTTAGTTCAAAACCAAATTTTTATGCAATTTAAGCAAACATTAGCTTTTTTTCAAGTACATCAACACCGTTTATTGTTACCGAATTAATTTTCTCAAAGTTTGTTGAAAAAATCGTATTTTCAGTGGTTGATACGCGCGCTAACCATCGACCCTCGGTATTAAAATTTTTATTAGCGTATACAGTGACTTTTACAGATTATCGCGAATGAAATATCTTGCATTTTCGATATAAGAACTCGTGCCATTTTATTAGTCGCGTGAAATGCTATTAGAAGTGGTGCATACATAGAAATTATACTACCATTACAATAATATTTTTTTGAAATTAGTTTGCATTTTCCGACCGGAAGTCGGATCTGTGAATTCAGAAATCAGAAACGGAAAAAAGTCATGATTTTTTAAGGAGGTTGGATACCGTCTTTTTGGCGGGGAGGTGCGCGGTTTGCCGGGGAGGTAATGTGCGAGACGCGCGTTCACTGGCGTACATTGTTGTACTATTCCAGCAGTTTTGTTTTTACGTTTTCTCGGCAACCAAGCAGACGAATCATTTCGGTCTTCGTAAAAGTTCTTTTCGAAAATACAAGGAATGATTTGGTTCTGTTATAAACAATTGTTTATCATTTTTATTATACTCTCGAGAATAATGTTGAAGGTGCGTATAGTTTTCGCTATGTTGCCCATGCATAAGAGTGTAATTTCAATAATTAATTTCTCGATAACCATCTAGACGATTGACATGGAATTTGGCATGGAGATGTAAGTTTTATTTACGAATATCCTCCAAAAATTTGAGAGCATGTTTATCATTTTGAGTTGGGTATCCATCCTCCTTAAATGATGGTAAAAAGGCATGTAACCGGTATTTTCTGGGCTAGAATATGCAACTTGAGAAGGATAGTAAAGACCAAAATTCGATATGTTGAAGAAAAAAAAATTTCGATTGGATTTTCCGACCGGAAATCGGATCTGTGATTTCTCAAATCAAAAACAGAAAAGTCGTGATTTTTAAAATCATAGTAAAAAGGCATATCAAATTTTGACCTTCACTATCGATCTCAAGTCGCATATTTTACCTCAGAAAGTACCGGTTTGATGCCTTTTTACGATGATTTTTGAAAAAGGCATTTTGGTCGGTTCTGATTTCAGAATTCACAGATCCGACTTTTGGTCGTAAAATCCGGCCTAAAGAACCTACATTTTTTTTTCTTTAAGATATCAAATTTTGGCATTCACTGTCGATTTCAAGTCGCATATTGTACCTCAGAAAGTACCAGTTACAGGCCTTTTTACGATGATTTTTGAAAGTCACTTTTGGTCGGTTCTGATTTCAGATTTCACAGATCCGACTTTTAGTCGTAAAATCCAACCTAAAGAACCTACATTTTTTTTTCTTCAAGGTATCAAATTTTGGCATTCACTATCGATCTCAAGTTGCATGTTATACCTCAGAAAGTACCGGTTACATGCCTTTTTACGATGATTTTAAAAAAAATCACTTTTGGTCGGTTCTGATTTCAGAATTCACAGATCCGACTTTTGTTCGTAAAATCCAGCCTAAAGAATCTACATTTTTTCTTCAATTATCAAATTTTGGCATTCACTATCGATCTCAAATCGGATATCGTACCTCAGAAAGTTCCGGTTACATGCCTTTTTACGATGATTTTTGAAAAAGTCATTTTTGGTCGGTTCTGATTTCATAATTCACAAAACTAATAAAATGGCACGAATTCTTATATCGAAAATTCAAGTTATTTTAGCCACGATAATTTGTAAAAGTCACAGTACACTAATAAAAATTTTAATATCGAAGTTTGATGGTTAGCGCGCGAAGCGCGCATCCGCTGCTAGTATTTTAAAAATTGCTAAAAACATTGTTTACATATGTATTTTTTTTCACTTTTGAGTTCATGCAAAGGAGAATAATTTTTTAAAAATTTGTTCAAAGGAGAATAAGTTTTTAAAAATTTGTTAAAAGGAGAATAAGTTTTAAAAAATTTGTTCAAAATTTGACCGTAATGAGTTGAACTACATTTATTGGCACGTGAAATTTAACGTTTTGAGATTAACGTATTTGTGCTTGGCACAAACGATGGAGGTAAACTGAACACACGCGAGCTCTTAGAGTCCTTTAAGTACGATTAGACTTGAAATTTTGTCTTGAAACTTCGGGACTCCATTCTCAAAGAACAATATTATTGATTAATACCTCGAGCGTAAAAAACAACGAGAAAACGATAGTGGATGCGGGTTTGTCTCTGTCCAATGGCCAGACTCCGGTGATTCTCATAAAGATTTTATAAACGAAGAATATGTCACGGTTTATATTGAAGAAAACCATTTTTCTTCACCGAGCAACATCACTTTTGCGTCAAAATTCACGATGACGGCCACTACTTGCTTCGACACGGTGTACTTTTATACTGAAACATTTATCCATGGCAACGAAACTCATTTCAGTGATGTTTGATTTTATCTAAGTTTAAAGTAAATAGCCTAGTGACCTGTTACATGTAATCGCGCAATTTCAAAGAAATGAACAATTAAGTAACGTGTACCAATTATTGACATGCATACCTGTTGGCTCGTCGTTGAATGGTGGACGTAGTTAGTATCTTTACATCGCCCAGTCACTTTTCTTTCTTTTTCTACGCTTCGCATCTTCATCCAGGACATTTTAGCCTCACGCAATTTCTGTTTGCGATTTTTACATGTGAGAATATTCAGAATTGTCCGAAACTTAAAAAAAAAGATTGCATGTGTGTGTACCTGAAAGTCAGCAATTTAGTGTAAATGGAACAGAGGAAAAGTTTTCATGGTTTTTATTACTCCAATACATAATGTCATGCGCTTTTATATTTTTTGAAAATAAATTGAACAATAATTTTAGAAAAATCCAATACTATCAAGATTATCAAGCAATTTTCTTTTTTTTAAATTATTTTTTAAAATTTTGTCTCGTTTCATAGATGCTTTATATAAAAATAAAAACATAATATTGCAAGGAAATAAAAATTTGGTAGTGCCAGTGTAAACTTTACTTACGAGTAAATCGCGATCTCCGACGACACATGTGTCTATAGTGAGATAATTACATAGTTAAATTGAATTACTGATTAGAGTTCTTATCCACGATAAGAACACGGCAAAACTGGACTAAAGACTGGATTTGAAATTTAAAAAAAATGCAATAATGCGCAGATTTAAGGAGGTTTGACAGTATTCAAAACATTGCCAATTTTAATGAAACGCTTTTGTGAAATTTAATAGTAAAGATAATAGTAATGTATTCTACATACACTGAGAGAAAAATCTCGTAATTTAAATAAAAATATAGTTAGACCGATGATAATCTAACTATAAACTATAATTCCCAGGAGGAACGTCTATATTTTATGGTTATAGCAAATATAAGAAAATAGTTGGATGAACCATTAATATAATTCCCAGGAGGAACGTCTATATTTTATGGTTTTAGTAAATATAGATATAGTAGCAATCATCAAAATGATGATAGTTTCAAAAACTATTCTAATCGTTTCAAATATGCCATTTCGTTGCATATACGATTTCAACGTTTGTTTCCAATAACCTTGCAAGTATCGGTTATTGAACCATATTATCATCGCTTCAACCATAAAACATTGCAAGTCTTCCTATATTCGTTTTATCATGTGAAATCGTTAAATCAACGATATGCTTTTCTCTCAGTGTAACTATTATATTGATTGCATTAAATTTGGGTATCAGAGTATGTCTGCAATCCTGAAAACCATTGGTAGTGTTGGGCTAGTATAAAAATTCACTAATTAACGTCCATTTCCGAAGCGGTTGAATATTTTTGTTTTTTATAAAATAAATAGTTCGAATTGTGACATTACTTTATTGACTTTTTGGATCACTTACCATTTGAAATAATGATTTTTATTCCGTTTTAATAGCGACTATAAGCGAGATATACGAGTAGCTTGCTTGAAGCGTATACTTTAGGTTCGATAAATTAAATTCATGGAATTTCCAAAATGTCAAAGATTTGGGCGTTCCAACTCGTGCAATGACGATACTGAAATTCTTTATCGAATCTTTCGACAAATCGTACCAGTTACATTCGGTGAATACTTGGCCGATTTTTGAGCAACTCGCGGTCAGATACTCGCCAGTGTAGTAATATGTACAAAGTGAAAACAAGAGGAATACAAGATTCTTCAGTGCGTCGATTATTCTTACGATCTCCATCGCTTTGATAGCGCAAGCTAGTTCGGTTGCTAGAAAGAGTATTTAAAACAATAAATTAACATGGAGACTCAAATAAAATTATGTTCCCACCCAGAGAAATTGTTCTGATAGGTTTATTTTAATCAAGCACGATATCAATTTGAAATGCATAAAATTTCTTTTGGATCAAATTATATGACGCGTTCCATCCCGATTCGACCTGGGTTTGACCCTCGACCACCATGATTTGGCTCGTAATTTTTTGTAGGATTGGTTAGACCCTCGAATGCACCAGATTTTATTTTTTTATTTTTCCTATGCAAATATTTTTTTAAAGTGACATATCGAATGCCCTAATTTAAAAATCTGAAAAATACTTTGTTGATTATCAAAATTTTCTAGCTTATAGCCAAAGTGGGCAAAACTTTTCTTCTTATAGTTTTTAAGCTTTTTTGATTTTAAAAAATTATGAAAAAATAGAAAAAAAAACTTAATCTACTACAAGTGATTGGTCTAACGTTTATTTATGTAAACTCGGATTTTTTTAGAATTTTTTCAGATTATTAGGAATTTGTCAAATTTTTCTGAACTAAAACTATTCCAGCACCATACACGCCACATTCTAGCACCAGCATGACCTAATTTAAAAATCTGAAAAAATTCTGAAAAATACAGTTTCATATACAGAAATGTTTGACAAGTCGTCCATAGTAGTTTGATTTTTTAAAATATTTTTTTATAATTTTTTTAATCAAAAAAGTTTAAAAACTATGTGAAGAAAAATCTTCCACGCTTTGGCTTTAAGCTAGAAAATTTTGAGATTCAACAAATTATTTTTCAGAATTTGTTTAGATTTTTTAATTATGGCATGCTGGTGCTAGAATGTGGCATGTATGGTGCTAGAATAGTCTTATTTCAGAAAAATTTGACGAATTCCTAAAAATCTGAAAAAATTCTAAAAAAATCCGAGTTCACATAAATAAACGTTTGACCAATCGCTCGTAGTAGATTAATTTTTATTCGATTTTTTAATAATTTTTTTAAATCAAAAAAGCTGAAAAACTATAAGAAAAATTTTGCCCACTTTGGCTAAAAGCTAGAAAATTTTGATATTCAACAAAGTATTTTTTAGAATTTATTCTGATTTTTAAAAGAGGGCATTCGATATGTCACTTTAAAAAAATATTTAAAAAAAATGTGCATAGAAAAAAAAAAGAAATCTGGTGCATTTGAGGATCTAATCAATCCTACAAATAATTACGAGCCAAATCGGGGAGGTCGAGGATCAAATCGAGTTGGAATTCCCCATATGTATTTGAGAAGAATACGATTTATTATAATTAAATAAATGTCATATGATGGAAATAAAATCCTATTAGGGCTGCCATTAAATAAATGTATTCTTTAATAAAGACTATTAATTTCAAATAGATCTCCTATATGGTTCAAATAAATTCAGCAAACCGATTTCCGTGAATACAGTAAAATTGAATGGTAAAGAAACAATTTAATTCATACCGACAAAGCAAATCAGTATTTGCGTCGAGGCGACGTGTAAACTGCCAAAGAAGCCTAACGAATCTTCAAGATCGGCACTTAAATCGAGAAGTTCATTGTGTCGATCAACGAGACGGCGAAACACACGATGACTTTCTTTCTTATTCTCGATGAGTAGAAACTCTTTGAATTGATTCTTCAGGATTTTTAACTGTGCTGATAAATGGAGTGCAAAACTCCAGAAGAGTGACTGAACGATAACAATCGTTAGTTTATCGACGACGCTTATAATTTTCGATGTTATCCCCCACGTATGTTCATTTGAAAAATCCAACGATCGGACATATTGAACGAACGAAAGATGAATCAAAACTATGGTCGGGACGAATACAAGATAGCCATGTTTGTCATGATTTTTCATGATTCTGCGTTCTTCAGGATCTGTGATCCATGACCAATCATCGGTTGTTGACTCAATTAGGGGAATCATCCGATTGCCATTGACAAGAAGGCTTAATCTCATCATCATTGCAACAAAAAACCACAAAGTGTATGTAAACCGATGCGCATCTTTCTCCTCGTGTGTAAGAGTATTTTCAAAAAGATCAATCACGTGGTTTATGATATTCACCACCTGTTATCAATTAGAAGTTATTATTTATTATATATTAGGCAATTTTTTTAATTATATTTTTCTTAAAAATGGCTTTTCGTAATTTTTTGAGATAAGTGCATAAATCCAATTAGAAAGTAATTCGACAAAAAAAGAAGAAAAACATATTTATTTTTCACTTAAACAATTATATTATAAAATTTTTAAATACAAAAATGCGGTTTTTTCGGCTTAGAAGATAATATATAATTCAAAATTTAATGGATTAGTTCAAAACCAGTTTTTTAAATGCAAAACAAGCGAACTGTAACTTTTTTTCTCAAACCTAGTTTAAAAAAAAAAAAAATGTTGGTGGTTATTGTTAATGATATTTGCATTCGTTGGGAAGTTTCAGCAGCCCAAGATTTGAAAAATATTCTTAATATCTGATATTAAAAGACGAAGCACTCGTTATCATCGACACTAATTTTGCAAAAATACTCAACAGTCTCAGACAATTTCCTTTAATAATATCAAAAATTTATATTTTTACTTGAGAAAATAACGTCGGTGTTAATATCCGGTCTTATTACCGTTACAAATAAAAAATTCGTTGATTTTGCAATAAAATGTAGGAAAATTAATTCTGTCGAATCGTCAAACTGTCAAAAATTCATAATACCATGCGACTAAAAACATTCGACCGACGGTTAATTTTACCTTAGGTCGAATTTTTACTACACTGTAAAAAGAATCTACTTGAAATTTAGTGTACTTTTACTGGAAGTTTTTATTCATAAATTAGTATATTAAATTTAGTATAAAAGTGTAATGTAAAATAAATGCAGCACATCCAATAATTTACTTTAATTTAACAATAAAAGTACTTGAATTTTAATAATTTGCTTTAATTTTACTGGAAAATCTACTAAAATAAGTCAGTATAATAATTAATAAGGAATTGACATCCAGGCTGAAGGACTTCGGTCAATGGCCAATTGGCCTCTACGCTGGTATATATATAATAATAGTAATAATAATGTGATACATACAGATTGTAAAGAGGTCAATAAAATGTCGTTTTACTACTACTTTTACTGGAAAAGTATATGAATTTTATACCACAATTGTATATTAAATTTCGATGACGAGTTTATGAATGAAAACTTCCAATATTTTCTAACAGGTAACAATATTATTATTAGCTAATACCTCGAGCGTAAAAAACAACGAGAAAACGATAGTGGATCCGGGTTTGCCTCTGTCTAGTGGCCAAATTCCGGTGATTCTCATAACGATTTTGTAAACGAAAAATGTGTCACGTTTTATGTTGAAGAAAACCATTTTTCTTCACCGAATAACAACATCACTTTTGTGTCGAGTTGACGAAGACTACTTGCTTCGGCAAGGTGCATTTTTATACTGTCAAGCGAAACGAGGAATGTGGATATTCATCGTCATCCATGGCAACGTAATTAACTTCAGTGATGTTCGATTTTGATCTTATCGTAGTTTAAAGTAAACACCCTAGTATATGAATATTTACATAGTAAACGTGCACATTCATAGAAATGAACCATCATGTAAAAGTGCACCAATTATTGATAATATCTATTGGCTCTTCGTTGAATTGTTGAATGGCAATTAATGTAACACGTATCTCTCGGTCACTGTTTTTTTCCTATTATTTTAATGTTTTACTTCCGTACATGTTAAATTTCGAATTTTATATGTGAGAATGTTCAGAATTGTCCAAAACGTCGAGTAAAGTGGTCCAGAAAATTCAATTTTTTGACAAATTGTATCAATGAATGAAGAAATGTAGATTATATAACTTTTTTTTTAATAAAAAAAAAGAGCTTTTTCCCTCTTCGAAAAATCAGTGGGTAAAATATCTCGCATTTTCGATATAAGTATTGCTGCCATTTTATTCGTTCCGTAAATGGCTGTCGTACCAGAGTGAAGTTGATACTCGTCGACGAATAGCTTCAGGCATGTTGTTCATTTTGACAGTTTTAATATTGACGCACCGCGAGATTTTGGTTTGTGTTAAGCAATAGGAAATTATAATTAGAAATGAAGTTCGCATTATAGGTCTTAAGATCTGATGCGAAGAGGGGTGAGCTTCGATTTATCAACTCCGTTTCATAAATATGAATTGCAATGCTAATTCATCACTGTAAGTTACATATTAAATATGATATTGTAATGGTAGTATAAATATTGATCCTAGAGCGAAAAGGACGTTATTTTAAGATCACTTTCTTCTTTTCCATTTTTTCTATCGTCCACATAGCGTTAGATTCTTGTTTAGCACGGCAAAATACATAGAATAGACTATGGGACCAGTCCGAGAAGCAACGCAAGATAGTTCTTCGCGTTTTTCTCGGTAAATATTGATGCTAGAGCGAAAAGGACGTTATTTTAGGATCACCGTCTTCTTTTCCGTTTTTCTCGGCTCCTGTTAGTCCCATCGTAAAACTGCAGTTATATTCTTAATCGGCACTGAAAAATACATCGAATGAGCCATGGCACAGGCAGGAATTATCATTTTTCGGAAAGATATGGCGTAAAATGTAAATTCATAAAATTGCGTTTTTCTCTTTTTCCGTTTGTCCTATCGTCCAAATAGCGTTAGATTCTTGTTTAGCACGTCAAAATATATAGAATAGACTGTAGGACCAGTCCGAGAACCGACGCAAAATAGTTTTTTGTGTTTTTCTCGCTAACACGGAAAAAAATAATTATATATAATTATATATCCGCGCCCATAGTTAAAAAAAAACTTTAACGTTTATAAATTCAGGATTCCTGCCATATTGGAAACACCTTTTAGGACATCAGGTTCCCAAATTGAAAAAAAAAATATATATATTATGTTTGTAAGAGAACATTGAGAAATTTTCGTTTCAATTATAAACATATTTCGAATATTTGGATAAAATATCAAATGTCACAGAACATAGAATATTCGACAAAATCGATAATAACAAATTGGATTCGAATCGAAGTTAAAAATTAGGCGTGCATCTCTGGTAATTTCATATTTTCTGAAGCCAGAAAAAAGTGATACTTTTCTGAAAATAGGATGAATAATTTATTACGTAGGATGCTGGAGATAAGTGTAGAGGTTTCAATCAGTAATCGTAACTCGGATTGGTATGTGTTATATCTGTTGTATTCGTCAATCCTCTTATGCTTCGATATACCTTTCAATTTTATTAAACGTTCGAGTATAATAACAAGCGTCTCTGTGATAATGATATTAATTATAATAAGATCGCAACAGTTGTGATGTCGGGTATTGCGCTCGTTGAATGTAAATTATTTCACTCTCGTGATATACACAACGAGCAAAATTTTCCAATATTGAGTACATCCAGTATACTGTTTTTATTACGTATTTGCTTTTCTTTCTCACTTTGCTTCAACACATAATAGCCGGGAGTCAGTGTTTACCCAATTACCGTCGTTCTATAATAATTATAGGGAACGTCACACGGGTAATTGCCCCAAGTTAATTAATTCGCGTGGTCCAGAGTAATCGAGCTCTTTGCGACGATCGTCATACATTGAACAGGTAAAAATATCCGTAACAGATTTGCTGCGTCTCCGGAACCCAGCAAATGATCTTTTCGTCAACGAAAAGTAATAAATTCAAATAATTTTCTACACAATCATCAACCATTTATAGTGATATACATTTCGATAAATTTTCTTATTACGTCATATACATAATAATAACGTTTGCTTTTGTCGATTCTCAAAAAATAGTACACGGTCATTCGTTAAATATTACAGAGGTTTGTCGCTAATATTTTTCGCCAACGTTCATGAGATACGGTCACGACATTCTTGTAGGCTCTTCAAGATCACATTTAATATGAAATACTGTATCGCCGTTTGTCCTTTTGATACACCGAGAGAAAAGATTTCATTGACGCCAAATAAATGGGTGGATTGATTTTTTTTTCATTGATTTCAATGAAATAGTGCATTTGAATGGGTGGGGCTCAAAATTGCGAATGATAAAATTCAGAACTACTGAAATTCCGAAATTTCAAATTAGCGAACATTAAAGTAACGATCAGATGAATATTCGAAATTTTTATTTTTGACAGATTACTAAGGCGAATATCTGCCTTGGCAAAATATTTTAATTAAAAGAATATATTTATTCGTTTACATGAATAAAATCTGTATTTTGAATAATCAAAATCTTGATTCAAAATACTTCGAAAATCGAAATGATTTAAAAAGAAAATGTAGATAATTTTATATTTCTAATAGCTAAAAAATATAAATTAAATATGTAGATAATATATTAGTTTAATATATTAATTCTTAATAATTAATAACCGATTTTGAAGTCTGTTGTACAATTAGACTTTCTATATTTCATCATTCGCTAATTTGAAATTTCGGAATTTCAGTAGTTCTGAATTTTATCATTCGCTTTTTTGAGCCCCACCCATTTGAATTTCAAAGAGAACATTTCATTGCCTGTGAATAAAGATTTACTTAGTGAGCATATAATAAAGAAACAGTTTTATTGTTTTAAAGAGACGTTTTCATTGGTTCAAAGAAACGTTTTCATTGATCTCGCTCTCGCACCTAACCTCACTTTTTTTTGTTTTCCGGTTCTCCCGACCGAACGGCTTCGAGTTTCGAGGAGCCAGAAGCTTAGCTTATTTCTGCCGTACTTCCTTACATACTCACAAAATTTGAGCTTTATCTGCCGCGTACTTCCGGAAAAAATAGGTTTCGAAATTTTGAGGTGGTGAGAAGAAGGTTTCATTGAATCAAAGACGACATCTTTGAAATCAATGAAAAACGTTCATTGGTTTAAAGAAATGTTTCTTCGAAACAATGTCACTACTTTTCATTGAGTTGGAGATCATTCAAAGAAAAGATAGTATTGAAATTCAAGTATTTCATTTCATTGGCAAAGATTTCCGGCGTGAATAAATGAAACTTTTTCTCTCGGTGTAAGGATCCCATCCTTTCGCGTCTTGCAAATCGGGGGAGCATGTAAAATACCTTATTAGGTCGTGCGTGCAGTCTATGTAATAATCACGGTCACAACACATGTACATGTTCAACAGTAACAATAGGCAACGACAATACTGACGACGGTGATCGACAGGTGGGATTGTGTGTGTGTATGAGTGTGATATCGATAGTGTGCGAACGATGAGGCCGATATAGACAATTGCAATAACACATTGTTATTTCTTCTTCATCTTCTTCTCTTTAAATACTTTAATTTATGGACACCCATGATAAAATTATAATCCCCGATAAAATTTACTTGGCCGATTTACTAAAAGTTTCCAATAGTAAGTATTTTTAATGGAGATAATAACTTCATAATAATACTCGAATTTTTTTTTTACTTGGCGTAAGAAGTTCGTTATCACGATCAACGCGATCGAACGAACAAGAAAAGGAAAAACTGACTATTTATATTTTCTGAAAAGTAAAAAAAAAAGTCAAGTATATAAACTCTATTCTTTATGTCTGTTTGTTTTTAAACGTCCGGATTTTATCACAGAACGATTAATAAATTGGAGAGAAACATTTTCTTTCGTTTTCACTGCTTGAGAATCGCAGTATATTATTTTCAATTGAAAATTAGCATAATTTCTTTGGAACTGACGTCAAAGAGATTGTCATATTTATTCCGAAGGAGTAGATTCTCAATATTTTGTTCTGTCCCACAGGGAATATTTTTGAAAATGTAAAAAAAAGAGGCCTGGTATAAAATCGATCGGGATGAATATAAATTTATCTCGGGCACTCGACGATTTCTTTCGAGTAAGGATATCGACAGATTTCTATTAATTGTACATACACCTAAATCCTCGCAATCTTTATCTAATCAACATAAATAATTCGTTTACTCGCATACATTTTCATTAGTCCGTCATTGTTATAGTACAAATGAAATCTTCTTCTCGATTTTTGTTTTTTTTTCGTACAATTATTCAGCGCTTTTGTACATGGCACACTCGTCAGATTGACTGATAAATTCACAATTCTTTGCAACAATAATATATTTAGTTCCTATCTCTCCTCTTTACGTTAGCTAGACACGTTTCCGGTCGACTTTAAGTAGAGGAACTGGTGCGAAGATTCTACAACACGCTTATTGTTTTTGCAACGATCCAGTGCGTTTAAGTCGACGCCATCGATTTTCGATCGATCGATTATTTACGTGCTAGTAATATGATTTTCTTGATGTTATTTCGACAAAACAATTCATTGCCTTGTCGGGCAACGTGATGATAAAATTTATTAATTATTATAAACGTAAATCAATTTCATATCGATCTCTTTCGGTAAGTGACTTCAACTAATTTTATTGTTACTTTAATTGTCGGACATTTCAGCTTATCTGCTTTATATTTATACAACAAAATTTACATTGAAACTATCAGAACTACTTTTAAGGAGTTTGAATAAACTTGGAGCCTGTAAAACAGATCGATCTTTAATATTTTTTTCTGATGAGAATAATGCAATGACGAGGTTGGGATTATGCACAAAATTGACATAATCTTGGCATGATTGAGTTTTTGTTAATTAAAAAATATTGATAAACGAAGTTTTAAAACATTTCAATTTGTATCGCTTTATATTATTTAAACAAAGTTCATCACCGAATGAACTATTCGGCCGATTCGTTTTAAATTCAAACAGAGCAGAGCTTATAAAAATTTTTATGATGTCACCGGATATTTAAAATTTGTTTTTTTTTTAATTACAAAAAATAATAAACTGTAGAAAAGCGTTAAATTTTCAACCAAAAAAAAAAAAACTACATCAATAATTTGTTATCAACGATCGAAAATCCTCTGCTCGAATTTGAAGTGAATCGGATGCAATTTGTTTACACAAAAGTGACTTCATCATTTACCAATATATCGTGATTTAAAAAAAAATTGCAAACTTGGCAAGACTGTGTATTAATTTTGTATAAAATCTTGATCTCGTAATCTCAATAAACTTAACAGAAAAAAATTGAATATCGACCTATTTTTGAGCCCCTAGTTTATAAAGACCTCTTAGAAAATATTTTCTATCGAACTTTTGTAGATAATTAATAAATCACATAACTTAGGCCAGAAACACAATCACCAGTATGAATATCACGGTAAAATCTGCAAATTACCAGAGAACGATAATGCAATGATTTGTGCAGTCTTATCTATATCTACATATCTACATCAGTTCCTCCATCGATAGCCTACGAGTCAGCTTCCCTGCATTTTTAATGCAAAAGTCTCGAGTCCAAAGTCCTTGGCTCATCCTTCTTTTTTAAGTTCATCAAAGATTCACGAGTTCACTGAATGCCTTCGACAAATTGCAACGACTCTTGGCCAAGGAGTCTAGAGTTGGGCAATTTGTTCGTTGTTCGTTTGGTTCGACGTGTTGGAAGCTATCGAGATCTCGGTAACGCCGACCGATGTTTGTACTACAGAGCAAAGGGCACTTCGCAGTGGCACGTGTTCGCTCCCGGTCTCGCATCCAGTGTCTGAAACACGAATAGTTCTTGTTAATAATGGACAGATCCAATGTCTGCAGTCCCAGGAAATTGAGGTTTCAATTTGAACCGATGCTTTTGTACAATCTATAATTTACGATCGGAAGTTTTAGTGATTTTTTAAGATTGTTCTACTTTTCCTTTTTCTACCCTTAATTAATATCCGAGATCGATGATGAGTTAAATTTTCTAGTAGGCCACTTTCTTTGTTTTATTGTTAATTGATCTTTCAATAAAAAAATGTGCGCATAAAAAATACATTTAAAACTTTCGCCACCTGGGAATACAAATTATTTTATAAATGAGTGCACGCACCGAGAGAAAAGATTTCATTGACGCCAAAGAAATGGGTGGATTGATTTTTTTTTGCATTGATTTCAATGAAATAGTGCATTTGAATTTCAATGAGAACATTTCATTGCCTGTAAATAAAGATTTACTTAGTGAGCATATAATAAAGAAACAGTTTCATTGTTTTAAAGAAACGTTTTAATTGGTTCAAAGAAACGTTTTCATTGATCTCTCTCTCGCACCTAACCTCACTTTTTTTGTTTTTCGGTTCTCCCGAACGAACGGCTTTGAGTTTCGAGGAGCCAGAAGCTTAGCATATTTCTGCCGTACTTCCTTACATACTCACAAAATTTGAGCTTTATCTGCCGCGTACTTCAGGAAAAAATAGGTTTCGAAATTTTGAGGTGGTAAAAAGAAGGTTTCATCGAATCAAAGACGATATCTTTGAAATTAATGAAAAAGGTTCATCGGTTTTAAGAAATGTTTCTTCGAATCAATGTCACTACTTTTCATTGAGTTTGAGATCATTCAAAGAAAAGATACTATTGAAATTCAAGTATTTCATTTCATTGGCAAAGATTTTCGAGAATCAATGAAACTTTTTCTCTTTCTTTGTTTTATTGTTAATTGATCTTTCAATAAAAAAATGTGCGGATAAAAAATAAATTTAAAAGTTTCGCCACCTGGGAATACAAGTTATTTTATAAATGTGTGCACGTACTGAGAGAAAAGATTTCATTGATGCCAAAGAAATGGGTGGATTGATTTTTTTTTCATTGATTTCAACTAAATATTTCTTTGATTTCAATGAAATAGTGCATTTGAATTTCAAAGAGAACATTTCATTGCCTGTAAATAAAGATTAACTTAGTGAGCATATAATAAAGAAACAGTTTCATTGTTTTAAAGAAACGTTTTAATTGGTTCAAAGAAACGTTTTCATTGATCTCTCTCTCGCACCTAACCTCACTTTTTTGTTTTTCGGTTCTCCCGAACGAACGGCTTTGAGTTTCGAGGAGCCAGAAGCTTAGCATATTTTTGCCGTACTTCCTTACATACTCATAAAATTTGAGCTTTATCTGCCGCGTACTTCAGGAAAAAATAGGTTTCGAAATTTTGAGGTGGTAAGAAGAAGGTTTCATTGAATCAAAGACGATACCTTTGAAATCAATGAAAAAGGTTCATCGGTTTTAAGAAATGTTTCTTCGAATCAATGACACTACTTTTCATTGAGTTTGAGATCATTCAAAGAAAAGATACTATTGAAATTCAAGTATTTCATTTCATTGGCAAAGATTTTCGAGAATCAATGAAACTTTTTCTCTTTCTTTGTTTTATTGTTAATTGATCTTTCAATAAAAAAATGTGCGGATAGAAAATAAATTTAAAAGTTTCGCCACCTGGGAATACAAGTTATTTTATAAATGAGTGCACGCACCGAGAGAAAAGATTTCATTGATGCCAACGAAATGGGTGGATTGATTTTTTTTTTTCATTGATTTCAATGAAATAGTGCATTTGAATTTCAAAGAGAACATTTCATTGCCTGTAAATAAAGATTTACTTAGTGAGCATATAGTAAAGAAACAGTTTCATTGTTTTAAAGAGACGTTTTAATTGGTTCAAAGAAACGTTTTCATTGATCTCTCTCTCGCACCTAACCTCACTTTTTTGTTTTTCGGTTCTCCCGAACGAACGGCTTCGAGTTTCGAGGAGCCAGAAGCTTAGTCTATTTCTGCCGTACTTCCTTACATACTCACAAAATTTGAGCTTTATCTGCCGCGTACTTCAGGAAAAAATAGGTTTCGAAATTTTGAGGTGGTAAGAAGAAGGTTTCATTGAATCAGAGACGACATCTTTGAAATCAATGAAAAAGGTTCATTGGTTTTAAGAAATGTTTCTTCGAATCAATGACACTACTTTTCATTGAGTTTGAGATCATTCAAAGAAAAGATAGTATTGAAATTCAAGTATTTCATTTCATTGGCAAAGATTTTCGAGATTCAATGAAACTTTTTCTCTCGGTAATCAATATAATGTACTCTTAAAATTACTATGTTGTGTTATAAAGAATACTTCACGTCAGAAAATAATTTGTACTTAAAAAAAAAGTTTAACCACGTGTTTTTGTGAAATATTATATTACTATGATTAAAGAACACAAAATATTTGATTTTAACAGTTATCTTTTGCTTAGATATTTTGAATTGGACATTTTGTTGAAATTACTGTGATTAATCAACGCAAAATATTTTACTGTAAGAATTATCTTCTTATACTCAGATATTTTTTATGGCGTATTTTGTCGATATTTTGCGCCACTTTCTTCGTAATCAAAGGTTTCATTTTTCCCAGAATGCTTCTAAGGGAACTGGACTGTAAATTTGTATCATTAGAGTTTCGATTCTGAGCAATAGCTCTGACCTCCGCTTCCTGCTCCTTCCACACTAAGATGGAGGTAATCACCTTTAGAGGTCGACGAGTATCCAATAGCTTGATGCTTTTACATTGTCATAAAATATATAGATATAGATTGACATGGCGAGTCAATAACTATTCCGACGGATACCTTATCTTATATCATGGTGGTTTATAGGACTTAAAAAAAACGAGTGCAAAATAGATACAAGGCGAACTATTATACAGTATAATCTCCCAATAGTTATAAAATAAAGATCTTAGATTTGAAAAAAAAATACAACATTTTTACTAAGTGCATTTTTAATTACATACGGATTTTTATTAGTACAAAGTTTTTATTGGAACTTCATACGTGATACAAAAGATATTTATTCAAGAAATTCATTTTATTAAATGCACAGGGAAATAAGGCTTAGTTAAATATGCGCCAACCGATTAATTGATTACACCGAGAGAAAAACTTTCATTGATTCACGAAAATCTTTGCCAATTAAATGAAACACTTGAATTTCGATACTATCTTTTCTTTGAATGATCTCAAACTCAATGAAAAGTAGTGACATTGATTCAAAAATATTTCTTTAAACCAATGAACCTTTTTCATTGATTTCAAAGATGTCGTCTCTGATTCAATGAAACCTTCTTCTTACCAGTTCAAAATTTCGAAACCTATTTTTTCCTGAAGTACGCGGCAGATAAAGCTCAAATTTCGTGAGTATGTAAGGAAGTACGGCAGAAATAGGCTAAAGCTTCTGGCTCCTCGAAACTCGAAGCCGTTCGTTCGGGAGAACCGGAAAACAAAAAAGTGAGGTTAGGTGCGAGAGAGAGATCAATGAAAACGTTTCTTTGAACCAATGAAAACGTCTCTTTGAAACAATGAAACTGTTTCTTTATTATATGCTCACTAAGTAAATCTTTATTTACAGCCAATGAAATGTTCTCTTTGAAATTCAAATGCACTATTTCATTGAAATTCAAATGCACTATTTCATTGAAATCAAAGAAATATTTCGTTTAAATCAATGAAAAAAAAAATCAATCCACGCATTTCTTTGACGTCAATGAAATCTTTTTTTCTCGGTGTAGATCAACTAAGTTATTGCTAAATATAACCAAGTTTATTGTAATACAACCAATAACTTGGTTGTCGTAACCGCCAACTTGGTTGATCTACTCAATTAATCGGCGGACGCATATTGGGAATCAACACCAAGCAAAAATGGCCGCGTTATCCCAGTCGGTCAAGACTTTGCACTCTTCATTTGTAAGAGTTTTAATTATTTCAACGGATATCATTACAAAAAATGTTTATCCACTTATGAATATCGATTTCTATTAATGATAAATTGTTTTTTAAAATAAAATAATAGGTTATGACGACTGGGATAAAGTAGTTAAAAAAAATCCACCAGATGTCGTGTTGCTACATGTTATTTCTCAATATAACCAAGCGTTTGGTCCAACGAAGCTTTTTTTTTCGTGTAGATATTTCATCAAATGAAGTCTTTTTTTAATTACGTACGAATTCTCATTACTACAAAGTTCTAATCAAGCGGATGAACCACTTTTGTTTTACTGTCACTATGTGTGTCATGCAAATAAAAGATAAGAGTTTAGTAATAAAATTGCGAAGGAAATGATGTAATTTGAAGTCGCAACACATTAATCTTCCGTTTTTTCAATTTATGATTCTGAAAATAGCTGAAAGGGCGAATTACTGAGAGACTTTACTGTACCGAACGGTGTTTGCACGACACGCGATTTAACGTAAAAGTGTGAAAGCTCTACGGAAGAAATACGAGCCTATTATCACCCGCAACTTCGATATTTGTACTGGGGAATCGTAATAGCAACATTGCTAATTTTTATTGTTGTGAAAAAATGAGGTGCGGATGTGATGACATGTTATTTGAACGAAACAGGAGCAAGAGGGCGTCGATCACAGTATAGAAGAACGAGGTCAGGGTCGTCAATGTCGAAGGGCCGTCGCGGAATGACCCACGAGTCACGGCCAGGATCCACGAGGCCTTTAAGGCTCTTGGAATGAAATCAATAGGTAATAATAGAGGCGAGGATGATCGATCGGGTCACCGGTGAGCGTGCCCTGAAAAATAGACAACGAAACAGGTAAAACGTGCCACGGGAAGTCTTTGAAATTATTTATTTAACAATTTTTTAATTCAAATTATAAGGGCAACTTAAGGGATCGTGCATAAATTTGGAGCTCAAAAAACATGTCAATTTCTATTTTTATTTTTTCCGAGGTTGTTGGGATCACGAGGTCGAAATTTTATTAGATACGCAGTCTTTCCAAGTTTATTTTTTATTTATTTGAATATATTTATAAACAGTAAAGTTATTATTATTTAAACAAAGTGATTAATAAAAAATATATTGAAAATCGACCAGTTTTTTTTAGAGGTCCAAAAACCCTAATTGGAACCCTTATGCAGAACTCTAAACTGAGCTTTTCACATCCTTCAAAATGTCAGCGTTATTATTCAGAAACTTGAATTTTTTAAATTACGAAAATGACAAAAAGTATAAAAAAGTGCTAATTAAAAAAAAACTAATATAATCATTTATTAGTAACAAATGGATAAACTTATAAAAAAAATCATCCGGTCATACGATATAAACTGAATTTGAATTGAATCGGCTGAATGGATTATTCGGCAACACTTTGTTTAAATAATAATAACCTCATTGTCTATCAATATTTTTCAATTAAAAAAATGCAGACTTGGCAAAAATATGTATTGATTTTATGTAAAATTTCTATCTTACAATCTTAACACCCTCTCGTCATAAAAAAAATATAGAAAACCGACCGGTTTTTTTTAGAGGCTCAAACTTATGCAAAACTCTTAACTGAGCTTTTCATGACCAATCACCGTCACACCCTTCATAATATCAGCGTTATTATTCACAAACTTGAATTTTTTAAATTACGAAAATGATGAAAAGTAGAGAAAAAGTGCTGATTAAAAAAAACTAATATAATCATTTATTAGTAACAAATGGATAAATTTATTAAAAAAATCATCCGGTCATACGATATAAACTGAATTTGAATTGAATCGGCTGAATGGATTATTCGGCAACACTTTGTTTAAATAATAATAACATTGCCTACCAATATTTTTCAATTTATAAAATTCGGACTTGGCAAAAATATCTATTGATTTTATGTAAAATTTCTATCTTATAATCTCAACACTTTCTCGTCATAAAAAAATATTGAAAACCGACCGATTTTTTTTAGAGGCTCAAACTTATGCAAAACTCTTAACTGAGCTTTTTATGACCAATCTCCGCCACACCCTTCAAAATATCAGCGTTATTATTCAGAAACTTGAATTTTTTAAATTACGAAAATGACAAAAAGTAGAGAAAAAGTGCTAATTTTAAAAAAACTACTTTAATCATTTATTACTAACAAATGGATAAACTTATAAAAAAATCATCCGGTCATACGATATAAACTGAATTTGAATTGAATCGGCTGAATGGATTATTCGGCAACACTTTGATTAAATAATAATAACCTCATTGTCTATCAATATTTTTCAATAAAAAAAAATGCAGACTTGGCGAAAATATGTATTGATTTTATGTAAAATTCCTATCTTATAATCTTAACACTTTCTCGTCATAAAAAAATATTGAAAACCGACTGGTTTTTTTTTTAGAGGCTCAAACTTATGCAAAACTCTTAACTGAGCTTTTCATGACCAATCATCGCCACACCCTTCAAAATATCAGCGTTATTATTCACAAACTTGAATTTTTTAAATTACGAAAATGACAAAATGTAGAGAAAAAGTGTTAATTAAAAAAAAAATAATATAATCATTTATTAGTAACAAATGGATAAACTTATTAAAAAATCTCATATAAACTGAATTTGAATTGAATCGGTTGAATGGATTATTCGGCAACACTTTGTTTAAATCATAATAACCTCATTGTTTATCAATATTTATCAATTTAAAAAAATTCAGACTTGGCAAAAATATCTATTGATTTTATGTAAAATTTCTATCTTATAATCTTAACACTTTCACGTCATAAAATATTGAAAACCGACCGATTTTTTTTTAGAGGCTCAAACTTATGCAAAACTCTTAACTGAGCTTTTTATGACCAATCACCGCTACACCCTTCAAAATATCAGCGTTATTATTCACAAACTTGAATTTTTTAAATTACGAAAATGACGAAAAGTAGAGAAAAAGTGCTAATTAAAAAAAAACTAATATAATCATTTATTAGTAACAAATGGATAAACTTATAAAAAAATCATCCGGTCATACGATATAAACTGAATTTGAATTGAATCGGTTGAATGGATTATTCGGCAATACCTTGTTTAAATAATAATAACATTGCCTATCAATATTTTTCAATGTAAAAAATTCGGACTTGGCAAAAATATGTATTGATTTTATGTAAAATTTCTATCTTATAATCTTAACACTTTCTCGTCATAAAAAAATATTGAAAACCGACCGGTTTTTTTTTAGAGGCTCAAACTTATGCAAAACTCTTAACTGAGCTTTTTATGACCAATCACCGCCACACCCTTCAAAATATCAGCGTTATTATTCACAACCTTGAATTTTTTAAATTACGAAAATGACAAATTGTAGAGAAAAAGTGTTAATTTAAAAAAAAACTACTTTAATCATTTATTACTAACAAATGGATAAACTTATAAAAAAATCATCCGGTCATACGATATAAACTGAATTTGAATTGAATCGGTTGAATGGATTATTCGGCAATACTTTGTTTAAATAATAATAACATTGCCTATCAATATTTTTCAATGTAACAAATTCGGACTTGGCAAAAATATGCATTGATTTTATGTAAAATTTTTATCTTATAATCTTAACACATTCTCGTCATAAAAAAATATTGAAAACCGACCGGTTTTTTTTAGAGGCTCAAACTTATGCAAAACTCTTAACTGAGCTTTTTATGACCAATCACCGCCACACCCTTCAAAATATCAGCGTTATTATTCACAACCTTGAATTTTTTAAATTACGAAAATGACAAATTGTGGAGAAAAAGTGTTAATTTAAAAAAAACTACTTTATTCATTTATTACTAACAAATGGATAAACTTATAAAAAAATCATCCGGTCATACGATATAAACTGAATTTGAATTGAATCGGTTGAATGGATTATTCGGCAATACTTTGTTTAAATAATAATAACATTGCCTATCAATATTTTTCAATGTAAAAAATTCGGACTTGGCAAAAATATGTATTGATTTTATGTAAAATTTTTATCTTATAATCTTAACACTTTCTCGTCATAAAAAAATATTGAAAACCGATCGGTTTTTTTTTAGAGGCTCAAACTTATGCAAAACTCTTAACTGAGCTTTTCGTGACCAATCACCACCACACCCTTCGAGGATACCAACGTCATTATCCGCAAACTTCCTCGAACCTGATAATGCATGCATTTGATGCAATAGCATCAACTATAATAACATACCCTTACCAGGTCGCACATATTCACCAAGAAGCACGCGAACTTTTGCTACAGATACGTAGGGGGTGTTACAGCGGTTTTGGGTAATAACTGAGTGTCGTAACTTCTCACGTCCATCATCCATCAAGCTTTATATCGAACGTGAATCTGATAAGGGTTGGCTATATGCTTGAGGGGCTGCCGAAGAACATGCGAGGAAATGTGTGTGAGAAGGATTTGCAACTTGTCTGCATAAGACGAGTACAGATGTTGAGGAAATGAAGGAGTGCACTGAAAAAATGCGTAGTATGATGAGCCGAAATTTAGCACGAGGTTGAGCAAACTATTTATGGTGAAAAATGCGATTTTGCGGATTTATATCAAAGTAATGAACTCATTGGAATTATACATTAGCGCTAAAATTAACATCAATAGTAATGACTTTGTAGTACTTCGGTGTTGAGAATTTACAACCATTGTAATTAAGCTCATTAGGTCCATTAAACAGTCTAAAATTAAAAGAAATACTTGTAATTGGAACACAAAATTTTCTCATTTTACAAAAAAGGATTTTCTATTTTCCGTTAAATTACAAAAATAATTTATTATAAATTCATTTTTCAATTTATTTTTGCAATTTTGAAACGAAATATTTACTTCCCTTCATAAGATTTGGGAGATACACTTTTTTTTTGTAAACTTCATAAACATACAATTTGTGTTCTCACTTGCAGTTTGCTATTTTACCTTTTTTGTTGTAATTTTGACGAATTTACAACAAAAAAATCTTACTTTGCAAATCAGAAGAAAAAAATACGTAAGACACTACAAAAATTGTCTAATTAACATACAGGTTTGTTATTTACGAAAACTGGAACTCCAATTTAATAATATTATGTTTACTGTAAATCGACATCACATTTCAACTATACTAAAAATAATTTGGTTCGTCAGAACGAAACTTGATTAAAGTGCATAATGTGGCCTTTATCAGTAAAAAGCAATCAGCTAAGTGTCTTTAAAGAATACAACATTATGGGAATATGCACAAAAAAATAAAACGCGAATTCGAGTTTTTTTATAAATTGTCAAACCTTTCTAATCCTCTCGAACAAATCTAATAATAAAAACTAATGATAATAAAGACTGTGGATTCTCCCTTTGAAAAAAAACTTACATTTGGTAGCGGACGATGTGCCACGGGAAGTCTTTGAAATTATTTATTTAACAATTTTTTTGATTCAAATTATAAATGGCAACTTAAGGGATCTGCATAAATTTGGAGCTCAAAAAACATATCGATTTCTATTTTTATTTTTTCCGATGTTGTTGGGATCACGAGGTCGAAATTTCACACTATTGATACGCAGTCTTTCCAAGTTTAAGTTTTTTTTAAATTTATTTGAATATATTTATAAACAGTAAAGTTATTATTATTTAAACAAAGTGATTAATAAAAAATATATTAAAAATCGACCATTTTTTTTTAGAGGTCCAAAAACCCTAATTGGAACCCTTATGCAGAACTCTAAACAGAGCTTTCCACATCCTTCAAAATATCAGCGTTATTATTCACAAACTTGAATTTTTTAAATTACGAAAATGACAAAATGTAGAGAAAAAGTGGGAATTAAAAAAAAACTACTTTTGTCATTTATTACTAATCAATGGATAAACTTATAAAAAATCATCCAGACATACGATAGAAACTGTTATAAATTTAGCTCTGTCCGAATTTGAATTGAATCGGTTGAAAAGATTATTCGGCAACACTTTGTTTAAATAATAATAACCTCATTGTTTATCAATATTTTTCAATAAGAAAAAATTGGCAAAAATATGTATTGATTGTATGTAAAATTTCTATCTTATAATCTTAACACTTTCTCGTCATAAAAAATATTGAAAATCGACCTGTTTTTTTTTAGAGGCTCAAACTTATGCAAAACTATTAACTGAGCTTTTCATGACCAATCACCGTCACACCCTTCAAAATATTAGCGTTATTATTTACAACCTTGAATTTTTTAAATTACGAAAATGACAAAAAGTAGAGAAAAAGTGCTAATTTAAAAAAAACTAATATAATCATTTATTAGTAACAAATGGATAAACTTATAAAAAATCATCCGGTCATACGATATAAACTGAATTTGAATTGAATCGGTTGAATGGATTATTCGGCAATACTTTGTTTAAATAATAATAACCTCATTGTTTATCAATATTTTTCACTAAGAAAAAATTCAGACTTGGCAAAAACATGTATTGATTGTATGTAAAATTTCTATCTTATAATCTTAACACTTTTTCGTCATAAAAAAATATTGAAAATCGACCAGTTTTTTTTTTGAGGCTCAAACTGATGCAAAACTATTAACTGAGCTTTTCATGACCAATCACCATCACACCCTTCAAAATATCAGCGTTATTATTTACAACCTTGAATTTTTTAAATTACGAAAATGACAAAAAGTGGAGAAAAAGTGCTAATTTAAAAAAAACTAATATAATCATTTATTAGTAACAAATGGATAAACTTATAAAAAATCATCCGATCATACGATATAAACTGAATTTGAATTGAATCGGTTGAATGGATTATTCGGCAATACTTTGTTTAAATAATAATAACCTCATTGTTTATCAATATTTTTCACTAAGAAAAAATTCAGACTTGGCAAAAATATGTATTGATTGTATGTAAAATTTCTATCTTATAATGTTAACACTTTCTCGTCATAAAAAAATATTGAAAATCGACCGGTTTTTTTTAGAGGCCCAAACTTATGCAAAACTATTAACTGAGCTTTTCATGAACAATCACCGTCACACCCTTCAAAATATCAGCGTTATTATTTACAACCTTGAATTTTTTAAATTACGAAAATGACAAAAAGTAGAGAAAAAGTGCTAATTAAAAAAAAACTAATATAATCATTTATTAGTAACAAATGGATAAACTTATAAAAAATCATCCGATCATACGATATAAACTGAATTTGAATTGAATCGGTTGAATGGATTATTCGGCAATACTTTGTTTAAATAATAATAACCTCATTGTTTATCAATATTTTTCAATAAGAAAAAATTCAGACTTGGCAAAAATATGTATTGATTGTATGTAAAATTTCTATCTTATAATCTTAACACTTTCTCGTCATAAAAAAATATTGAAAATCGACCGGTTTTTTTGTAGAGGCTCAAACTTATGCAAAACTCTTAACTGAGCTTTTCGTGACCAATCACCACAACACCCTTCGAGGATACCGACGTCATTATCCGCAAACTTCCTCGAACCTGATAATGCATGTATTTGATGCAATAGCAAATTCCTAATAATAAACCTTTCTAATCCTCTCGACCAAATCTAATAATAAAAACTAATAATAATAATAAAAACTGTGGATTCTCCCTTTGAAAAAAACTTACATTTGGTAGCGGACGATGTGCCAACACTGCTCCCCTGTTTTTTGAAGGTACTACCTCCCATCGTGACCTTGCCACGAATATTCTTGTCCGGTTGGAAGACGATAATATAGACTTTTGGTGAATATAGGCACACGAGGGTGACCGAAGCGCTCAAGCTGATAGCGACGCAGAGAGTAGTTATCTGAGTCTCATGAGCGTTTCCGGTGCCGAAGTAAATCGGCACAAAAGCCAACCATATTATACAAGTCGTGTACATGGTAAAACCGATAAATTTACTCTCATTAAAGTTTTCCGGTATTTTACGTGTCTTTACCGCATAAATAGTCGAAATTGCGATTAAACTCGCGTTGTACAATTGCGAGAATAGAAAACTCATGTCCTGGATATTGCACTTGAGTATTACTTGTTGACGATCCGGATAAAAGTGTCTGGTACCCGGAGGTTCGACGATCATCCAAACCAGAGTCAACACCACTTGAAAAGCTATAAGAGCTGCTGCTATGCAGACCTGCGACGTAGGACTTATGTAACGAGGTCTGACTGCAGATCGCGAAGCTGAGTCGAAGATTCTCGCTATCCTGTTGGTTTTCGTGAGTAGAGCGCCATAAACGGCGCTGAAACTCACACCGACACCGAAACGCTGAAGAATACAGGTGACGGTTGTCGGTGTTGCTAGTAAGACAAAAGTATTGAGATAACAGACGAGAACACCGGCAAGAAGAATAATCGTTAATTCCCGACCGGATGCCCGAACCACCGGTGTGTCACGATGCTGAAACAGCAAACCAGCTACCGCAAGGGTCGCCACTATTCCCAGGCACGATATCACTGCTGGTGCTACTGCGAAAGCGCTGCTCCATCTTATATGTTTAACTGGCAATGCGTAACAGCCACGTTTGTCCGCGTGAGGCCAGTGGCCCGGATCGCACTCTTTGCAGGTCTTCTCGTCGTAAACGTACTCGTACTCCTCGCAGCGATCGCACACCCAGCAACAGGTGTCACCCTGTTGCTTTTGAATCATTCCTGGTTCGCATGGCAACGAGCATGCCGAAATCGGAATCTCATCCGCGCCCTTTGCCCATATCAGCTCGTCTGTGTTTAGATCAAGACGGTTGTACCACTTTCCGACGACCTGTGAAAGAGATTTTGGCTTTAATCTTGCTGGAATCAATTCGGAGTATTTTGGACTGATTCGAACTGGATTTGTTACGGATACATGGCTTTGGTTAACCCTTTGAGTCACACATTTTTCGTTTCCGTAATTAGATGAAATATTAATTATTGTCAGAAATTAGTTTAAAACATTTTAATCTGAGCGAAAACAGGTGGGTCGCTCAGTGACCCACTGTGACGCAAAGGGTTAAGGGGATACTGGAGTAGATTTTATTACCGACTTTGGTCGGTAAAAACAGGCTTTTTCATAGTTTTGATTATTCTTCGTTAATACGTTACACACATGCTTCAAATTGTACACGATTGTAATATCAACATAAACGCGTGGACGTACATTCGAATATTTGGTGAAAACGTACAATAAATGAAAAAAATCGTATATTACTAAACCTCCCGAAATCAAAATGGCCGCCAGGGTTTGACAGCATCGCCTGTTTGGTAAGATATAAAAGATTCTGGAACTCACATACGTTAAATCGAAATGTACGTCCATTCTTTAGCGTTTTCTGAATATTCTACGAGCGTCGAAAAGTCAATTACACAAAAGGAATACACGCAAAACCCAGACTACGTTCACGTAGTCTGTTCGCGATCAGAGTGGGTTCAGAAGAGCGCGAATGAAGTTTCCCGATTAGAACACAGGTGGCGCCGATGTAGTCTGTTTTCTTTTGGCAAAAGCACCGAGCCTTTGCAACGCGACCGTAGTATACATTATACATGGATTTGGCTTGTGTATTTTACATTCTGATGGTTTTCGAATATTCAGAAATCATCATAGAATTGACGTCCGGTCTGATTTTACACATCTAATTACCAGAAACAATTAAATCTTACGGCAAAGGTCAGCTGACATATCGTGTGCGGCCATATTGCTTTTCGGGAGATTCAGTATCTTTTGCCAAAAGTAAACAGACTACGTCAGCGCCACCTGTGTCCTGATCGAAAAACTTAACGACCAAAGTCGGCAAAAAAATCTGCTCCAGCATCCCCTTAATACGCTACACACATGCTTGAAATTGTACACGATTGTAATATCAACATAAACGAGTGAACGTACATTCGAATATGTGGTGAAAACGTACTATAAATGAAAAAAAATCGTATATTACTAAACCTCCCGAAATCAAAATGGCCGCCAGGGTGTAACAGCATCGCCTGTTTGGTAAGATATAAAAGATTCTGGAACTCACATACGTTAAATCGAAATGTACGTTCATTCTTTAGCGTTCTCTGAATATTCTACCAGCGTCGAAAAGACAATTACACAAGAGGAATCCACGCAAAACCCAGACTACGTTCACGCTGTCTGTTCGCGATCAGAGTGGGTTAAAAAGAGCGCGAATGAAGTTTTCCAATTAGAACACAAGTGGCGCCGATGTAGTCTGTTTTCTTTTGGCAAAAACTCCGAGCCTTTGTAACGCGACCGTAGTATACACTATACATGGATTTGGCTTGTGTATTTGACATTCTGATGGTTTTCGAATATTCAGAAATCATCACAGAATTGACGTCCGGTCTGATTTTACACATCTAATTTCCAGAAACAATTAAATCTTACGGCAAAGGTCAGCTGACATATCGTGTGCGGCCATATTGCTTTTCGGGAGATTCAGTATCTTTTGCCAAAAGTAAACAGACTACGTCAGCGCCACCTGTGTCCTGATCGAAAAACTTAACGACCAAAGTCGGCAAGAAAATCTACTCCAGCATCCCCTTAATACGCTACACACATGCTTCAAATTGTACACGATTGTAATATCAACATAAACGAGTGAACGTACATTCGAATATTTGGTGAAAACGTACAATAAATGAAAAAAATCGTATATTACTAAACCTCCCGAAATCAAAATGGCCGCCAGGGTTTGACAGCATCGCCTGTTTGGTAAGATATAAAAGATTCTGGAACTCACATACGTTAAATCGAAATGTACGTCCATTCTTTAGCGTTCTCTGAATATTCTACGAGCGTCGAAAAGTCAATTACACAAAAAGAATCCACGCAAAACCCAGACTACGTTCACGTAGTCTGTTCGCGATCAGAGTGGGTCAAGAAGAGCGCGCATGAAGTTTCCCGATTAGGACACAGGTGGCGCCGATGTAGTCTGTTTTCTTTTGGCAAAAGCTCCGAGCCTTTGCAACGCGACCGTAGTATACACTATACATGGATTTGGCTTGTGTATTTTACATTCTGATGGTTTTCGAATATTCAGAAATCATTATAGAATTGACGTCCGGTCTGATTTTACACATCTAATTACCAGAAACAATTAAATCTTACGACAAACGTCAGCTGACATATCGTGTGCGGCCATTTTGTTTTTTGGGAGATTCAGTATCTTTTGCCAAAAGTAAACAGACTACGTTGGCGCCACCTGTGTCCTGATTGAAAAACTTACCGATATTGGTCGGTAAAAACAGGCTTTTTTGTAGTTTTGATTATTTTTCGTTAATATGCTACACACATGCTTCAAATTATACGCGACTGTAATATTAACATAAACGAGTGGACGTACATTCGAATATTTGGTGAAAACGTACAATAAATGAAAAAAATCGTATATTACTAAACCTCCCGAAATCAAAATGGCCGCCAGGGTTTGACAGCATCGCCTGTTTGGTAAGATATAAAAGATTCTGGAAATCACATACGTTAAATCGAAATGTACGTCCATTCTTTAGCGTTCTCTGAATATTCTACGAGCGTTGAAAAGTCAATTACACAAAAGGAATCCACGCAAAACCCAGACTACGTTCACGTAGTCTGTTCACGATCAAAGTGGGTTAAGAAGAGCACGAATGAAGTTTCCCGATTAGAACGCAGGTGGCGCCGATGTAGTCTGTTTTCTTTTGGCAAAAGCTCCGAGCCTTTGCAACGCGACCGTAGTATACATTATACATGGATTTGGCTTGTGTATTTAACATTCTCATGGTTTTCGAATATTCAGAAATCATCACAGAATTGACGTCCGGTCTGATTATACACATCTAATTTCCAGAAACAATTAAATCTTACGGCAAAGGTCAGCTAACATATCGTGTGCGGCCATATTGCTTTTCGGGAGATTCAGTATCTTTTGCCAAAAGTAAACAGACTACGTTGGCGCCACCTGTGTCCTGATCGAAAAACTTACCGACCAAAGTCGGCAAAAAAATCTACTCAGCATCCCCTTAACGTTCGTTTTGATCGGAATTTAGGTATTATGATATGTAATGAAATACTTCAAAATATCAAACACACGTTCAGAAATATTGATAGTCGGCTCTAGTATTTAACAATATGTTTCTGAGACGATAACTATAACACGAGTAGAAAATTTGTAGCGTTACATTCGGTGAGAATCCAGCACAATTAAGGCCCTGCCAGGGTAGATATGGAACTTTATAGGGCCATAGCGGGACCTGATTTGCGTCGAATGTAAAGCTGCAGATTTTCTACTCGGGACTTTTATTATTATTACAACGGTCAATAATGGTTTTACGAAATAAATAACAGCGCAAATAACTGTTTGGACAGTGCAATTGAATATGTTTTGATTGTTGGCAATTTAATTTTTCTCGTTATATTCGATATAACGAATCATTGATTTTTTTTTCCAAGTGTGAAAAATTGTTGTTTTTTTAATTTGTAAGGTTTTATATCATACTGAAAATAGAAATTTGATTTATTTATTAAATATATAGTTTTCCATTAAAAAATTGACTGTGACTTTGTGTAAGAGTTTTCAAATTGCAGATAAAGTGTTTTAATATCCATTAACGATTCTACCTATTTGAATAAGAATGTACGTTCAATTCAACGATCGGAAATAAAGGACGAGGCAGCGATACAAAATCATGTCGCTTGCTTTGAACTAGTAATATTCCTGATTTTCAGAGTAAATACTGAACCAAGTTCTAGTTCAGTTGAATCAAATGTCTGGAGAATTGACATTTCTGACCTTTTGAAAAGCATAACGTCGACACGAAAGGAGAAGACTTACCCGGTAATAGTATCCGTTCGTACCGCTCTGATTTGCCTTTCGGAAATTGAGGATCTCGTAGCGTGCCAGGCCATCACCGTGCTCGTCGAATTTCACCTCACTTCCGGCTGAATCTGTGTGATATATAAGAAATGATCGCTGCGAATGAATTCAACAATATTGCATTTTTTAATTATATCGAATCATAAATCCACATTAATTCAAAAGTATAATATACATTTCAGTTTGTTTTATAATTATGATTTCATAATAATAACCTGCAGTGATTATTTGCAGTATAGCCATTTGATTGGCTGCTAAAAATTCTAATTTTCGCTTAGAAATTGATTGATAGTGGAAAAAATAGAAAAGCATGGCTCTCTATTTCTTTCTTGCATTACATTAACTATGTTTTTCTATTTATTGAAAAGAATTATCGTGAAATTTTATTTGAAATGAATAGTTTTTGCAGTTCAAAAGTTTACACATTGTATAGTAATAGCTACATACTAATATTATAATATTATAATTCTAGAGCGAATCGCACCATCATCTTTATTTTAATAGATATATTCGGCATTTACAATTCTGTAGAGTACAACTGTAGAATTGTTTTTACTTTCAGTTTCAGATATGGTAAAAAAAATCGTCGAAAATACAACGAGAATTTTTAAAAAATGATTAAAGGAGACACGAGACAACATGATGATACATTTTCAACGTTGTTTCCAAGATAACCTGTCAATGCACTATTAATTTACCAATTTTTTATAATATGTTTTATTTAACTCTAGAAATAACTTAATTAAGACTGCCAATTGATATATTTTTAGTTAATGCATCTTGTATTCAAGGTGATTAATGTGCATTTTAAACCAGTAAATTTTTTAATCAAGTGGTCTAAATTTTGTCATCCTTTAAAAAAAATTAAAGAAGAACTTTATTTGTAAATAAATTAAATGCAGATCTTCCTGAATATTTGTTTATGCACCGATTATTTGAAAAAGCGTGTTAAAAATATTTGTATTAAAAAAAGGTAGTCGCAAAAATTGACCTTTTTTGCTCTGTTCTGTCGTCACTTGTTTCTATAATTCTGTCAATCTATTTGCAAGCTAATAGAATTAAAACCCTACGAATAAGGCTCTCTTTATTTCAGCAAACATTTTACTTTAATATTTCACATTAAGACCAATTTAATTAATGACTACTATTCAATACTCTTTAATTAATCAAGTCCGGGTAAAAAATGATTTCATCGATTCCTCGCGTCTCCTGGGCCCAGAAACCCACAAAAGCTCTTCAAAAGCAAATGTCTTCCGATAAAAACGATATTGAAGTGATGTAAAACAAAGGGAATTGAAGATTAAACGAAGAAAAGAACATCACCGATAATAACAGCGGAGCGAGAGTGCGAAGTCATTGAAAGCCCTGGCACATACATAATGTGCTATCTACGTGCGCACAATTAAGGAGGTTGGAGCGCTCCACACTAGTAAAATCAGTGTTAAATTTTTAAAAGCGTTTCTACAATTTCAGATGGTTTAATAATCTGTTCCAAGGTGTTAATCACATAGCAGCATTAGTTCTTGCTATTCAAATACATTCACAGCTGTCATATGAACAGTAAATCGATCAATATCTCCAAATTTCCGATGTCATGTTTTTTCATCCAGTTTTGTAAAAGGGTAAACCGTAATATAAGTCCGATTATGACGAAACATAGCTCATTTTGATCAGTGGAAGATCCTTAATCGATTGACCGTCCGGATTTTCTATAGTATCAGGCGTTCAAAAGTTACAGCCATTTGTATACTTGACGTTAGGTTATGATAGGATAAACAAACGGTTGTATCTTTTGAACTGCTAATACGATTTTAAAAAATAGACGGCCAATCGATAGAATATCTTTTAGTAAACAAAATGAGCTATTGGTCGTCATAATCGGACTGATATTACGGTTTACCCTTTTAAAAAACTGGATGAAAAAACATAACATTGGAAATTTGCAGATATTGATCGATTTACTGTTGATATCACAGCTGTGAATGTATTTGAATATCAAGAACTAATGTTGCTATGTGATTAACACCTTGAAACAGATTATTAAACTATCTGAAATTGTAGAAACGCTTTTAAAAATTTAGCACTGATTTTACTAGTGTGGAGCGCTCCAACCTCCTTAAGGTAGTTCTGTCGCTTCACGCTCACTTCGCATAAGTTTCCGAAAAATGAGAGCGAATTGCAAACACTTCTTGATGATATAAAAATCTGAAAAAAATCATGCATATTTAAGATAGTTAAGACATTATTTCGACATAATAATAATTCCAAAATTTTATTAACAAATTGATGAAAAATAAAAATGTTCAACAAATCTTCCGACAACCTAATTTTTTTGTTTCGATGAAAATGATTCGTTCATTTTTCTGAATACGTATGAATTTTTTCAAATTTTTTTCTTTGCTTTGAATTTTGTGATTTTTTTCATGTAAAAAATCGAAAAATTCAAAGCAAAGAAAAAAATTTGAAAAAATTCCTACGTACTTAGAAAAATGCACAAATCATTTTCACCGAATCAAAAAAATTAAGTTGTCGGAAAATTTGTTAAACAATTTTATTTTTCATCAATTTGTTAATAACATTTTGGAATTATTATTATGCCGAATTAATGTCTTCAGCATCTTTAATATGCATGATTTTTTACAGATTTTTATATCATCGAGAAGTGTTTGCAATTCGCTCTCATTTTTCGGAAACTTATGCGAAGTGAGCGTGAAGCGACAGAACTACCTTAAGCTCTGCACATTGCCCGTAGCGATGGTGAAGTTACCGTACGAGTGTTAGAAATTATTTTGGTAACCACGAGACGACCTCGTTTCCGATCGCCTGCAGCATAAACTATTATCATGCCTCTTGGATCACGAAAATTGGAAGTAGAAATACATATATAGCTTATATCATTATGCAATCGGCTCACAGTTGTGCTCATTGTTATTACGAGTGTGTCGGTAAACGGATGAATTTTTGTGGATGTGTGTGTGTTTGCCTGTCCGTGTTGTAGTCCGTGACGGCAATATTTCCGGATCGTGTGTACGGCCTCCTTATCCTCTACCCCTTTCTTCAATTCTGTCGAGACGAGCATATGGAATAATTGATTGTACGGCCGATGACGTCAGGAGGTGGGAACAGTGAAAGGAGAAGCGCCATACCCTGGATCCCCAGGACATCTCGTCGGGTAGACAGCAATTTGTGCGGAACGAATAATAAACCTGCGAGATGATGCGAACGAGAGTGCGCCGGAATCGATATCCTCTTTGGATATTGACGAGCGTGCCTGCAGTAATATAAGGATGTGCGGTCCCTATCTTTATCACTCACAATTCATTCCTCTCTCGTTTTTTACTCATACAAAGTGCACGCCACAAACATTCCCTCCTTTCACACCACCGAAGGTGCTGAGTGCTGCTGCTGCTTCTACTGGTTTGTGAGCTCCTTCTACGTAGGACAGTTCTTACACAGGACTATGATATACATTGTCATAGTAGAGAGGCCTCGAAGCTCACCGAGCGCAAATGATATATCGTCTTAGTTCGAAGAAATATGTCATCGTCTCTGACGAATGAGAAGAGACGCGAATAAATAATCCGACGGGGAAGTGCGCCCCTTTCTAGACTTACAATCCCGGCTGCACGAGTCGCTATCTGTTATCGTTATTATTATCTCCATAGAAATTTCGATATGAATTAATTTTGTACGGTCTGGACAGCGTACAAATGATTTTTTTATGAGAATTTATGTACGGGGATTTGATACAGGAGTGTATAATGAAATTTAATGAACCATTTAATGTTCATGATTTAACAACAAAATTGCAAATTAAATTTATCTGGAAATGTGAAGTTTACTAATTGGGGAGTGAGATCAATTTTTTTTGTTGTTACACTTTGCAGAATTTTATGAGGCAACTAGCATATTAATAATTCGAAACTGATTCTGTTTTGCATAAAATTGAAGGCTTTCAGCATGAGTTAACTTTTTTTTACTTGGTGAACTTATAATATATGTTATAATTTTGATTTCGATGTGAATTAATTTTGTACATTCTGGACAGTGTACAAATGATTTTTTTATGAGAATTTATGTACGTGGATTTGATACAGGAGTGTATAATGAAATTTAATGAACCATTCATTGTTCATGATTTAACAACAAAATTGCAAATTAAATTTAGCCGGAAATGTGAAGTTTACTAATTGGGGATTAAGATCAATTTTTTTTTGTTTGTTACACTTTGCAGAATTGTATGAGACAACTAGTATATTAATAATTCGAAAATTATTGTGTTTTGCATAAAATTGTAGGCTTTCAGCATGAGTTCACTTTTTTTTACTTGGTGAACTTATAATTTATGTTAAAATTTTGATTTCGATGTGAATTAATTTTGTACATTCTGGACAGTGTACAAATGATTTTTTTATGAGAATTTATGTACGGGGATTTGATACAGGAGTGTATAATGAAATTTAATGAACCATTTAATGTTCATGATTTAACAACAAAATTGCAAATTAAATTTATCCGGAAATGTGAAGTTTACTAATTGGGGAGTGAGATCAATTTTTGTTGTTGTTACACTTTGCAGAATTTTGTGAGGCAACTAGTATATTAATAATTCGAAAATGATTCTGTTTTGCATAAAATTGTAGGCTTTCAGCATGAGTTAACTTTTTTTTATTTGGTGAACTTATAATTTATGTTAAAATTTTGATTTCGATGTTAATTAATTTTGTATATTCTGGACAGTGTACAAATGATTTTTTTATGAGAATTTATGTACGTGGATTTGATACAGGAGTGTATAATGAAATTTAATGAACCATTTAATGTTCATGATTTAACAACAAAATTGCAAATTAAATTTATCCGGAAATGTGAAGTTTACTAATTGGGGAGTGAGATCAATTCTTTTTTGTTGTTACACTTTGCAGAATTTTATGAGGCAACTAGTATATTAATAATTCGAAAATGATTCTGTTTTGCATAAAATTGAAGGCTTTCAGCATGAGTTAACTTTTTTTCACTTGGTGAACTTATAATTTATGTTATAATTTTGATTTCGATGTGAATTAATTTTGTACATTCTGGACAGTGTACAAATGATTTTTTTATGAGAATTTATGTACGTGTATTTGATACAGGAGTGTATTATGAAATTTAATGAACCATTTAATGTTCATGATTTAACAACAAAATTGTAAATTAAATTTATCCGGAAGTGTGAAGTTTACTAATTGGGGAGTAAGATCAATTTTTTGTTGTTGTTACACTTTGCAGAATTTTATGAGACAACTAGTATATTAATAATTCGAAAATGATTCTGTTTTGCATAAAATTGTAGACTTTCAGCATGAGTTAACTTTTTTTTTTATTTGGTGAACTTACAATTTATGTTAAAATTTTGATTTCGATGTTAATTAATTTTGTATATTCTGGACAGTGTACAAATGATTTTTTTATGAGAATTTATGTACGTGGATTTGATACAGGAGTGTATAATGAAATTTAATGAACCATTTAATGTTCATGATTTAACAACAAAATTGCAAATTAAATTTAGCCGGAAATGTGAAGTTTACTAATTGGGGAGTGAGATCAATTTTTGTTGTTGTTACACTTTGCAGAATTTTATGAGGCAACTAGTATATCAATAATTCGAAAATGATTCTGTTTTGCATAAAATTGTAGGCTTTCAGCATGAGTTCACTTTTTTTTACTTGGTGAACTTATAATTTATGTTAAAATTTTGATTTCGATGTGAATTAATTTTGTACATTCTGGACAGTGTACAAATGATTTTTTTATGAGAATTTATGTACGTGGATTTGATACAGGAGTGTATAATGAAATTTAATGAACCATTTAATGTTCATGATTTAACAACAAAATTGCAAATTAAATTTAGCCGGAAATGTGAAGTTTACTAATTGGGGAGTGAGATCAATTCTTTTTTGTTGTTACACTTTGCAGAATTTTATGAGGCAACTCGTATATTAATAATTCGAAAATGATTGTGTTTTGCATAAAATTGTAGGCTTTCAGCATGAGTTCACTTTTTTTTATTTGATGAACTTATAATTTATGTTAAAATTTCGTTTTCGATGTGAATTAATTTTGTACATTCTGGACAGTGTACAAATGATTTTTTTATGAGAATTTATGTACGTGGATTTGATACAGGAGTGTGTAATGAAATTTAATGAATCATTTAATGTCCATGATTTAACAACAAAATTGCAAATTAAATTTATCCGGAAATGTGAAGTTTACTAATTGGGGAGTAAGATCAATTTTTTGTTGTTGTTACACTTTGCAGAATTTTGTGAGGCAACTAGTATATCAATAATTCGAAAATGATTCTGTTTTGCATAAAATTATAGGCTTTCAGCATGAGTCCACTTTTTTTTATTTGGTGAACTTATAATTTATGTTAAAATTTCGTTTTCGATGTGAATTAATTTTGTACATTCTGGACAGTGTACAAATGATTTTTTTATGAGAATTTACGTACGTGGATTTGATATAGGAGTGTATAATGAAATTTAATGAACCATTTAATGTTCATGATTTAACAACAAAATTGCAAATTAAATTTAGCCGGAAATGTGAAGTTTACCAATTGGGGAGTGAAATCAATTATTTTTTGTTTGCTACACTTTGCAGAATTTTATGCGGCAACTAGTATATTAATAATTCGAAAATGATTCTGTTTTGCATAAAATTGAAGGCTTTCACTATAAGTTCACTTTTTTTTATTTGGTGAACTTATAATTTATGTTAAAATTTTGATTTCGATGTGAATTAATTTTGTACATTCTGGACAGTGTACAAATGATTTTTTTATGAGAATTTATGTACGTGGATTTGATACAGGAGTGTGTAATGAAATTTAATGAACCATTTAATGTTCATGATTTAACAACAAAATTGCAAATTAAATTTATCCGGAAATGTGAAGTTTACTAATTGGGGAGTGAGATCAATTTTTGTTGTTGTTACACTTTGCAGAATTTTATGAGGCAACTAGTATATTAATAATTCGAAAATGATTCTGTTTTGCATAAAATTGTAGGCTTTCAGCATGAGTCCACTTTTTTTTATTTGGTGAACTTATAATTTATGTTAAAATTTCGTTTTCGATGTGAATTAATTTTGTACATTCTGGACTGTGTACAAATGATTTTTTTATGAGAATTTATGTACGTGGATTTGATACAGGAGTGTATAATGAAATTTAATGAACCATTTAATGTCCATGATTTACAAAAAAATTGCAAATTAAATTTATCCGGAAATGTGAAGTTTACTAATTGGGGAGTGAGATCAATTTTTTGTTGTTGTTACACTTTGCAGAATTTTATGAGGCAACTCGTATATTAATAATTCGAAAATGATTGTGTTTTGCATAAAATTGTAGGCTTTCAGCATGTGTTAACTTTTTTTTACCAGATGATCGTATAATTTATGTAAAGATGTTGTTTTCGATGTTAATTAATTTTGTACATTCTGGACAGTGTACAAATGATTTTTTTATGAGAATTTATGTACGTGGATTTGATACAGGAGTGTATAATGAAATTTAATCAACCATTTAATGTCCATGATTTACAACAAAATTGCAAATTAAATTTATCCGGAAATGTGAAGTTTACTAATTGGGGAGTGAGATCAATTCTTTTTTGTTGTTACACTTTGCAGAATTGTATGAGACAACTAGTATATTAATAATTCGAAAATTATTGTGTTTTGCATAAAATTGTAGGCTTTCAGCATGAGTTCACTTTTTTTTACTTGGTGAACTTTTAATTTATGTTAAAATTTTGATTTCGATGTGAATTAATTTTGTACATTCTGGACAGTGTACAAATGATTTTTTTATGAGAATTTATGTACGTGGATTTGATACAGGAGTGTTTAATGAAATTTAATGAACCATTTATTGTTCATGATTTAACAACAAAATTGCAAATTAAAGTTATCCGGAAATGTGAAGTTTACTAATTGGGGAGTAAGATCAATTTTTTGTTGTTGTTACACTTTGCAGAATTTTATGAGACAACTAGTATATTAATAATTCGAAAATGATTCTGTTTTGCATAAAATTGTAGACTTTCAGCATGAGTTAACTTTTTTTTTTATTTGGTGAACTTACAATTTATGTTAAAATTTTGATTTCGATGTTAATTAATTTTGTATATTCTGGACAGTGTACAAATGATTTTTTTATGAGAATTTATGTACGTGGATTTGATACAGGAGTGTATAATGAAATTTAATGAACCATTTAATGTTCATGATTTAACAACAAAATTGCAAATTAAATTTAGCCGGAAATGTGAAGTTTACTAATTGGGGAGTGAGATCAATTTTTGTTGTTGTTACACTTTGCAGAATTTTATGAGGCAACTAGTATATCAATAATTCGAAAATGATTCTGTTTTGCATAAAATTGTAGGCTTTCAGCATGAGTTCACTTTTTTTTACTTGGTGAACTTATAATTTATGTTAAAATTTTGATTTCGATGTGAATTAATTTTGTACATTCTGGACAGTGTACAAATGATTTTTTTATGAGAATTTATGTACGTGGATTTGATACAGGAGTGTATAATGAAATTTAATGAACCATTTAATGTTCATGATTTAACAACAAAATTGCAAATTAAATTTAGCCGGAAATGTGAAGTTTACTAATTGGGGAGTGAGATCAATTCTTTTTTGTTGTTACACTTTGCAGAATTTTATGAGGCAACTCGTATATTAATAATTCGAAAATGATTGTGTTTTGCATAAAATTGTAGGCTTTCAGCATGAGTTCACTTTTTTTTATTTGATGAACTTATAATTTATGTTAAAATTTCGTTTTCGATGTGAATTAATTTTGTACATTCTGGACAGTGTACAAATGATTTTTTTATGAGAATTTATGTACGTGGATTTGATACAGGAGTGTGTAATGAAATTTAATGAATCATTTAATGTCCATGATTTAACAACAAAATTGCAAATTAAATTTATCCGGAAATGTGAAGTTTACTAATTGGGGAGTAAGATCAATTTTTTGTTGTTGTTACACTTTGCAGAATTTTGTGAGGCAACTAGTATATCAATAATTCGAAAATGATTCTGTTTTGCATAAAATTATAGGCTTTCAGCATGAGTCCACTTTTTTTTATTTGGTGAACTTATAATTTATGTTAAAATTTCGTTTTCGATGTGAATTAATTTTGTACATTCTGGACAGTGTACAAATGATTTTTTTATGAGAATTTACGTACGTGGATTTGATATAGGAGTGTATAATGAAATTTAATGAACCATTTAATGTTCATGATTTAACAACAAAATTGCAAATTAAATTTAGCCGGAAATGTGAAGTTTACCAATTGGGGAGTGAAATCAATTATTTTTTGTTTGCTACACTTTGCAGAATTTTATGCGGCAACTAGTATATTAATAATTCGAAAATGATTCTGTTTTGCATAAAATTGAAGGCTTTCACTATAAGTTCACTTTTTTTTATTTGGTGAACTTATAATTTATGTTAAAATTTTGATTTCGATGTGAATTAATTTTGTACATTCTGGACAGTGTACAAATGATTTTTTTATGAGAATTTATGTACGTGGATTTGATACAGGAGTGTGTAATGAAATTTAATGAACCATTTAATGTTCATGATTTAACAACAAAATTGCAAATTAAATTTATCCGGAAATGTGAAGTTTACTAATTGGGGAGTGAGATCAATTTTTGTTGTTGTTACACTTTGCAGAATTTTATGAGGCAACTAGTATATTAATAATTCGAAAATGATTCTGTTTTGCATAAAATTGTAGGCTTTCAGCATGAGTCCACTTTTTTTTATTTGGTGAACTTATAATTTATGTTAAAATTTCGTTTTCGATGTGAATTAATTTTGTACATTCTGGACTGTGTACAAATGATTTTTTTATGAGAATTTATGTACGTGGATTTGATACAGGAGTGTATAATGAAATTTAATGAACCATTTAATGTCCATGATTTACAAAAAAATTGCAAATTAAATTTATCCGGAAATGTGAAGTTTACTAATTGGGGAGTGAGATCAATTTTTTGTTGTTGTTACACTTTGCAGAATTTTATGAGGCAACTCGTATATTAATAATTCGAAAATGATTGTGTTTTGCATAAAATTGTAGGCTTTCAGCATGTGTTAACTTTTTTTTACCAGATGATCGTATAATTTATGTAAAGATGTTGTTTTCGATGTTAATTAATTTTGTACATTCTGGACAGTGTACAAATGATTTTTTTATGAGAATTTATGTACGTGGATTTGATACAGGAGTGTATAATGAAATTTAATCAACCATTTAATGTCCATGATTTACAACAAAATTGCAAATTAAATTTATCCGGAAATGTGAAGTTTACTAATTGGGGAGTGAGATCAATTCTTTTTTGTTGTTACACTTTGCAGAATTGTATGAGACAACTAGTATATTAATAATTCGAAAATTATTGTGTTTTGCATAAAATTGTAGGCTTTCAGCATGAGTTCACTTTTTTTTACTTGGTGAACTTTTAATTTATGTTAAAATTTTGATTTCGATGTGAATTAATTTTGTACATTCTGGACAGTGTACAAATGATTTTTTTATGAGAATTTATGTACGTGGATTTGATACAGGAGTGTTTAATGAAATTTAATGAACCATTTATTGTTCATGATTTAACAACAAAATTGCAAATTAAAGTTATCCGGAAATGTGAAGTTTACTAATTGGGGAGTAAAATCAATTTTTTTTTGTGTGTTACACTTTGCAGACTTTTATGAGGCAACTGGTACATTAATAATTCGAAAATGATTGTGTTTTGCATAAAATTGTATGCTTTCAGCATGCGTTAAGTTTTGGTTTTGAAATGAATCTTGGAATCCATGGCAATTCCACAATTTTAATTCTGTCTTAAATTGTTGAACTCATGCTAGAAGCATTTTAATTCGGAGTTTTGAGAATTATTTGAGAATATTTTACCTAGTGCTTTAATTATAGAAGTGTGAGTAGCTAGAATTGGCAGATGGTTTTGTCTTCTATAAAAATAAATAAAAATTTATAAGTGTTAAGAGTATATATTTTTTTTGTACAATACCACCAGTAAAACAAGTGAGATATCCACTAATGAATGTCACTCATTTTTACCTGACTCTCTCTTCTAAATCGGAATGAATGTACACCGCAATTAATTATCTTGAATAAAAAACAAAAACTAAAAAACTAAAAAACTATTTTAATCCATGTACATTGAATTAAAATAGTTTTTTATAAAACTATTTTAATCCATGTACATTGAATTAAAATAGTTTTTTAGAAATTGGAACGTCATTGGAATTTAATTAATTTCACCCAAATTTCTTTGTTGATTAATTAAATATCAAGCTAATTTTTTAGAGAATATATACGAAATAAGTTTCAACGTCATTTTTAATGTACGAGTACTTTAATATTGTCTGAGCAATATATGGAATTAAATATACAAGCATTAAATGCTTGCTATTAGAATTGATGTATCAACTTTCCAAATATTTCTATCAGTGTACATAAAACCAAATTTTTTCGCAGCAAATCAACTGGCTTGTACTTCAAAACCATCATAATTAATAAAAACTCAATTTTTATTTTTTATGTTTTTGGGTCTAGGTATTTCGAATTACTGTGCTTTAAACCTGACACAATATTTTTGCAGCAGATTCACTGCTTTGTTCTCTAGAACCTCGTTATTAGGAACGCCAAAAATATACGTATATTTTACATTCTAACTAATGTCTTTTAAAATCTCTTTTCTTTGTCTTTTGTGTCGAGTTATTTCGAATAATTCTCATCCAAACCATTGTAAAATTTGTCAGTATATCGTATAACGACGATAAAAGCAATTGTGTGAATACTTTACATTCAAAGACCACAAAACTTGGTGTACGAGAGCTTTTATAGCATTCGTTGGAAGCAACGTTTAAATTTATTGGCAGGACTTTTATGTACACTTCAGGGATCATTTGTTCCGGTGAAACTCTCTCGGTGTTATCATTTTCTTCGCCACGGGAATCTCAACTCATTTTCCAAGTATCATAAAACCAGCCACGAACATAAATACGATTTTTCTTCTCAGAGTTGATTATTAATAGATTTGATTCAGCAATGTGTACGTGTATATACAATGTTGTAATAAATATGTGATGAAAAATTGCCCACGCTTACCCGTGAAGGATACGTTCAGCAGGTACTTCTTGTAAAAGGTTCCCTTGTCGTAATTTATCATTGCTGGACAGAGGGATTCGCTCTTTCCGCACAAATCCCTCTGGAGATTGTGAAGGGCGAGAGCAAAAGCGTACACGGCATCAACAACGAACTGGACCTTTGATTCCTGTTCGTAGCTACTGGCACCGCTGAGCCTTAGCTTTGGCGAGCAAACGTTTAGGGATTTGTTCGTAACGAGGGGAACGTTTATTCTGAGTGTGCATCCGAAAACCTCTTCCCAGTATTCGCCGAACCATGGATTTCGACGGTTAGATTCTGGTGTTAGCGACGCCATGTAATCGTCGAAGCCTGGTATATTCTCCGACTGTAATTCAACGGTTATAGCACCCTCAGCTTCGTCCTCGAGGCCCTCGACGAGTTTGTTCTGTCTGCCCCAGCCGTCGCTAGCTATCCACTGAAAAGGCTGGCTGAGATTCGATCTCCTCGCTGCTTCTAAAATTCTCCTCGCGTCCTCGGCTCTCGTGAAAAGCACGACTGCACGGGCGTTTGGCTTTTTCGATAATCGCTGGATTATACTGTCGAACACTTTGTCGTCCGCTGCACTCGGCACTTTCTCCGCCGCTGCGATACACACGTTTCGTTCCGTCGCTTGTCTTGTGAATACCTAAAATGCAGCGTGAAAGAGAAAAAAAAATATATCATTAATCCAGAGCAATTTTGAATGTTTTTGAAAAGTCGACGTAACTAATATTTTCACAGCTTTTCTGGCAATATGCAGCGTGGACAACCAGTTCCATGTTTCGCGTGCACCGATAGAAAAGATTTCATTGACGCTAAAGAAATGGGTGGATTGATTTTTTTTTCATTGATTTCAACGAAATATTTCTTTGACTTCAATGAAATAGTGCATTTGAATTTCAGAGAGAACATTTCATTGCCTGTAAATAAAGATTTACTTAGTGAGCATATGGCAATACGTCGTTTCTACAGAATCCGATTCTACACATCACCGACTCAACACCACCGACTCTACACAACGGCAATTCGACACATGCCTCGATTCAACACAACAGCAGTTGTAAACATCACCAACTGGACACGTCACCAACTCGACACATGCCTCAATTCGACACAACCCCAATTGTACACAGCCCCGATTCTACACAGTCACAACTGTCACGAGCCAAATGCACAACGGCAACACTCTACACAGTCCCGATTCTACACAGGCGCAAATGTCACGAGCTAAATTCACAACGGCAATACTCGACACAGCCCCGATTCTACACAGGCACAACTGCCACGTGCTGAATTCACCAAAGTCCCGATTCAACACATCACCGATTCTACACCGTCACCAACTCACATCCAATCATAGTGCGCCGATGAGTTGGAATGCTTGAACGACATACGCTGATTGGATGTGAGTTGGTGACGGTATAGAATCGGTGATGTGTTGAATCGAGACTTTGGTGAATTTAGCTCGTACAGTTGTGCCTGTGTAGAATCGGGGCTGTGTAGAGTATTGCCGTTGTGAATTTAGCTCGTGAAATTTGTGCCTGTGTAGAATCGGGGCTGTGTAGAGTATTGTCGTTGTGCATTTGGCTCGTGACAGTTGTGACTGTGTAGAATCGGGGCTGTGTAGAATTGGGGTTGTGTCGAATTGAGGCATGTGTCGAGTTGGCGATGTGTCGAGTTGGTGATGTGTATAGTTGCTGTTGTGTTGAATCGAGGCATGTGTCGAATTGCCGTTGTGTAGAGTTGGTGGTGTTGAGTCGGTGATGTGTAGAATCGGGTTCTGTAGAAACGACGTATTGCCGAGCATATAATAAAGAAACAGTTTTATTGTTTTAAAGAGACGTTTTCATTGGTTCAAAGAAACATTTTCATTGATCTCTCTCTCGCACCTAACCTCACTTTTTTGTTTTCCGGTTCTCCCGAACGAACGGCTTCAAGTTTCGAGGAGCCAGAAGCTTAGCCTATTTCTGCCGTACTTCCTTACATACTCACAAAATTTGAGCTTTATCTGCCGCGTACTTCAGGAAAAAATAGGTTTCTAAATTTTGAGCTGGTAAGAAGAAGGTTTCATTGAATCGGAGCCGACATCTTTGAAATCAATGAAAAAGGTTCATTGGTTTAAAGAAATGTTTCTTCGAAACAATGTCACTACTTTTCATTGAGTTGGAGATCATTAAAAGAAAAGATAGTATTGAAATTCAAGTATTTCATTTCATTGGCAAAGATTTCCGTGAATCAATGAAACTTTTTCTCTCGGTGTAGTACACATATTTTCATTGTCTTCAGGACTGCTATAAAAGTGTTTTAAATTAATCGACAATTAAACTGGAAACGTAGCGTATTTAATTGAAGAATTTTTGTAAATATCTTTTTTAATTTGCCTACGAACATACTGGAAAATGTACAAATAGTGAAACAATTAAACTGGAAACGTAGCGTATTTAATTGAAGAATTTTTGTAAATATCTTTTTTAATTTGCCTACGAACATACTGGAAAATGTACAAATAGTGAAATAATTAAACTGGAAACGTAGCGAATTTAATTGAAGATTTTTGTAAATATCTTTGATGAAAGATACAAATGCGTTCCATTTTTTCATTTTATGAAAAAAAATAATCAGTTATAGGTAAAAATGAAAAAAGGTGATTATTCAAAAGTAGCATTTTTTAAAAGTTCAATAAACGGCCGATTAATGGTCGATAATATAAAAAAGAATTTGACGATAACCGGAGATAACAATGATAATCCCCTGATAAAATTTATATGAAATCTTCGTTAAAACCCGCCTAAAATATTTCTATTCTAATGATGAAACAAAATAAATCATTGTCAAAAGAGTATTTAATTCGGCGTAAAAGTGGTTGAAACTTATATGATTGTTAGATAAGCATTCAATTATTTAGCAGGCTGTTCTTAACCATTCGTATGATCACTTTTAAGATAAAATTTTCAAATTATATGCATATTTATAAATTGGCGTTGGAGTATTACTTTCAGAATGTCATTTCCATTCTGGAGCTGGAGATTTTCAGTCCCCGTAAAGATTTCCTTTGTGCCAACAGGGGTTTTAATCAAAGGACTTCCGAGAAAAACCCGATAACAAATTTACCGTGAGATTATAATTATATCTCGAGATTGAATGCCAATCACCCGTTACTCTTTTTTCTGTGAAGCTATCGGTTTCGCTAAAAAAAAAGTTTATCTAAGGTTTAAAATTTATTTCGTTTGGCATAAATCTACAGAAAATCTTTTTTGAAAAAATAGTTTTATTCTCAATAGTTTTTTTAAACCTATTTTTTATTTGTCAATGTAATACCAATATTAATTGTTTGTCAACAGATTTAAATCCATTTTTGGATCTATTTTTATATCCGAGCTGGATATCGATCTGAAGGTGAGTGGTATGGACACGACACGTTTTTGAGTACATTATGTACAAATTCAATTTGTCCCGAAGGGCTTTTATGCTTTTTTAGGAAAATTGTCCGGAAAATTTTCGCTACATATGTTTTCATATGAAAAAAACGTATTTTTCTCGAGTTATGAATGAAACTTTTCAGTACATATTGGAAATATGCATTTTTCAGCAGTTTTATAAAAGGAGGACGGAAAAGACACCTTTTCACACTAGTGCCTAAAAGTGGTGAATATTGGGATCTGCACGGGGAGAAAACTTTTGTTGCATCAACAAATCAGTTTCTAATGTAGTGACAGCAAAGCCTTATTTCTTAGCCTAATAAAAACTATTTGCTAGGCTTGTCAAAAAATTTGCTAGACCAGCAAAAAGATTTGCTAGGCCAGCAAAATTATTTGTTAGGCCAGCAAATACATTTTCTAAGCCAACAAATAAAGTTTGCTGTCACTATGCTAGCAAATGATTTTTCTCCGTGTGTATATGCGCTGGCTTTTTTTACACCCGCTGGCACAAAAAGTGTCTTTTTCCGCACAGGTGAAAAGCACAAAAAATTGACTTTTGATGTAAGCAGTGCGGAAAGTGCTATTATTTTAAGATACACGGAGAAAAAAAATTAGTTGGGCACATTCAAAAAGTGGTTGCACGCACGGAGAGAAATTTCTGTGTTGTGACAACATAAAACGAGGACAACAAAAATCGTTACCTTAGGCTAACAAAAAAATTGCTCACCCCAGCAAAAAGATTTATCAGCTGAACAAAAGATTTGGCGGCATAGAAAAACCGATTTCTCAGCCGAACAAAAGATTTGCCAGCCTAACGTAACGATTTTTGTTGTCCTCGTTTTATGTTGTCACAACACAGAAATTTCTCTACGTGCGGATTCACTTTTCGTTAGGCCACACGGAAAAAAAGGCTTGGTTGGAACAACCAAGTGCCTTGGTTATATATGCGCCAGACAATTAATTGGTTAGACCAACCAATTAATTAGTTAGACCAACCAATTAATTAGTTAGACCAACCAATTAATTAGTTAGACCAACCAATTAATTAGTTAGACCAACCAATTAATTAGTTAGACCAACCAATTAATTAGTTAGACCAACCAATTAATTAGTTAGACCAACCAATTAATTAGTTAGACCAACCAATTAATTAGTTAGACCAACCAATTAATTAGTTAGACCAACCAATTTCTTGGTTGGACTAACCAAGTTACTTGGTAAGCTAACCAAGTGACTTGGTTAGACCAACGAAGAAATTGGTAAGCTAACCAAGTTACTTGGTTAGACCAACCAAGTTACTTGGTTAGACCAACCAAGTGACTTGGTTAGACCAACGAAGAAATTGGTAGCCTAAAAAATAACTTGATTGGTCTAACCAATTAATTCTCTGGCGCATATATAACCAAGGCACTTGGTTGTTCCAACCAAGCCTTTTTTTCCGTGCATATAACGATGCATTTGTGAGTTGGGACAACCACTTATTCGTTGTCTCAACTCCCAAAATGGCTACACGGAGAGAAATTTCTGTGTCATGACAATCATAACATCGTTTTGTTAGGCTAAAAAAATTGGTCAGTCCAGCAAAAAGATTTGTCAGCCGAACAAAAGATTTATCAGAATAGCAAAACTGATTTGTCAGCCTAACGTAACGATTTTTGTTGTCACTGTTTTGTCATGATACAGAAATTTTTCTCCGTGATATAGTCACTAAATAAATCATTCTACCAATTCATAAAATTGGAACCTTTTTTTTTCTCCGTGTAGGAAAAGTTATCTTCTTCCAAATGGGAAAATAATATTCAGTTACTTATATATTTACCTCGATCCCATATTCCCCGTAAGATCCTTCGGAATAGACAGTCGACACGTACGACCAGTTGGCACTCTTTACAACATCGACGAGGGCAGTTGATTGAAAAGTGTCGGGTGGCACGGTCCTCGCGAAGTAATCGAATCGCGTTTTGTCACTGAGTGCCTTGGCAGTCGAGGCTGGTGATATTTGCGGTATGTGAAAGAGCCTCAGCAGATTGGCGACCTGGAACATGGCAAGTGTGATAAAACGATACATCGAACACTACATGTTGCGCAATAACTCGATAGCGCAAAGCTTAGTACCAATTTATTTAGTACCAATTTATTTGTGAAATTAACAATTAATTCCACAAAAACAACTTTTTATTTTAAATGCTTAGCAGTCGATTTTCAAAATAAATAATTAAAACATATTTGGCCGTCTATATTCGCCGTTCTAGTTGTATTAATTATGTGTTTTGTAAAATAATTTATTTAAAAACGTTTAGCAATCGATTTTTAAAATAAATAATTCAAACATATTTGGCTGTTTATATCTGCCATTCTAGTTGTACTGATTATTGTTTTTAAAAAAATAATTAATTTACAAAGTTTAGCAGTCGATTTAAAAAATAAATAATTAATCTGTCTATATCTGCCGTTCTTGTTATATTGATTATGTGTTTCGTAAAATAATTTATTAAAAAAATTTATCAATCGATTTTTTAAATAAATAATTAAAACATATTTGACCGTTTATATCTGCCGTTCTAGTTGTACTGATTATTGGTTTAAAAAAAATAATTTATTTTAAAAGTTTAGCAATCGATTTTTAAAATAAATAATTAAAACATATTCGATCGTTTATATCTGCCGTTCTAGTTTTACTGATTATTGTTTTAAAAAATAATAATTTATTTAGAAAGTTTAGCAATCGATTTTAAAAATAAATAATTAAAACACGTTTGATCGTTTATATCTGCCGTTCTAGTTTTACTGATTATTGGTTTAAAAAATAATTTATTCGAAAAGTTTAGGAATCGTTTTTTTAAATAAATAATTAAAACATATTTGAACGTTTATATCTGCCGTTCTAGTTGTATTGATTATGTGTTTTAGACAATAATTCATTTACAAAGTTTAGCAGTCGATTTTTTAAATAAATAATTAAAACATATTTGACCGTTTATATCTGCCGTTCTAGTTGTATTGATTATGTGTTTTAAAGAAAATAATTTATTTAAAAAGTTTAGCAACCGATTTTTAAAATAAACAATTAATCTGTCTATATTTGCCGTTCTTGTTATATTGATTATGTATTTAAAAAAATAATTTATTTAAAAAGTTTAGCAATCGATTTTTTAAATAAATAATTAAAACATATTTGGCCGTCTATATCTACCGTTCTAGTTGTATTGATTATGTGTTTTTACAAATAATTTCAATAAAAAGTTTAGCAATCAATTTTTTAAATAATATAATTAAATATATTTGACCGTTTATATCTGCCGTTCTAATTGTATTGATTATTGATTATTGGTTTAAAAAATAATAATTTATTTAAAAAGTTTAGCAGTCGATTTGAAAAACAAATAATTAATCTATCTATATCTGCCGTTCTTTTTATATTGATTATGTGTTTTAGAAAATAATTCATTTAAAAAGTTTAACAGTCGATTTTTTAAATAAATAATTAAAAAATATTTGACTGTTTATATCTGCCGTTCTAGTTTTACTGATTATTAATTTACAAAATAATAATTAATTTAAAAAGTTTAGCAGTCGATTTAGAAAACAAATAATTAATCTGTCTATATCTACCGTCCTTGTTATATTGATTATGTGTTTTAGAAAATAATTCATTTAAAAAGTTTAGCAGTCGATTTTTTAAATAAATAATTAAAACATATTTGACCGTTTATATCTGCCGTTCAAGTTGTATTGATTATGTGTTTTAAAAAATAATTAATTTAAAAAGTTTAGCAGTCGATTTAAAAAATAAATAATTAATATGTCTATATCCGCCGTTCTTGTTATATTTATTATGTGTTTTAGAAAATAATTAACTTAAAAAGTTTAACAGTCGATTTTTTAAATAAATAATTAAAACATATTCGACCGTTTATATCTGACGTTCTACTTGTATTGATTATTGGTTTAAAAAATAATAATTTATTTAAAAAGTTTAGCAGTCGATTTAAAAAATAAATAATTAATATGTCTATATCCGCCGTTCTTGTTATATTTATTATGTGTTTTAGAAAATAATTAACTTAAAAAGTTTAACAGTCGATTTTTTAAATAAATAATTAAAACATATTCGACCGTTTATATCTGACGTTCTACTTGTATTGATTATTGGTTTAAAAAATAATAATTTATTTAAAAAGTTTAGCAGTCGATTTTAAAAATAAATAATTAATCTGTCTATATCCGCCATTCTTGTTATACTGATTATGTGTTTTAGAAAATAATTCATTTAAAAAGTTTAGCAATCAATTTTTTAAATAAATAATTAAATATATTTGACCGTTTATATCTGCCGTTCTAGTTGTACTGATTATGTGTTTAAAAAATAATAATTTCTTTAAAAAGTTTAGCAGTCGATTTAGAAAACAAATAATTAATCTGTCTATATCTGCCGTTCTTGTTACATTGATTATGTGTTTTAGAAAATAATTCATTTACAAAGTTTAGCAGTCGATTTAATAAATAAATAATTAAAACATATTTATCCGTCTATGTCTGCCGTTCTAGTTGTATTGATTATGTGTTTAAAAAATTCTTGAAACATCGCAACACGTGCTGGTCATGTTTCCCTTTCCCCTACGGTTATCCGTAAATACTGCACACGAGATAGCGACCTACAGTGGAATGTACACGCGGCTTGCAATACCGTGGAGCTTATCTACATGCTGATTTTGGAATCTCGCCAATTTTCATTCGCGGCAGAGGAGAGAGAGAGAGAGAGAGAAATGCGTGCAGCCTTTTCACATCGAGTATGAATATCGGTACTGAGTTTACTTTTACAGGAAGTAAGCGTGTGGTATAATGTGTTTTAGTTATATCAGAACATCGTATAGCTTCGGTCATATAACGCACACGCAACGTCGAGACGCTGGCTGGAAGCTGGCCAGTAATCCTCTTTAGTCTTGTGAATGAAACTGCTTCTTCTTCGGTCTACCTTGAAACTCGAAAGCTCCATATAGTGGCCTTGACTTATTTTCTCCGACGGAAACGAATTTGAGTTAACTGTGGCCTTGTTTTTCTAGCAATATGGCAAATTGCACAGTGATTCATACATTGAACAGCCTTCACTATAGTTCGTACCGTAGTGGGATTTTACAGGTTTTGCATGCTTTTTTTCTGGTTTTTCAGGTTCGTATTCATGAAAATATTTTTTCCATCCTCCGTTTAAAAAAGTATACTTTTTGTTTCCTCATAGACGAAGTTATGATGTCGTGAAATTTTTTTTTTCGACTTTTTAATGTCCACATAATTAAAATTGTCTAAAACGTGAAGAAATGCAATTTTAGCCGGCGTCCGGATGTGTATTTGACGAAAAGGACGTTTAGAGGATAACTGTCGCAATTTTTGGATGATTGAGCTGAAACTTTGCACCCGAGTCGAGGTACCACTAATGCTGTTTTGTATTGACCGGTCGGAAAATCCAACCTAAAGAACCTACATTTTTTTTCTTCAAGATATCGAATTTTGGCCTTCACTATCGTTCTCAAGTCACATATTGTACCTCAGAAACTACCGGTTACATGCCTTTTTACGATGATTTTTTAAAAAGTCACTTTTGGTCGGTTCTGATTTCAGAAATCACAGATCCGACTTTTGGTCGGAAAATCCAACCTAAAGAACCTAAACTTTTTTTTCTTTAAGATATCGAATTTTGGCCTTCACTACCGTTCTCAAGTGGCATATTGTACCTCGGAAAGTACCCGTTACATGCCTTTTTACGATGATTTTTGAAAAAGTCACTTTTGGTCGGTTCTGATTTCAGAATTCGCAGATCCGACTTTTGATCGAAAAATCCAACTTAAAGAATCTAATTTTTTTTTCTTCAAGATATCAAATTTTGGCCTTCACTATCGTTCTCAAGTCGCATATTGTACCTCAGAAAGTACCCGTTACATGCCTTTTTACGATGATTTTTGAAAAAGTCACTTTTGGTCGGTTCTGATTTCAGAATTCGCAGATCCGACTTTTGGTCGGAAAATCCAACTTAAAGAACCTACATTTTTTTTTTCTTCAAGATACCGAATTTTGGCCTTCACTATCGTTCTCAAGTCGCATATTGTACCTCAGAAACTACCGGTTACATCCCTTTTTACCATGATTTTTAAAAAAGTCACTTTTGGTCGGTTCTGATTTCAGAATTCACAGATCCAACTTTTGGTCGGAAAATCGAACCTAAAGAACCTGCATTTTTTTTTTCTTCAAGATGTCAAATTTTGGCCTTCACTATCGTTCTCAAGTCGCATATTGTACCTCAAAAAATACCGGTTACATGCCTTTTTATGATGATTTTTGAAAAAGTCACTTTTGGTCGGTTCTGATTTCAGAATTAGCAGATCCGACTTTTGATCGAAAAATCCAACCTAAAGAACCTACATTTTTTTTTCTTCAAGATATCAAATTTTGGCCTTCACTATCGTTCTCAAGTGGCATATTGTACCTCAGAAATTACCCGTTACATCCCTTTTTACGATGATTTTTGAAAAAGTCACTTTTGGTCGGTTCTGATTTCAGAATTAGCAGATCCGACTTTTGATCGAAAAATCCAACCTAAAGAACCTACATTTTTTTTTCTTCAAGATATCAAATTTTGGCCTTCACTATCGTTCTCAAGTGGCATATTGTACCTCAGAAATTACCCGTTACATCCCTTTTTACGATGATTTTTGAAAAAGTCACTTTTGGTCGGTTCTGATTTCAGAATTAGCAGATCCGACTTTTGATCGAAAAATCCAACCTAAAGAACCTACATTTTTTTTTCTTCAAGATATCAAATTTTGGCCTTCACTATCGTTCTCAAGTGGCATATTGTACCTCAGAAATTACCCGTTACATCCCTTTTTACGATGATTTTTGAAAAAGTCACTTTTGGTCGGTTCTGATTTCAGAAATCACAGATCCGACTTTTGGTCGGAAAATGCAACCTAAAGAACCTAAACTTTTTTTTTTCTTTAAGGTATCGAATTTTGGCCTTCACTATCGTTCTCAAGTCGCGTATTGTACCTCAGAAAGTACCGGTTACATGCCTTTTTACGATGATTTTTGAAAAAGTCACTTTTGGTCGGTTCTGATTTCAGAATTCGCAGATCCGACTTTTGGTCGAAAAATCCAACTTAAAGAACCTACATTTTTTTTTCTTCAAGATGTCAAATTTTGGCCTTCACTATCGTTCTCAAGTCGCATATTGTACCTCAGAAAGTACCGGTTACATGCCTTTTTACGATGAATTTTGAAAAAGTCACCTTTGGTCGGTTCTGATTGCAGAATTCGCAGATCCGACTTTTGGTCGGAAAATCCAACCTAAAGAACCTACATTTTTTTTTCTTCAAGATATCAAATTTTGGCCTTCACTATCGTTCTCAAGTCGCATATTGTACCTCAGAAAGTACCGGTTACATGCCTTTTTACGATGATTTTTGAAAAAGTCACTTTTGGTCGGTTCTGATTTCAGAATTCGCAGATCCGACTTTTGGTCGGAAAATCCAACCTAAAGAACCTACATTTTTTTTTCTTCAAGATATCAAATTTTGGCCTTCACTATCGTTCTCAAGTTGCATATTGTACCTCAGAAACTACCGGTTACATCCCTTTTTACCATGATTTTTAAAAAAGTCACTTTTGGTCGGTTCTGATTTCAAGGATTTACAGATCCGACTTTTGGTCGGAAAATCCAACCTAAAGAACCTACATTATTTTTTCTTCAAGATATCGAATTTTGGCCTTCACTATCGTTCTCAAGTCGCATATTCTACCTCCGAAAATAAAGTAAAATATCTCAAACTTGGCAAAACTAAGTACCAATTATCTGTACGATCTCAACCTCGTCATCCCAATACTATCAGAAACAATAAATAAAAAATCGCCTTGTCTCTTTTCTCGCTTATACAGGCCTCTTAAAACCCAAAAGCATCATAAAATTATGGAAATTTTCACCTGCAGAGAAACCGAGCTGTAGGATCCCCCGATGACCCCAAATATTGTTCCAGTACTCGCAGTTTTCCTGACCCTTGGGGTCGATCTATCGGCGCACTCGAGTATACTCATGTCCGGATTGGACAAAGATGCTCTAACAAAGTGTAAGCTCTGATTAAGAGCGTAAGTGTCTCGGCTGCAGGTGTCGAGTATATGTACGCCTAACGAGATACCAGGCAGTATCTTGTTCTCTTGATTTATTTGGTCAACTGCGAACAGCATTGCCTCGAGTCTCTGTACACCGCGATTGTAAACTTTGGGACCGCAAGTCGAGTCGCCCTTCTCATGAACCGGAAACAGACCGCCAAGCACGATGTCACCGGGTATGAGAATCGCCTCCCGTTCGACCGGCAATTTGCTCGACCCGACCAGCATTGCACCACCACCGACGCCTCCGTTACGGTGGTACGTCATTTCAAACGTCAGCAGCAGATTCAGGAACGGTATCATGAGAAACGAGGGCCAAGTCATCTTAACGGACTCTGCTGAAGAGATGGTGAATGGTTGGTCGCCTCCTCTTTGCCCAAAGTGTGCCTGAGCACACCAGCAACTGACTGGCCACCACTTTAATATAGTAGTAGTAGTAGTAGTAGTAGCTTCAGGCCATCTAGGTTGGTATAATGCTCGAAGAATCTATACTTCAATCTCACGATTCAATCCTGTTCCAGATGCCTTCGTATATTTCCTCAATAATCTTCCTCGTGAGGGTGAGTCTTGCACAAATTCAATTTTATTTCTCGATTTTTCTTCAACTGGAGATGACGCTGACCGATCGTTCAATTTCAAGACCGACGGTTATTACAATCGAGCTCTTGGAGACGATTTTTCAAGTCCACATGTTCGCTGCATTATTCCTTAGGGCCTGAAGTGTCGGTCTTGTTTTATATGTGTAGATCGTACATCAATATAAATCCAAGATGCTGTTATCAAATTTCAATCTCTTCATATTTTTATTAATTATAGATGTTTTTTTTCTATAGTTTTATATATATATATATATATCTTTGGTTTATATTATTATATAGTACAACTGCATGGAGTTTTGTTATTTCCTATGTGAATTTTCTTATGATTAATAATCGAACTTGGAGACTGGTGGACAAGTGGTATTTTTTGGTATTTATTCCTCATCTGGATTCGCGTTTTGATCGCAAACGATCGGTGGCAAAAAACTTTGGGATGAACTGACGTTCATCCTTCCTCGTCGTCATTCTCGGTGACGCCGTCGTTTTACTCGGCGAATTTTTCTTATGACCTGGCGGATACTCGCTTTGGTGATGCTGCGTTTGGGGTAGCATTAGCCCGGCGAGATGTCACCCTAATCCCATCCGTGCTCTAATTAGTTTAACGTCCGTCCTCGTTATCATCGTATCAGTAGTTGCCAGTCGCATGGACGAAGACCTGCTGACACAAATGTGGATCGACATTAGTATTGTATTGTAGCATAGTTTCGCGAAAATTAAATAGGGAAGTCATCAATTTATTGTAGAAATTGTAGATATTATCCACTCATGCAAGGAAATTTCTGATCTGTGTTTATCATAATTTGCATAGATCATAGAGAAATATTTATTTAGAGTATTCGCTATTATCTGAAATGATAGTCATAGATAAAAACTGATAAACTATTCGGTATTTCACACCCTCAAGGCAAAAAAGTCCGAATCAAAATAAAATAGTGCTGCAATTGTACATAAAAACGATTTACATATAAATAAATACCACTGAGCTATTACAAAAAATAAAACATTTTCATAGGCGGAATTTTGTTTTGTATTTTGTTGGTGCAAATATTTTGTCTACTATGCACTTAAACATTTTGGACCAAATTGGTTTTGCAAGGGCCAGTACTCTTTATTGGAAAAAACGCTGTGCGGTAAGTACACCGAGAAAAAAGATATAATTGACGCCAAGGAAATGGATGGATTGATTTTTTTTCATTGATTTCAATGAAATAGTGCACTTGAATTTCAAAGAGAACATTTCATTGCCTGTAAATAAAGATTTACTTAGTGAGCATATAATAAAGAAACAGTTTCTTTGTTTTAAAGAGACGTTTTCATTGGTTCAAAGAAACGTTTTCATTGATCTCTCTCTCGCACCTAACCTCACTTTTTTGTTTTGCGGTTCTCCCGAACGAACGGCTTCGAATTTCGAGGAGCCAGAATCTTAGTCTATTTCTGCCGTACTTCCTTACATACTCACAAAATTTGAGCTTTATCTACCGCGTACTTCAGGAAAAAATAGGTTTTGAAATTTTGAGCTGGTAAGAAGAAGCTTTCATTGAATCACTTGAATTTCAAAGAGAACATTTCATTGCCTGTAAATAAAGATTTACTTAGTGAGCATATAATAAACAGTTTCATTGTTTTAAAGAGACGTTTTCATTGGTTCAAAGAAACGTTTTCATTGATCTCTCTCTCGCACCTAACCTCACTTTTTTGTTTTCCGGTTCTCCCGTACGAACGGCTTCGAATTTCGAGGAGCCAGAATCTTAGTCTATTTCTGCCGTACTTCTTTACATACTCACAAAATTTGAGCATTATCTGCCGCGTACTTCAGGAAAAAATAGGTTTTGAAATTTTGAGCTGGTAAGAAGAAGCTTTCATTGAATCACTTGAATTTCAAAGAGAACATTTCATTGCCTGTAAATAAAGATTTACTTAGTGAGCATATAATAAACAGTTTCATTGTTTTAAAGAGACGTTTTCATTGGTTCAAAGAAACGTTTTCATTGATCTCTCTCTCGCACCTAACCTCACTTTTTTGTTTTCCGGTTCTCCCGTACGAACAGCTTCGAATTTCGAGGAGCCAGAATCTTAGTCTATTTCTGCCGTACTTCTTTACATACTCACAAAATTTGAGCATTATTTGCTGCGTACTTCAGGAAAAAATAGGCTTTGAAATTTTGAGCTGGTAAGAAGAAGCTTTCATTGAATCACTTGAATTTCAAAGAGAACATTTCATTGCCTGTAAATAAAGATTTACTTAGTGAGCATATAATAAAGAAACAGTTTCTTTGTTTTAAAGAGACGTTTTCATTGGTTCAAAGAAACGTTTTCATTGATCTCTCTCTCGCACCTAATCTCACTTTTTTGTTTTCCGGTTCTCCCGAACGAACGACTTCGAATTTCGAGGAGCGAGAATCTTAGTCTATTTCTGCCGTACTTCTTTACATACTCAGAAAATTTGGGCTTTATCTGCCGCGTACTTCAGGAAAAAATAGGCTTTGAAATTTTGAGCTGGTAAGAAGAAGCTTTCATTGAATCACTTGAATTTCAAAGAGAACATTTCATTGCCTGTAAATAAAGATTTACTTAGTGAGCATATAATAAAGAAACAGTTTCTTTGGTTTAAAGAGACGTTTTCATTGGTTCAAAGAAACGTCTTCATTGATCTCTCTCTCGCACCTAACCTCACTTTTTTATTTTCCGGTTCTCCCGAACGAACGACTTCGAATTTCGAGGAGCGAGAATCTTAGTCTATTTCTGCCGTACTTCTTTACATACTCAGAAAATTTGGGCTTTATCTGCCGCGTACTTCAGGAAAAAATAGGTTTCGAAATTTTGAGCTGGTAAGAAGAAGGTTTCATTGAATCAGAAACGATATCTTTGAAATCAATGAAAAAGGTTCATTGGTTTAAAGAAATGTTTTTTCGAATCAATGTCACTACTTTTTGAGTTTGAGATCATTCAAAGAAAAGATTGTATCGAAATTCAAGTATTTCATTTCATTGGCAAAGATTTCCGTGAATCAATGAAACTTTTTTGGAGATCTTCCCGGAAAGTTACAAGGGAATTTCAGTAAACAAAGTTACTAACCGAAGAAAAATTTACTCTAAAAAAAAAGTCTTCTTAGAAAACAAATTGAGTAAGAAGATTTTGGACCATGTAAAACCAATTTAGTTCAGTGGTGTAAGATAATGTCTACTAGTGCAAAATAGAATCTTCTCTATTTAGCATTAGTAGATAATATATATTAGTCCAGAATAAAAAATATAATTACACCAATGAATTTGGCTACAAAAAATGGCACCGATGATAAGATTTTTCTTCCTGTGCTTGCTTAATTTTAATTCTTTTATCAAGGTAAAATATTTCATATGTACAAATGCAGCATCATTTTATTTTTATTTTAAGGATTATGCTCATTTAAATAAAAAAAAATAATCTTAGCATTATAATGAACGTACATAGTTGAAGTTAAACCGGAAATAAAATAGATTGTCCGCCTCTATAATTCTATTATGTATTGCATCGTTCAATTTTGTCTGCGCTAGCGATTTCTATATTCTTCGTATGCAGATATCATTAAGAAGTAATTCCTAAATGATCAATGACAATTACTTTGTATTGAGTTAAGAATATCAATTATAAGCAACTTAGAAATAAAATTACATTAATTTTATTTTTTAACTTGGCGTCGAGTCGCCACCGTGACTCTTGATAAATGATTTGTGATTTGAACGATCGATTCAAAATGACTTATTAGATGAACTATATTTATTCACATTATATCTCACTGGGGTGGAAGAAATAAATGAAATTGTAATTGATCAATTACAATTACTTAGTATTCAGTTAAACATATTAATTATAAATAACTTACAAATATAATGATAAATGATTTGTGATTAATATGATCAATTCAAAATAACTTATTACATGAGCTATATTCACTGGGATTAAATCAAACTGGGGTGGAAGAAATAAACCAAAGTGGAGCCAGATTTCTACCGACGGAAATAGCCAAATGAAGCTAATCGACGTTGCCTTAATTACATTTTTTACTGAAATGCTATATCCTCGATTCAAGAGGCTCTTAGCTCAGTGACTAAGCTCCTCGAAAGTTGCGAAAAAACGTGATGTTGATCGTGTATTAAGGAACGAGGGAGTGATGACGGTTTTTCTTTCTTTTCGGGGCCAAAATCGTTAGGACCCTCCTCGGAGATTCGGGCGTGACGGAAGCTTGGTCGTCGTCGCGTTGCTACCTCGTCCGGACAGAGGTTCTCAAGCTATCCTTAAGAGATCTTTCCATTGTGACGGCCCGAAAAATAGCCTATTTTCGCGATTTTTTTTCGTGCGGTTACTATACGCCGATCAATCGGAAATTTTTATGGCATATTAAGGTAATCATGAATGACAGAAAATGATTTTTTATAAGACGATTTTTATTGTTTAAATATTTTTTTTTAATTGTTGAAAATAATGTTGATAAAAAAGATAGCCTCATGGTGGACATCCTAGGGGTCGCAAATTTGATCTAAAAAAAAAACCCAAAGGATTATTAATTAGTATGTGATTGGCTATCGCGCTATGGAGGATTTTTTTTTAAATCAAAATTGACAAAATGGAAGCTGTTTGAACAAAAAGTACCGAATTTAGCCGTTTTTTTCGACAGTTTTTCTTTTTAAAAAAATGGGGAGATTTAAAAAAAAAGCTTTCATAGCACAATAGAGAGTAGCGTGAAGAATGTTCTCCTAAAATTTGAAAACGATCGCTTGAAAACTGTTCCCTGGAGAATGTCCACCGTTTGGAAAAATGTCGTTTCGAGAAAAACGCGTTTAAAGTTTCGAGTGTAGGAAGTTTATATACCTAAATTGTGTACTTGCGACTAATCGGCGATGGCAGGTTCATAAAGTATGCCAGCGAAGTATTTCGAAGTTCGCTTTAAAAATTTGGGAGGATATTTTTGACCGTAAATACTAATGGATAAGACAAAAAAAAATTTTTTTTTGACGGCCCGAAAAATAGCCTATTTTCACGATTTTTTTTCGGGCGTTTACTATACCCCGATGAATCGGAAATTTTTATGACATATTAAGGTAATCATGAATGATAGAAAATGATTTTTTATAAGACGATTTTTATTGTTTATATATATATTTTTAATTGTTGAAAATAATGTTGATAAAAAAGATAGCCTCATGGTGGACATCCTAGGGATCGCAAATTTGACCTAAAAAAAACCCAAAGGATTATTAATTAGTATGCGATTGGCGATCGCGCTATGGAGGATTTTTTTTTAAATCAAAATTGACAAAATGGCGGCAGTTTGAACACAAAGTACCGATTTTAGCCGTTTTTTTCGACAGTTTTTTCTTTTAAAAAAATGGGAAGATTTAAAAAAAAAAGCTTCCATAGCACGATAGAGAGTAGCGTGAAGAATGTTCTCCTAAAATTTGAAAACGATCGCTTGAAAACTGTTCCCTGGAGAATGTCCACCGTTTGGAAAAATGTCGTTTCGAGAAAAACGCGTTTAAAGTTTCGAGTGTAGAAATTTCGTATACCTAAATTGTGTACTTGCGACTAATCGGCGATGGCAGGTTCATAAAGTATGCCAGCGAAGTATTTCGAAGTTCGCTTTAAAAATTTGGGAGGATATTTTTGACCGTATATACTAATGGATAAGACAAAAAAAATCGATTTTTTTTTGACGGCCCGAAAAATAGCCTATTTTCACGATTTTTTTTCGGATGGTTACTATACGCCGATCAATCGGAAATTTTTATGGCATATTAAGGTAATCATGAATGATAGAAAATGATTTTTTATAAGACGATTTTTATTGTTTAAATATTTTTTTTTTATTGTTGAAAATAATGTTGATAAAAAAGATAGCCTCATGGTGGACATCCTAGGGATCGCAAATTTGATCTAAAAAAAACCCAAAGGATTATTAATTAGTATGCGATTGGCGATCGCGCTATGGAGGATTTTTTTTTAAATCAAAATTGACAAAATGGAAGCCGTTTGAACAAAAAGTACCGAATTTAGCCGTTTTTTACGACAGTTTTTCTTTTTAAAAAAATGGGAAGATTTTTTAAAAAAGGTTCTATAGCACGATAGAGAGTAGCGTGAAGAATGTTCTCCTAAAATTTGAAAACGATCGCTTGAAAACTGTTCCCTGGAGAATGTCCACCGTTTGGAAAAATGTCGTTTCGAGAATAACGCGTTTAAAGTTTCGAGTGCAGAAATTTCATATACCTAAATTGTGTACTTACGACTAATCGGCGATGCCAGGTCCATAAAGTATGCCAGCGAAGTATTTCGAATTTCGCTTTAAAAATTTGAGAGGATATTTTTGGCCGTATATACTAATGGATAAGACGAAAAAAAATCGATTTTTTTTTTGACGGCCCGAAAAAAAACCTATTTTCACGATTTTTTTTCGGGCGGTTACTATACCCCGATGAATCGGAAATTTTTATAACATATTAAGGTAATCATGAATGACAGAAAATGATTTTTTATAAGACGATTTTTATTGTTTAAATATTTTTTTTTTAATTGTTGAAAATAATGTTGATAAAAAAGATAGCCTCATGGTGGACATCCTAGGGGTCGCAAATTTGATCTAAAAAAAAAAACCCAAAGGATTATTAATTAGTATGCGATTGGCTATCGCGCTATGGAGGATTTTTTTTTTAATCAAAATTGACAAAATGGAAGCCGTTTGAACAAAAAGTACCAATTTTAGCCGTTTTTTCGACAGTTTTTCTTTTAAAAAAATGGAAAGATTTTTAAAAAAAGCTTCCATAGTACGATAGAGAGTAGCGTGAAGAATTTCTCCTAAAATTTGAAAACGATCGCTTGAAAACTGTTCCCTGGAGAGTGTCCACCGTTTTGAAAAATCTCGTTTCGAGAAAAACGCGTTTAAAGTTTGTAGAAGTTTCATATACCTAAATTGTGTACTTACGACTAATCGGCGATGGCAGGTTCATAAAGTATGCCAGCGAAGTATTTCGAAGTTCGCTTTAAAAATTTGGGAGGATGTTTTTGACCGTATATACTAATGGATACGACCAGAGTTGTAAATCCCCATTCATGAGATATAGTTTACAGTAAAATTTGTTTTGTAATTATGATTTCATAATAATAATATGTAGTGATTATAAAAAAGAGTGTAAACATTTGAATAGCTGAAAAAAATACTAATTTTCGCTTTAATATTGCAAGAAATAGTGGAGAAAATGGAAGAAATAAATAATGCATTACTTTTTTTTATCCATTTTTTCAAAAGGATTACCGTGAATTTTTATAGTAAAATAATAATTTTTGCAGCCATTCCAAAGTTTGATCATCGTATTAAAATCGCTACATGTTATTATTATAAAATCATAATTATAGAGCTGATCGTATCATCATCATTATTTCTATAAGTATCAAAAAAGTACCAAAAAATAAAATCGTTTTTTTTTACACTGGAAAGATCCCTTAAAGCCGCTCATCCCGCAGTTGGATTTGAAATGAAATAAAAAAAAAGAAAAAAAAGTCGTCAACCGCGAATCACGGAAAAATCACGTCGACCAAAACATCGTAAACCACAGCGCTGCTCCATTACCCTCAACGAGACCATCCCAAGTTCTCAGCGTATATATATATATATATGTCTATTTCCACCCCCTAACCATAGGAATCCTACAACGACAATTATTGTGATCGTTTCTTCCTCTCCTGTAACCTGGTTTGATTTTCTTTCCCGTTCTATCGATCTGTAGCTTCCATACCACGAAAGCAAAAGCTGTTTTTATTTTTTCCTTCTTCTTCCTTCTGTTTAATCCCTGCAGACCTCCTTAAATAGTCGGATCCCAATTTCATCGTGGAATTTTCATTTATCCAATTTCATCCCTTTTCATTCAATTTTCGCCTCGTCACTTAATTTTCTTTTGGCTTTTACCTCCTTATGCACTTTTCCGGAATTACAATATCGTTATTAGTCGGTACTTCTTGTCGAATCGAGGTTCAACAACGATAACAACAACAACAACAAGAATACGTTCCAGTTGTATGTGGAGGATAAAGCGTAAAAGGAAAAGTAGCGTGCGTTATCGATTCAAAGTTGGTTGTGGCCAAGCGTAGCGAGGAACTCGACCAGACGAGGTGTAACGACGACGATATAACATGAAATGTAGATTATATCCTCGGCGAAGGATATAACGAAAATTTCAAACTCGTGAAAAATTATTAAACAATATATTAAAACTTCCATTTTGTACATTCCACGCTGGTGCCTCATTATTTTTCACTGTACACAGAGACTGGTTTGTGATAAAGTGTGTTCATAAACTTTGGAGCCTCTCTAGGAAAACCTGCAAATCCCTGAACGTTATTTTAACTCTTTCGCTAGCTTCTTTTATTTATTTACAGATGATATAGGGTCGCATTACGAATTTTAATCAACCATTTATTTTTATGATCTTTGAAAATATATTTTCTTTTATTTTAAATTAATTAAGCAAAAAAATATTCTAGGTATACAACGATAAAATTTAGAACGGTCCAAATTTGCATGTGATTTCAAGGTTCGGCGCGTTAGCTATTTTGAACGATTTTTTTCTGTTCATTATATGATTTTTCGACATTGTGGTCATTCGCTATGTTGATTGGTCCAAATTTTGTTCGTTCGCTATTTTGAGCGTTCGACTTTTTGGTCTCCCACGTTAATAAATTCGAACTTAAAAGCTTTCAAAATTTTAATAATTCAAGATTAGTCGGTTTCGAATTTTGAAGATTCGATTTTTCGTCGTTTCAATATTTAACCACTTGCAATTTTGCCAATTCTCATTGTTCTTGTCGATAGAAATTCATTTCGACATTTTTGTATTCTTTATTTTTATTTTTTTTTTAAGAAGCTTTCGTCAAATTTGTACTTCGACGTAAAAAAATCGCAATTTCGAAATTCGGGAATGTTGGTCGTTCTACAAAAGATTATTCGTTATTTTGTCCCCCACCCTCAAGATTATTAATTAATTAATTATTATAGAAATTAAAAGAGATAATTTCTTTTAGAATCATTCATGAAACAAAACGTAGAGTACCAAAAAATACCAGTAACTATTTGCCAACACTGCACCGAGAGAAAAGATTTCATTGACGCCAAAGAAATGGGTGGATTGATTTTTTTGTTTCAATGATTTCAACGAAATATGTCTTTGATTTCAATGAAACAGTGCATTTGAATTTCAAAGAAAACATTTCATTGCCTGTAAATAAAGATTTACTTAGTGAGCATATAATAAAGAAACAGTTATATTGTTTTAAAGAGACGTTTTCATTGGTTCAAAGAAACGTTTTCATTGATCTCTCTCTCGCACCTAACCTCACTTTTTTGTTTTCCGGTTCTCCCGAACGAACGGTTTCGAGTTTCGAGGAGCCAGAAGCTTAGATTATTTCTGCCGTATTTGCTTACATACTCACAAAATTTGAGCTTTATCTGCCGCGTACTTCAGAAAAAAATAGGTTTCGAAATTTTGAGCTGGTAAGAAGGTTTCATTGAATCAGAGACGATATCTTTGAAATCAATGAAAAATGTTCATTGGTTTAAAGAAATGTTTCTTCGAATCAATTTCACTACTTTTCATCAAGTTGGAGATCATTCAAAGGAAAAATAGTATTGAATTTCAAGTATTTCATTTCATTGGCAAAGATTTCCGTGAATCAATGAAACTTTTTTCTCGGTGCATCGAGAAAAAAGATTTCATTGACGCCAAAGAAATGGGTGGATTGATTTTTTTTTCATTGATTTCAGCGAAATATTTCTTTGATTTCAATGAAATAGTGCATTTGAATTTCAAAGAGAACATTTCATTGCCTGTAAATAAAGATTTACTTAGTGAGCATATAATAAAGAAACATTTATATTGTTTTAAAGAGACGTTTTCATTGGTTCAAAGAAACGTTTTCATTGATCTCTCTCTCGCACCTAACCTCACTTTTTTGTTTTCCGGTTCTCCCGAACGAACGGTTTCGAGTTTCGAGGAGCCAAAAGCTTAGCCTATTTCTGCCATACTTCCTTACATACTCACAAAATTTGAGCTTTATCTGCCGCGTACTTCAGGAAAAAATAGATTTCGAAATTTTGAGCTGGTAAGAAGAAGGTTTCATTGAATCAGAGACGATATCTTTGAAATCAATGAAAAATGTTCATTGGTTTAAAGAAATGTTTCTTCGAATCAATTTCACTACTTTTCATCAAGTTGGAGATCATTCAAAGGAAAGATAGTATTGAATTTCAAGTATTTCATTTCATTGGCAAAGATTTCCGTGAATCAATGAAACTTTTTTCTCGGTGCATCGAGAAAAAAGATTTCATTGACGCCAAAGAAATGGGTGGATTGATTTTTTTTTTCATTGATTTCAGCGAAATATTTCTTTGATTTCAATGAAATAGTGCATTTGAATTTCAAAGAGAACATTTCATTGCCTGTAAATAAAGATTTACTTAGTGAGCATATAATAAAGAAACATTTATATTGTTTTAAAGAGACGTTTTCATTGGTTCAAAGAAACGTTTTCATTGATCTCTCTCTCGCACCTAACCTCACTTTTTTGTTTTCCGGTTCTCCCGAACGAACGGTTTCGAGTTTCGAGGAGCCAAAAGCTTAGCCTATTTCTGCCATACTTCCTTACATACTCACAAAATTTGAGCTTTATCTGCCGCGTACTTCAGAAAAAAATAGGTTTCGAAATTTTGAGCTGGTAAGAAGGTTTCATTGAATCAGAGACGATATCTTTGAAATCAATGAAAAATGTTCATTGGTTTAAAGAAATGTTTCTTCGAATCAATTTCACTACTTTTCATCAAGTTGGAGATCATTCGAAGGAAAGATAGTATTGAATTTCAAGTATTTTATTTCATTGGCAAAGATTTCCGTGAATCAATGAAACTTTTTTCTCGGTGCATCGAGAAAAAAGATTTCATTGGCGCCAAAGAAATGGGTGGATTGATTTTTTTTTCATTGATTTCAGCGAAATATTTCTTTAATTTCAATGAAATAGTGCATTTGAATTTCAAAGAGAACATTTCATTGCCTGTAAATAAAGATTTACTTAGTGAGCATATAATAAAGAAACAGTTTCATTGTTTTAAAGAGACGTTTTCATTGGTTCAAAGAAACGTTTTCATTGATCTCTCTCTCGCACCTAACCTCACTTTTTTGTTTTCCGGTTCTCCCGAACGAACGGTTTCGAGTTTCGAGGAGCCAAAAGCTTAGCCTATTTCTGCCATACTTCCTTACATACTCACAAAATTTGAGCTTTATCTGCCGCGTACTTCAGGAAAAAATAGATTTCGAAATTTTGAGCTGGTAAGAAGAAAGTTTCATTGAATCAGAGATGATATCTTTGAAATCAATGAAGAAGGTTCATTGGTTTAAATAAATGTTTCTTCGAATCAATGTCACAACTTTTATTGAGTTGGAGATCATTCAAAGAAAAGATAGTATTGAAATTCAAGTATTTCATTTAATTGGCAAAGATTTCCGTGAATCAATGAAACTTTTTCTCTCGGTGTGAGTTCTCGAACTTTAGACGTTTTTGAGTGATTTAGAGATCTAATAAAAAAGAATCTGGACATGTATTTTATTTGCCTGTGAAAAAATAGGGCGATTGGGAAGTACCCGAGAGGTCAATATGCAGCCTCACTATTTTGCGGGTGCGAATCAACGAACAGAGTGACGCGAGGATGTGACAGGGTGGGTTTCGTTGAAGGGGGTTGGTTGGTGGTGATGGAGCTGGAAGGTTCGACGCTTTAGTTTCCGATACACTGGACTCGAGCAGCGCTCGGCCATTAAGCGTCTGGGAGTGTGACGGCTGGTGATGCTGGTGGCTGTTGCTCTGCGATGCTTTTGCTTTTGCTGCCTTTCGCAGTATATGCGACTCTTGGCTCAGTATATCGCACTCCGCCCGCGCGTGTGATGTGCTTTCCAACCCTCGAGTTTCACTATCTAGCTATGCTTTCCTGTTATGTACTATACAGAGCGCTCAGACTTTTTTCTGCTGTTGCTCTATATATTCCACTCGTCATCCGTATTACGTATAGAGCTAAAGAGGGTATAAATACGGACTTCTTTTTACCTTTGTACCTTTCTCGTTCGATTGCAGCACGAGTACGTGAATCAATAGCTCATTTTCCCTTCGTCCTAGCATTCGTAAGTGACATTTTTTAATTGTTCATTCAAATCTACATAAAGGATTTCCAAATATACGCTATTTAAAAATCCATATCATCGAAGCATTTGCAATGTCAAATAATACATCAATTTTTAAGTACATCGACGTGTATATAAATTTAATACATTTTACATTATATTCTATAATGTGAACAATTCAGATGTACTTTAAACCATTTCTTGGATAAATAAAAATTTATGACTTATTATATAAATTATATATTTTACATTATATTTATATTTATTTTAATTAAACTATTTTTTGTCATTTATATCAAGTTTTGGCTGCAGTTTTATTACAGTATATGGAATTTTACGAAAATAAATATTTGTGAGATATATTGCAAATATGTCACATATCATTGATAAAAATTGAATTAACACTATATGGCGCTATAATTATTGGTACACTTCAACAAAAAGTTTATTGTAATTTTTATATATTTAAAGTATTTATATACGTTTTAAGTAACTTTTTATATTTAAAATATTAACAAATCTCTGACCTGTAAAAAGGTACTAGTTTCCGGAGGCGACGCTAGATGTCGCACAGTTTAATATATTCTCGCACACAGTACATCAAACTGGACAGTTTGATATTACTGCTAACCTTGAAGCCAACAAAATTGTAGGAAGAAGAAGAAAAAGAAATGTCAACAAGTTGACTTGACTGTTTGTGTCATCGGTTAGTTAAACCCTCCCTGCGGGTTGTCACGACTCGGGCACTTTGCACCCTCGGTTCGCGTCTCATGAATTATTAGATTAGATGAAGACAGTGCTAGAGAATTTGCTCGCCACAAAATGAGCCCTTCAGAAGACAAATTGAGTCACTTCCACATTCTGACACTTGCAGAAACTCGAAAAACTTGTTATATTTTTTTATACTCTCTAGGAAGTATCGAAACAACTTCAAATTTGAAGTATTCCATCACAAGAAGATAGTCGTTAGATCTATTCTCTATTTTAATACGATACGATATCAATATTTGTTTGAACCTTAAAAAAAAAACGATAATGTGAGATCAAATTAACAACTTTCGGAAATTAATAAAACCAAAGTTATTTATTGTAAAATATAGATAGCTCTTGTTACATTAACCGCAAATTGTTTTGCAAAAATGCGCCGCTTTTTATAATTTTTATATACTTACATAAAAATTCCGTGTAAAATTTTTAAAAAATTTGAGACGTATTTGAGAGTATTTTTACGTAATAATTCAGGATGTTAAAAAAAACTTCAATTACGAAGAACATCTCATTAAAAAATCTTGCCATTTTGCATTGGGTCTAAAAAATTTCGTAATTTTACAGAAACAGAATTTTTCCATGAGTATATAAGAATGATAAAAATTGGCGTTTTTTGAAAAACGATATTTTCTTGTTTAACGTCATAAAACATAACGTTAGGAAAACGACAATAACATTTTCTATGTACATTATGTAGCTCTTCATAAACAGAATAAGTTTGATCCTGGACATTTTCTGACAGGACTGCTAATTTTCAAGCTATTAACGAATAAAAAAAATAGAAATACCGAAAAATTCGAGTTTTTATAAAAATTCGTTTGTCGGAAATATCGCTCGTACCGCCAAACAAAAAAACATAAGTGTGTTTTCTTTTTCAAAATACTTTCTGACAAAAAATTGTTAAAATTATTGAACACTGTTAAAAATGCAAGAGAATTTAATATACAAAACGATATGAGATTTACGAAACGGGTATATGAATTCTATATTAATATACTTTTATTGTAAATTTTTAGAATAGTATGAGAATTCTCCGATACAAGTATTTGAAAATTACAGTACGTGAGTATTGTAATCTTCATTTTAATATACAAATATTGTATTTGTCAATGACGAATGCATCTGAAAATTAATATAACGGTATATGCATCCGAGCTTTATATACGGTATATTAATTTTCAAAAACAAAAGTTTTACACTATTAAAAATGCAAGTGAATTTAATATACCAAACGATATGAGATTTACGAAACGGGTATATGAATTCCATATTAATATACTTTTATAGTAAATTTAAGAATAGTATAAGAATTCTCCGATACTGGTATTTAAAAATTACAGTACGTGATTATTTTAATATACAAATGTCGTATTTGTCAATGACGAATGCATCTGAAAATTAATATAACGGTATATGCATCCGAGCTTTATATACTGTATATTAATTTTCAAACGGAATTTTTTTCAGTGACGTTTCAAGCTCGAAGTATGGAAAATTCAGATAAAATGCCCCATAAATTGTTGTTATAAATTATTAGTGATGATTTTTCACCGCTGTGTTCTACTCGTTCCAAAAGTTTCGGCAAAGATCGGTCCGTTTAAATAAAATTCTGGATTACGTTTCGACTCTCATCCGAGTCCTCTTCAGAAGTATATTTTTTAAAAAAACATACATAATTACATATATTAATAATTACATAAGTAGCACTGACAAATATAGCGAAACAAATGTGTTGGTATTTACGTATAAATAGTTATTAGCATTAAGCAACTCACCCAATAAACATCAATCAATTGTGTCTGTCGACACCGACCGCTGCGCTCATTTATTTTGCAGAATAAATCAGTTTAGGGATTGTTGATGTTCCTTGTTGTTAAATTACTGTTTATTTATTTTAGTAATGAAAACTCAAGCCCTTAAGGGGAAAATCAAAGGAATTGTTTTTTAGAAATAAATTCCAACCGGTGTGGTTGGAGACCTTGCGTGTTAGGTTAGGAGGAACTGTTAGGCGCAGAAAAAAAAAACCTATTTATGTATCAAATTTATGTAAAAAACCCTATCGAATTTTGTAATTCGGCCCCCTAAGGGTTTTCCTTACCCAATATCACAATCCCAGTTTTTTTTTAAAACCACCACAAAACTACATTTTTGATAAAAGTTTCAACCGGCAAAGATCGGTCCGTTTAAATAAAATTCTGGATTACGTTTCGACTCTCATCCGAGTCCTCTTCAGAAGTATATTTTAAAAAAACATATATAATTACATATATTAATAATTACATAAGTAGCACTGACAAATATAGCGAAACAAATGTGTTGGTATTTACGTATAAATAGTTATTAGCATTAAGCAACTCACCCAATAAACATCAATCAATGGTGTCTGTCGACACCGACCCTGCGCTCATTTATTTTGCAGAATAAATCAGTTTAGGGATTGTTGATGTTCCTTGTTGTTAAATTACTGTTTATTTATTTTAGTAATGAAAACTCAAGCCCTTAAGGGGAAAATCAAAGGAATTGTTTTTTAGAAATAAATTCCAACCGGGTCCTCTGATTTAAACTTTTTTTCCCCCTTGGTGTTGTTGGAGACCTTGTGTGTTAGGTTAGGAGGAACTGTTAGGCGCAGAAAAGAAAAACCTATTTATGTATCAAATTTATGTAAAAAAACCCTATCGAATTTTGTAATTCGGCCCCCTAAGGGTTTTCCTTACCCAAAATCACAATCCCAGTTTTTTTTAAAAACCACCACAAAACTACATTTTTGATAAAAGTTTCAACCGGCAAAGATCGGTCCGTTTAAATAAAATTCTGGATTACGTTTCGACTCTCATCCGAGTCCTCTTCAGAAGTATATTAAAAAAAACATATATAATTACATATATTAATAATTACATAAGTAGCACTGACAAATATAGCGAAACAAATGTGTTGGTATTTACGTATAAATAGTTATTAGCATTAAGCAACTCACCCAATAAACATCAATCAATGGTGTCTGTCGACACCGACCCCTGCGCTCATTTATTTTGCAGAATAAATCAGTTTAGGGATTGTTGATGTTCCTTGTTGTTAAATTACTGTTTATTTATTTTAGTAATGAAAACTCAAGCCCTTAAGGGGAAAATCAAAGGAATTGTTTTTTAGAAATAAATTCCAACCGGATCCTCTGATTTAAACTTTTTTTCCCCCTTGGTGTTGTTGGAGACCTTGCGTGTTAGGTTAGGAGGAACTGTTCGGCGCAGAAAAAAAAACCTATTTATGTATCAAATTTATGTAAAAAACCCTATCGAATTTTGTAATTCGGCCCCCTAAGGGTTTTCCTTACCCAATATCACAATCCCAGTTTTTTTTTTAAACCACCACAAAACTACATTTTTGATAAAAATTTCAACCGGCAAAGATCGGTCCGTTTAAATAAAATTCTGGATTACGTTTCGACTCTCATCCGAGTCCTCTTCAGAAGTATATTAAAAAAAAAACATATATAATTACATATATTAATAATTACATAAGTAGCACTGACAAATATAGCGAAACAAATGTGTTGGTATTTACGTATAAATAGTTATTAGCATTAAGCAACTCACCCAATAAACATCAATCAATTGTGTCTGTCGACACCGACCCTGCGCTCATTTATTTTGCAGAATGAATCAGTTTAGGGATTGTTGATGTTCCTTGTTGTTAAATTACTGTTTATTTATTTTAGTAATGAAAACTCAAGCCCTTAAGGGGAAAATCAAAGGAATTGTTTTTTAGAAATAAATTCCAACCGGGTCCTCTGATTTAAACTTTTTTTCCCCCTTGGTGTTGTTGGAGACCTTGCATGTTAGGCGCAGAAAAAAACCTATTTATGTATCAAATTTATGTAAAAAAACCCTATCGAATTTTGTAATTCGGCCCCCTAAGGTTTTTCCTTACCCAATATCACAATCCCAGTTTTTTTTTAAAACCACCACAAAACTACATTTTTGATAAAAGTTTCAACCGGAGAAGCCGGACAGCCTTTATAACAACAAAAATTGTTGTTATAAAGTTTGTCAATATATCTGCTATAGATTTTAAAACCATCGTTACATGGGCCTTAAGGGTGCACATTAAACACCATCAAACGTCTAATCAGCTCGTACTTGTGCTCTTATCTATATCAACGTATACATGCATGTACATTATATATACATATATACACTGAGTATGTATGTACGGATACGTGATGCTGGTATAGCGAGCTATTCGGTTTCCAGACGAGTCTCCAGTTTCCGCTGTACTGTAGATGCGGAGGGAAAATGGTCGATACTCTGGTTCGGTTACCCGGCGTCACTCCCTTCCTACGAAAGGGGTGACAGAGATAGTCAGCGACTGAGCAGAGACAGATAGATATAGTTATACTATATATATATACTACATACGTATATATACTATGTACATATATATATATGTAACGGGTCACAGTAAATCCTTTCGCTTTGCTGGTTCTGAGGTATATACACTTAACACACACGGTGCCCTTCTCGCGAGGTTCAGATCGAAATTCTGTTGGGCTTTTTCCCTCTCGCTCGCTCGATGCTCCCTCGACTCTTCGGCAAAATTGATGGCCTCGAAACTTCCAACAGCGTGACCGAGAGAACGTCGAGTTCGCTTAGTGGAATGCTCTGATGTCGATGCGTTCTAAGTTACACGAAAGCATCCGGAGTTTGAGTTTGATCTACTATTTGGAAAACGTTCGTTCTGAGAAAATTGGCAACATGAAAAATTCCTTCCTATTTCCTGCAGAGAGGTTAAAACATTGCCTTTACATTTGCCCTTTTTTTCTCTCATTGTTTTCTTTGTTGCCATCTGCCATGAGCTTTCAAACTTGAAGAATTCAATGGCAAAATAATTCTGTGTGTATAGAGTTGCAGCAGAGGACCTCGTTATTTTTCAGAAATGTTCTATGACAAAATCTGCGTTATTTTTGGATACGTAGAATGTTCATTGAAACTGCGGTTATTCACATATTCAGAAAATGTGTGTTATAAAGAGACATTTTTTTTTTTTTCAATGTATGATCTTCGCTTTTGTCTTAATAAACGTCGACCTACTAATTTATAAAAGCTGAAGCGCCAACTTTTTCTTTTATTTTCAGTTTTCTCATTCACATTAGGTTGTAACGCTTAAATTTTCTACAATATCCAGAACAGTCGTTGAAACTCGGCACAGTATATCTTCAACCCTGTTTTTCGATGAGCTTTGAAGCTCGAAACGCCCGCTCGCTCAAACGTCAAGGGTCCTCTGTTCTTTAGTTCTCATCGTGGGTTGCCAACATAGGTTCTATCTTTACAACCCTGTTCTTGTCGGTAAAACTCGAGCACACGAGGGTCCAGCTTGCCGTGGCTCTTTCGTTGGCACAGCCAGCCCCAATGGGTCAGTTTAAAACCAACAAAAATTCAACTCGTTACAGAAAAAGAACTTTTCTTCAGGGATGCATCCAGTGCTGCAGCAAACTAGTGGCGAATCATCGCTTTACTGTACTATTTTACTTGGTGTTTGTCAGCAAGGCCGGTTTAACACGTCGACAAGCGTACTAGAATCTTGCTCTGCTATCCTCTCAAACTGTAACGACGTTCTCGAAGTCCTTGTTTTATTCACTCCTCAGTTCTTGTACATCTCCCGTACGTATATCTTGTTTCATTCACGTGTTGGTGTTAGAGTGTGTAAAATATATTTTACACCACTCGGTGCGATGATTTTCTTTATAATACCCGTTGGAAAAACTTTTTGATAGAAAAAGTTTTTTCGCACTTGTATCGTAATATATTATTATGTAATATATGCATGAGAAATGCTACTTCTCGTGGCTGCACCGAGAGAAAAAGTTTCATTGATTCACGGAAATCTTTGCCAATGAAATGAAATACTTGAATTTCAATACTATCTTTTCTTTGAATGATCTACAAACCAATAAAAAGTAGTGACATTGATTCGAAGAAACATTTCTTTAAACCAATGAACCTTTTTCATTGATTTTTCTCTGATTCAATGAAGCCTTCTTCTTACCAGCTCACGATTTCGAATCCCATTTTTTGCTAAAGTACACGGCAGATAAAGCTCAAATTTTGTGAGTATGTAAGGAAGTACGGCAGAAATAGGCTAAGCTTCTGGCTCCTCAAAACTCGAAGCCGTTCGTTCGGGAGAATCGGGAAACAAAAAAGTGAGGTTAGGTGCGAGAGAGAGATCAATGAAAACGTTTCTTTGAATCAATGAAAACGTCTCTTTAAAACAATGAAACTGTTTCTTTATTATATGCTCACTAAGTAAATCTTCATTTACAGGCAATGGAATGTTCTGTTTGAAATTCAAATGCACTATTTCATTGAAATCAATGAAAAAAAAATCAATCTACCCATTTCTTTGGCGTCAATGAAATCTTTTCTCTTGGTGTAATCTCACGACCGTCTCCGATCGGGCGTGGGGCGCCCGAGCGGAGCGTCCGTGAACTGCGTGCGAGAAGAAAGCACTAGTGCGAGAAGTAAAATTGGACCGATTTGCGCATGCGCAACATTTGTATCGTATCTTTGGCTATAAAACGCAGTTTAAGCAACTGGTGGCACACCGAGAGAAAAGGTTTCATTGATTCACGGAAATCTTTGAGAATGAAATGAAATACTTGAATTTCGATACTATCTTTTCTTTGAATGATCTCCAAACCAATAAAAAGTAGTGATATTGATTCGAAGAAACATTTCTTTAAACCAATGAACCTTTTTCATTGATTTCAAAGATATCGTCTCTGATTCAATGAAACCTTCTTCTTACCAGCTCAAGATTTCGAAACCTATTTTTTTCTGAAGTACGCGGCAGATAAAGCTCAAATTTTGTGAGTACGTAAGGAAGTACGGCAGAAATAAGCTAAGTTTCTGGCTCCTCGAAACTCGAAGCCGTTCGTTCGGGAGAACCGGAAAACAAAAAAGTGAGGTTAGGTGCGAAAGAGAGATCAATGAAAACGTTTCTTTGAACCAATGAAAACGTCGCTTTAAAACAATGAAACTGTTTCTTTATTATATGCTCACTAAGTAAATCTTTATTTACAGGCATTGGAATGTTCTCTTTGAAATTCAAATGCACTATTTCATTGAAATCAAAGAAATATTTCGTTGAAATCAATGAAAAAAAAATCAATCCATCCATTTCTTTGGCGTCAATGAAATCTTTTCTCTTGGTGTAATCTCACGACCGTCTCCGATCGGGCGTGGGGCGCCCGAGCGGAGCGTCCGTGAACTGCGTGCGAGAAGAAAGCACCAGTGCGAGAAGTAAAATTGGACCGATTTGCGCATGCGCAACATTTGTATCGTATCTTTGGCTATAAAACGCAGTTTAAGCAACTGGTGGCACACCGAGAGAAAAGGTTTCATTGATTCACGGAAATCTTTGAGAATGAAATGAAATACTTGAATTTCGATACTATCTTTTCTTTGAATGATCTCCAACCTAATGAAAAGTAGTGACATTGATTCGAAGAAACATTTCTTTAAACCAATGAACCTTTTTCATTGATTTCAAAGATATCGTCTCTGATTCAATAAAACCTTCTTCTTACCAGCTCAAAATTTCGAAACCTATTTTTTCCTGAAGTACGCGGAAGATAAAGCTCAAATTTTGTGAGTATGTAAGGAAGTACGGCAGAAATAAGCTAAGCTTCTGGCTCCTCGAAACTCGAAGCCGTTCGTTCGGGAGAACCGGAAAACAAAAAAGTGAGGTTAGGTGCGAAAGAGAGATCAATGAAAACGTTTCTTTGAACCAATGAAAACGTCGCTTTAAAACAATGAAACTGTTTCTTTATTATATTCTCACTAAGTAAATCTTTATTTACAGGCAATGAAATGTTCTCTTTGAAATTCAAATGCACTATTTCATTGAAATCAAAGAAATATTTCGGTGAAATAAATGAAAAAAAAAAAATCAATCCACCCATTTCTTTGGCGTCAATGAAATCGTTTCTTTCGGTGTTCGCGAAGTCTCCCGTGTATGCTACACAGGAGAGACGCCCAAGTTATACCAAGTTCGCCAAAATATTTGAGAGAGAGAAAAAAGAAATTGACAGAATCTAATATTTATAGTCACTCATATACTTTGACGAGTTTCGTGGCCCAAAGGTTCCCAACTATACTTTGCACCAACGAAGAAACATATAGTGAAACTGACGAAGCGAAATGCCTGCTTATCCTGCTTAACCTGCTTATCAAAAGCGGAGGCTTAAGTCCTTAAACGTTCCACAAGACATGCATGTGTATTTATAGAGATAGGAACGGTATGTATGGAAGCAACTTAATATGTATTAGGTCGACAATAATTGTCCTCTTTTTACATTTTCTTATCTGAAGATTTTGTTCTTTTTAGCCAAACCTCGCGAAGGATTTAGACCTGCAAAAGAAACAAATATATATATTATATATATATATATATATATATATATGCCGTGCCATATACGTTCATGTGAGTCTCGTTTGTAAACGTGTTTAAGTAAAATACAGGTGCAACTCTCGTTCAGTTTTGAAGTAAAGTTCGAATGTTCAGTGACATTAATTATCTCCACGATATTTTGAAATGTTATTTTAACATGCGACCGGTTCAATCTATTGAGAAGTTGGAAAATTGAATTTCGCCATGTATTTTTTTCCTCTTACACATCTTATTTAATCTTTTTGCACAATTTTTGCACAAGTGTATGAAATTTCAAGTGAAAATGTTAACATTCAATAGTCGCTTAAACGATTTGAATTATTGCTAAATCTTTTTTTTGCCCGAAATTCACTAATCTTTGGATTCACAAATTTTCCCTGCAGAATTCTTTGACGGAGGGCAAAGTTTTCGGGTGTATTAAAAAAAAATCAATCGTGGTAGAGAAATTTTGGTTACAGGTTTTGTTACCGATCAAATTACACATTCTCTCAAAGTATTCAAAACACAGATAAATCGAAGTGAGAATTTCGCAAGTCCAAAAAGTGAATTTCATAAAATAAATAAACAAAACCTTTATAATTAAATATTGTACACGGAAAGAATTGTTTCGTTTCCACCATATCGAATAGTCATCTCTATTATTCACGTTTAGTTTTCGCAAGATTATTCAGCCTAACCAATCCAATGATTAGGTCTTCCGTTTGAATTTCTGGGACTACCATTCGAATCGTTGGTACTACCATTTGATTTGTAAGGGAAATAGAATGATCGATTGGTTGTGTCAACTCATTTTTTTCGTTATGGCAACTAATCTTTTCTTTCCGTGCACGCATGTCGTCAACTTTCTCCGTAGATTGTAGATACCAACAAAATATCAGAATATTGTCATCTTGCCATATGTTGCATGGGAATTATTTCTACGATATTTTGATAGAAGCTTTTTATCAAAAATTCAGTCTTTGTAAGCTTTTACATATTTATCGAGGAAACTGAATTAATACTTTTTTTCCTACGGTTTTTTCCATCTCTCGCTCGATTCGCGTCCCATTAACCGAAAGATGGATATAAATCCAGCCATGATTTATATCGTGCTTTGATTTCGATTGAAAACTTTGACACGCGAGGTTCATATTCGTTTCTTCTTCGATTTCTCGGTATTTTTAGGCCGTTATTTCTCGCATAATATTTGCGACACGATTTTTTTTTTTTTTTTTTCGTTTCCTTTGATGCTTTCAGGTCAAGTTGTCGGAGTTTTTGGTCTGTCTTGTTGATGAACGTTCTGATACACACACAATTCTCCTTCGTCGTCAAATTTATCGGGAAATAAACGTTTTCACCGGAATACGCGGGCAGAGAAACGAGAAACGCGTCGGCGTGACACTATTACAGGCCTCTTCGATTATCGACAGTGTTTCCTGTAATCACAGACCGGACGCCAGTTGCTCTCTGGGCAACTTGCGAAATCAATAATCAGCTTTCCATGGTTTCCACGAGAAATGCAATGTCGAGATTTATGCTGCGAAACTCTGCTTGCATTCGAAATGCCTGATCTGAAAAAAAAAAAAAATGTCATTAATCGAGAGAAATTAATTTTATTTATTAGCTTCTAAAGATAAAATGCCCTTATATCAGAGTTGTAAATCCCCATTAATTCATTAAATATAGTTTGCATTACAGTTTTTTTTTTTGTGATTATGATTTAATAATAATAATATGTAATGATTATAAAATAGAGTGTAAACATTTGAACAGCTGCAAAAAATACTAATTTTCGCATAAATATTGGAAGAAATAGTGAAAAAAATCGAAGAGATAATTAATGTAATACTTTCACGGACGAATAACTTCGAGCTCAATGACCAGCTTTAAATCTCCACAGAAACTTCGAAATTTCCAATTTTCTCCCAATCCCTGAACTTTTATGTACTAAATCCTAGTTTTCCAAAGTCAACCCTTGGCTATACGAAAAATCGATAAATACTTATAAAAAAAAAAGTGACTTATGCTTATTCTCCGCGAATGTTCAAATTCCAAATCGTATTATAAAGTATACGGTCAGTAACCCGCATATATTTAAAATTTATGAGAATAAAAAATTGAAGCTCTAAGTTTAATTTCGACTAAGAAACGAATCTTCTTATCGTAATATATTGTTATTTTAAAAAATACTTACTCATGGTGAAAGCACATTTTAAACTATGGGTGTTTACATTTTGACTAAATAATAGATTTTCAACGATGGATTTCACATTTCACATCACTTAGAAGAAAGTGGCACATTTAGGCATTAAAAAAAAGGACTCCCACTTCTTCCCTTTTTTTCTCTCTTAGTAGTAGTAGTGGTAAAAGAGTTTTATTAACAATACGCCTTACAGTATTTTTTTTTCTTCCTTGCGATACATTTTTTTTTAAACTAATTAAGGGGAGGGTGTCAGGTCAAAAAAATGAATTTTGGAAATTCAATATCATCCAAATCCTATTGCATATAAAAATGTCCAATGCACTATATTGTTGGTACTCGATGAAAGGATTTTTTACTGTCGTCAGACTTGCATATGCTTTTCAATATTATCTCAAGCAAAGTTCTTAGGTTTTCCATTCTGCGCATGATTCAGATCAAACTACTAGGCAGATTGGAATGGTTGACGTCTCATTTTCTTCTTCATGAAAAGATACACCGGCTAAATGGAGCAAATGTTAATAAAAGGTAATATTTTTTAAGTGACATAATTATTAATAAATAAATTTTATGCTATTTTCTAAATCAGTGATTAACTTTGCTTTCAGAATGAAAAAAAATAGTTTGCTCCATTTAGCCGGTGTATCTTTTCATGAAGAAGAAAATGAGACGTCAACCATTCCAATCTGCCTAGTAGTTTGATCTCAATCATGCGCAGAATGGAAAACCTAAGAACTTTGCTTAAGATGATATTGAAAAGTATATGCAAGTCAGACGACAGTAAAAAATCCTTTCATCGAGTACCAACAACATAGTGCGTTGGGCATTTTTATATGCAATGGGATTTGGATGAATTTCCAAAATCAATTTTTTTTACCTGATTCCCTCCCCTTAATGCCTGTGTTCGTAACCGCAAACGCATTGCCAATAGGCCATCGACCGGAGTCCTTCAGCCTTGTCTTTCTAAAAATGTGGTCGTTTAAATATTTCATTTTTAAATAAAGCGTAACTTTTTTTAAAATCCGTTTAGGGTTCCGCAGCCATAAGTGCAAGACGTTGTTGAAGAGTTAGAGCAGGGTGTTTCGGTCTTCGATTTATATTTGGTATTGGGGTGATACATAATTCTTGAATATTATCGATCTGGTTTTTAGCGAATTTTTAAATTAATTTATTAATTTCTCTCTTATTTTATTCCAAAAAATCGTTTCATTTTCTATCTCAAACTCCCGAGCTTCTTCTCTATTATTTCTTCAATTTTTTCTCCCCATATTCACGGTCCGATAACTTAGGGTTCATTGACCAGAGCGGGTTAGTTTTCTGTCTTCTTGCTGGCGAGAAATCAACGTTTGGACTTTCGTATGATAAAAGTTAAATCGTCTGAGACGAAAAAAAGGTCATCAGCTTATAAGGCCAATCTTTGTGAAGTGAAGTCCCCTGTGGATGTTTCCAAGTTCGTCGACACGTTCGTTTCCTGGGGTTAATTCACAAAATTGCCAATCCCAGCAGTTTTGTGGAACGGACTTGCCGCGCCGCTTCTTCATTGAAGTAGATGGCTCGTTCTCGTTGTGATCAGTCATTTCAATCTTCTCGCTTCGGTCCTTTCCATCTCCGCACCCCTTTCACCCTCTTCTATTATTCTTCTTTCACTGGTTCTTTATCACAGCCTCTTGTCTTACTGCGGTTCAAAGGAATTATACACCCACTTTTATTAATTAATCTCGTTCGTCGAAACGTTTATTCATCTCCCACCTCCACTTCTTACTTTTAGCGAGACTTTCTTTCTTCTCGTCTTTCGCCATTCTACCCGCTGATGAAAAGAGCGGAACTGCGGTAACGGTATGAGCTCGACGAAATCAAGCGTGCATCCTCAAGAGTCCTTCGGAGTCACTCGAAAGTCCTTCACAACTCTGAATCCACGAAGAACCAACAGTAAAAGAAGTATTCAAATTTCGCAGTAATACGCGCTGCTTACACAACGACGTCAAGGAATTGGCGTAAATATGGAACGTCATTATGCACTCGGAAAGTAAGTTTGATGGGCTGAAAAGTATCCAAGTTTATGTTAACCAAATCAAGTTTTTTTTACTAGTCAATAAAATCTCATTATTTTTATCTACCTACGGCGCTTCACTTTGATCAATTTTATCAAAAGTCATTTCACATCCGAATTGTCAAATTTTTTAATGCAACTGTTTTAATTTAATTTTATAAAAATTTATCATTCTTCGTGTAATTTTTTTAAATAATCAATTTTTGTATGAATCACAAATGTAAATGTTAATCATAGAATCATTTTTGCTTCCTCATAGAGGAAGCTTTGTTTTCGTGAAAATTTTTTTTTTCGAGATTTTCATGTCAGTACACTCAGAATGGTCCAAAACATCGAGAAAAGTGATTTAGAAAAAATGTCTGTATGTGTGTGTGTGTGTGTGTATGTGTGTGTATGTTACACAATCGAAAAATGTAAACCTTTATAACTCGGGAATGCCTTGAGATATCAAGCTGAAATTTGGACCATAGATAGAGGGATCAAGCCTCATCGTTCATGCAAATTTTTGTTAAAATCCACTTCATCGTTAAATTATTACGCGTTTTTTAATTTTTTGAAAAATGTCTGTTTACGCGATAACTCTTTCAATTTTCGAGATATTGATCTAAAAATTGGTATGAATTTGAGCTTTCATATGCCGGTGATCGCTATTGAATTTGGTTAAGATCGGTTGAGCCGTAAAAATTTTATGATGTTTTGAATTTTTCAAAAAAATTGACATTATCGCTCTATTGTAACTTTTGCAAAACTTAAGATAGCGAGCTCAAATTTTGTATATAAATAAAACAATATTCAGCCATTATATATGTATAATTTAGTGACGAACGGTATGAAATTTTTGATTTTATGGAATGTTGAATTATTTTAAAAAATATAGATTATCACATTCACTTCGGAAACGCTCTAATAATCACGAAATAACGCAATAACGAAATAGAAAAAGCGAATCCACAACATGTATATTTATCTAATTAAAACAAGGATGCAAAGTAGAACCTTGCACATTGCTTCCTCATTATTTTTCGCGTTTTACAAAGCTTCCTCTATGAGGAAGCCAAAAATTGAATAACATACTTCCTCATAGAGGTAGCTTTGTAAGAAGCGAAAAATAATGAGGAAGCAATGTGCAAGGTTCTACTTTGCATCCTTTTTGATTTTTCATTTGTTCATGTTAAAAATGTTATAATTAGTGCGGTTTAGTGAAATACTATTATTATTTGTTTTTGACAGATACGAATTTAGAAACGAATACAAATAAAATAGTATATTCGGTTAATAGTGTCAATGGAAGTTAATAAAAAGGATAAAATAGAAAATGTACATTTTGAACACTTAGTTCCGAAAATAAGGTCAATGTAGTAATAAATTGGCTTTATTTTTATGCATAGCTTATGTTTACTCATATTTCATGAATAATATATTAATTTTTAAATATCAATGTCATCGAAGTGTACAAATGATATAAATAAGTAAAACAATAAACAATATTGCGGGATTAGTAATTTTGGTTACTTAATGTGTATGTGTATCATCATTTTGGTAGAAAAAAAAATATCCTAATTGTCATAAGCGTTGAATTAATATAAAATAAATGTTTTCATTTTTTAGTGGTATGTAATCAGAACTCTAAAATTGTCTACAGGCAACACTCAAAAAATTGCATCAGAATTAATGTAATTCAGGAGTATGCTACAAATTTAATCAACATTCTTCTACTGGCTACGAAAATTAAGGGCCGTACACAAATTTAGACGGGAAAAGTGAAATTTTTATTAAGGTAAATGCTCATATAAATTAATATTATTATTAATAAATTAATAATTTATTAATAATAATAAATATATTTTTTATTATTAATAAAAAATAATTTTTATATTTATTAATATTAATAATAAATTAATAATTTATTAATAATAATAAAGGTTCCATAAATCATGGGCATAATTCTCAGTGCTGGAATAAGAAATGTTGCAAATTTCATCTTGTTCCGAATATTCAGTTCAGACCTACTAAGTGATAAATACGTCCGGCTAACACAAAATCTTTTCTCAACATTCAAAAATACTTAATAACGAAATTTCTGTATTTTTTTTACATCAAGAATATGTAATTCACCATTGTTAAAAAATGTGCTGTAAAAAGAAATGGATAAATTCAAATAATAATAACATTTTCCCACAGACATTTGCAAACCAAATTCAATAGACTCGTGCGTTTTTTCAAAAAAGTTAGTGCCTAAAAAATATTACGTTGTAATTATATGCTCAATTTGAAGTTGCGAAATTGTGTAACATCTCGATCGTTATCTGAACGTAGTAAAAATAATCTTACGTATAGAACGATTTCCCATGATTCTTTCAGTGAAAAAAAAGTTTTAACACCATTTGGCTGGAACTCTTAGAAGCGGGTGCTGATTTATGTAATCAGGACAGCCGTAATCGACGTATACCGTGACACGGAAATAACATACAATAGACATGTATGGGGCACGTGGCAACTGATAAACCAAAAGCGTTCATCATGCCCATGTTTACTCCATTTTCTCTCCGTATATCAACATGCAGTTAGTTAAAAAAAAGTGAGGAGAGCGAGTAGAATCATTTATGCCAACTACTGCGCCTTGTGTTTTTGTCCCTCGACACTATTTCAATCTTCCCATTCCCTAGAGACACACTCACCCTCGGCAGCCCTTCGAGAGCTTTCGTAAATGTGTCGCGGAGCCCTAAACATGAGCGTTCAACACTTTGCCAAACGAGATGCTCTAATTCACACCCAACCGTTCAGGGTTCCATTTGAAATTGATCCTCGTTTATCTGGAATGCTAGGGAATCGGGTGTAATACTGGGATTTGAGGCTGCAAATGATCCAGAAATTGCGTTAAAGGGTTGGAGAAACCCATTATCAACGATTACACTAAAATGTAATTTAGTAATTAAGTTGTTTTTAATTCAATTGCCTTTGGATCTGCTAAAGTGTATAGGAGAGAAATTTTTGTATCGTGACAACATAAAACGGTGACAACAAAAATCGTTTTGTTAGGCTAATAAAAAGATTGGTTAGCCCAACAAAAAAATTTGTCAGCCCAAGAAAAAGATTTGTCAGCCCAACAAAAAGATTTGTCAGCCGAACAAATGATTTGTCAGCATCGCAAAACTGATTTGTCAGCCGAACAAAAAATTTGCCAACCTAACTTAACGATTTTTGTTGTCCTCGTTTTGTGTTGTCACAACACAGAAATTTCTCTCCGTGTAATTACATATTGGAATCAATCATACTCATTGATTTCACAGATTTTTTTTTACTCCTTGCACACTTATATAAGAAACCAAACAATTCTCAAATTATATCAGAAATTAATGAAATGCCATAAAATTAGATTGTTTTTTTAAGAAATTAAAGATCAATTATGAATTCAACTTAAAAAAAAAGAAAGCTAAATTATATTAAACTAAAAACTGTGGGAAAGAAGAGTTGATAAAATGACACACCCAAAATAAATAATTATAAACAATACATCATTGGCAATGTTATTATAAATTGTTTCTAAAAATTATTTGCAATTATTTAACTAGGTTTTGAGTCCCTAATGGATATTGTAAATCATTGTAATGATCAATATTTTATATCTAGAACATACCGAATATTCTGAAGGATAGTAAAAAAAAAGTTGAAAACTATGTCAAATAATAAAGTAGTTTCCAGGTTTTCCAAAGAGCTTTCCTCAAACTAGAAAAATAAAAATGAGACTCCAGGCATCGCATCTTAGAGTTATGAAAAACAATATTCCAGTTTCTCAGAAGCCAGATTAAAAAAGAAAACTTTTTACTCTCAGTATTACAAAATAACGCAGTGCATTTACAATCTTATAATATTCGAATAGGATAATTGATATTCCGTATATACATTATCACGATTACACTCACAGATGCACCGAGAAAAAGTTTCATTGATTCACGGAAATCTTTGCCAATGAAATGAAATACTTGAATTTCAATACTATCTTTTCTTTGAATGATCTCCAACTCAATGAAAAGTAGTGACATTAATTCGAAGAAACATTTTTTTAAACCAATGAACCTTTTTCATTGATTTCAAAGATGTCGTCTCTGATTCAATGAAACCTTCTTCTTACCAGCTCAAAATTTCGAAACCTATTTTTTCCTGAAGTACGCGGCAGATAAAGCTCAAATTTTGTGAGAACGTAAGGAAGTCCGGCAGAAATAGGCTAAGCTTCTGGCTCCTCGAAACTCGAAGCCGTTCGTTCGGGAGAACCGGAAAACAAAAAAGTGAGGTTAGGTGTGAGAGAGAGATCAATGAAAACGTTTCTTTGATCCAATGGAAACGTCTCTTTAAAACAATAAAACTGTTTCTTTATTATATGCTCACTAAGTAAATCTTTATTTACAGGCAATGAACTGTTCTCTTTGAAATTCAAATGCACTATTTCATTGAAATCAAAGAAATATTTCGTTGAAATCAATGAAACAAAAATCAATGCACCCATTTCTTGGGTGTCAATGAAATCTTTTCTCTCGGTGTACATCGAGAGAAAAAGTTTCATTGATTCACGGAAATCTTTGCCAATGAAATGAAATACTTGAAATTTCAATACTATCTTTTCTTTTAACGATCTCCAACTCAAAGAAAAATAGTGACATTAATTCGAAGAAACATTTTTTTAAACCAATGAACCTTTTTCATTGATTTCAAAGATATCGTCTCTGATTCAATGAAATCTTCTTCTTACCAGCTCAAAATTTCGAATCCCATTTTTTCCTAAAGTACACGGCAGATAAAGCTCAAATTTTGTGAGTATGTAAAGGAGTACGGCAGAAATAGGCTAAGCTTCTGGCTCCTCGAAACTCGAAGCCGTTCGTTCGGGAGAACCGGAAAACAAAAAAGTGAGGTTAGGTGTGAGAGAGAGATCAATGAAAACGTTTTTTTGAACCAATGAAAACGTCTCTTTAAAACAATAAAACTGTTTCTTTATTATATGCTCACTAAGTAAATCTTTATTTACAGGCAATGAACTGTTCTCTTTGAAATTCAAATGCACTATTTCATTGAAATCAATGAAACAAAAATCAATGCACCCATCTCTTTGGCGTCAATGAAATCTTTTCTCTCGGTGTACACTGAGAGAAAAAGTTTCATTGATTCACGGAAATCTTTGCTAATGAAATGAAATACTTGAAATTTCAATACTATATTTTCTTTGAATGATCTCCAACTCAATGAAAAGTAGTGACATTAATTCGAAGAAACATTTCTTTAAACCAATAACCCTTTTTCATCGATTTCAAAGATATCGTCTCTGATTCAATGAAACCTTCTTCTTACCAGCTCAACATTTCGAAACCTATTTTTTCCTGAAGTACGCGGCAGATAAAGCTCAAATTTTGTGAGTATGTAAAGAAGTACGGCAGAAATAGGCTAATCTTCTGGCTTCTCGAAACTCGAAGCCGTTCGTTCGGGAGAACCGAAAAACAAAAAAGTGAGGTTAGGTGTGAGAGAGAGATCAATGAAAACGTTTCTTTGAACCAATGAAAACGTCTCTTTAAAACAATAAAACTGTTTCTTTATTATATGCTCACTAAGTAAATCTTTATTTACAGGCAATGAACTGTTCTCTTTGAAATTCAAATGCACTATTTCATTGAAATCAAAGAAATATTTCATTGAAATCAATGAAACAAAAATCAATGCACCCATTTCTTTGGTGTCAATGAAATCTTTTCTCTCGGTGTACACCGAGAGAAAAAGTTTCATTGATTCACGGAAATCTTTGCCAATGAAATGAAATACTTGAAATTTCAATACTATCTTTTCTTTGAATGATCTCCAACTCAATAAAAAGTAGTGATATTAATTCGAAGAAACATTTTTTTAAACCAATGAACCTTTTTCATTGATTTCAAAGATATCGTCTCTGATTCAATGAAACCTTCTTCTTACCAGCTCAAAATTTCGAAACCAATTTTTTCCTGAAGTACGCGGCAGATAAAGCTCAAATTTTGTGAGTATGTAAGGAAGTACGGCAGAAATAGGCTAAGCTTCTGGCTTCTCGAAACTCGAAGCCGTTTGTTCGGGAGAACCGGAAAACAAAAAAGTGAGGTTAGGTGTGAGAGAGAGATCAATGAAAACGTCTCTTTAAAACAATAAAACTGTTTCTTTATTATATGCTCACTAAGTAAATATTTACAGGCAACGAACTGTTCTCTTTGAAATTCAAATGTACTATTTCATTGAAATCAAAGAAATATTTCGTTGAAATCAATTTAAAAAAAATGAATCCACCCATTTCTTTGGCGTCAATGGAATCTTTTTTCTCGGTGTGGATCAGAATTTGATACGATTAAATATTCCTGGAATTTGTGAATAAATGCCTGACATATGACTCCATAGTTCTGCAATATTAAGGCCACATGGCTGAACAAATTTTCAAGAAGCAGCCGGCACAGTTTTGAAAGAAAACATTAGCATTATACGAAAATACATATTCTTGGTTACATTAGCAAAGGCCATTTTCTATTCTCACGTACAGTATAATATCCATGGCAGTACTCGCAATGCTCGTTGTTCATTTGAAAATTGCACCTCTGATTAAATGCCCTTACAGGGTACAAAGCTGGAAGGGGCTCAAGAGTAATATAAGAACTCTGAGAAATTCCGCACACCAACCCTCAAGACCCACTTCGCAGTATTATACTAGCAGCAGTAGTGATGATAGAGTATAGCTAAGCATAGCAGCGAAAAAAACGAGGCCAGCATTATATTCTCACTTTCGTCCGAGGGTTTTGAGCATCGTGTTAAATGCTGGAGTAGTTAATTGTAGAAGGGTTTACGAGGGTGAGAAACACTAGGATATAGTGAGAAAAACGGCTGAAACGACTTCCGGACGATTGGACGCTTTTCTCGGCCCTCTTTCCTCCGTCTTTAATGCCTCTCCTAACATTTCGTTCTCGGAAAAATGAAAAATCCTTCCGGTGCTCGGTCGTCAAGGTACAGCACTTATTGTTGCACCATGATTTTTCCCTCGAGCTAATAGTTTTGTGAATGAGATTTAATGGACGATGTCAGGAAGGTGAAAAAAAAATGCATGGTAGAATTCAAATTCCACATTTAGGGGCAGGGTTAAAGTTCCGAATGGAAAATACACACACGAAGGTCTAAAATTCCGAAATTTAATATCTTACCAATACACTGTAAAAAATGCAAGTGAATTTAATATACAAAATGATGAGATTTACGAAACTGGTATATGAATTCCATGTCAATATACGTTTTATTGTAAATTTAAGAATAGTATAAGAATTCTTCGATACTGGTATTTGAAAATTGCAGTACGTGAGTATTGTAATCTTCATTTTAATATACCAATATTGTATTTGTCAAAGACGAATGCATCTGAAAATTAATATACGATATATGCATCCAAGCTTCATATATGGTATATTAATTTAAAAAAAAAAATGTTTACAGTGTACATTTTTGACGCAATGTTTTCTAACGAATTTGAAAATATTCTTGTGGGTTTTTGACCAATAAATGGAGATATGATGGTCTACTTATATACCCAAATTTGACAAGGTCGATGGACTTATTTCTGAAATACAGATCTTCAATTTTTTAAATCACTATTGAAATGTGATTAACCAACTATTCAAATCATCCTACTTTTTTCCTTCTTAACCCTTTGATGCACACATTTTCATTTTTAAAAAGTTACTTTTATTTAAAATCGAGAAAGAAAACGTTGAAATATTTAAAAAATGATAATAATCTAGGTGGGATGTTAAACATCCCGCTGTGCATCAAAGGGTTAAAGTCGAAGATTTCTACACGTAGAAGCTAAATTTATTCAAAATAATAATCTATATCCAGAGCTGTAAATCCCCATTAATTCATGAGATATAGTTTACACTACAATTTGTTTTGTAATTATGATTTCATAATAATAATATGTAGTGATTATAAAATAGAGTGTAAACATTTGAATAGCCGAAAAAAAATACTAATTTTCGCTTTAATATTGCAAGAAATAGTGGAAAAAATGGAAGAAATAAGTAATGTATTACTTATTTTTTTCCATTTGTTCAAAAGGATTACCGTGAATTTTTATTGAAAAATAATAATTTTTGCAGCCATTGCAAAGTTTAATCATCGTATTACAATCGCTACAGGTTATTATTATAAAATCATAATTATAGAGCTGATCGTATCATCATAATTATTTCTCTGTTATATTAATTATAACTCTGTCTCTATAAAATGTACTGCTTCTTTTTCCGAGTTGTGAACTTTTGGGTATCGAAATTATTCAATTTTTCAGACAATGTAAGTTTTATTGTACAGCCTAGAAAATTTAGGAAGTAACTAATTTGGACACCAGTAAGTTATTGTGTTATTTACGAAAATGTTTCGACTCTGCGATAAAAAGAAGTAGGAGTTTTTTTACATAAAAATCGTCGAGTCTTGAAATTATTAATAACCTTCCTGTTTTGTCCATTGACAATGTTTTCAGCTCCTAAATTTATCCCAGCTAGCTGCACTACCGTTGCCATTTTTAGAGCAACTTCGGTAAATATTATCAGCTACATTTAGCCAGCCAGCTCGATAGCCTCGAAGCTTGGAAAACTTGTTTATTCCCGGAATTGTACGTGAATAACGAGTTTATGCATATATTACAAAGAGTCCGTTGTTTCACGAATGAAAACATCAGTGAAGACCTCTATATTAACGTGCTGATAGACATTTCGGTAGTTTCATTGGACTATGAATTGCTTCACAATTTTTATACTGTTAGAAAAGATTGAAAGTTTTTATTCATAAACTCGTCATCGAAAATTAATATACAATTGTGGTATAAAAATTCATGTACTTTTCAGTAAAATTAAAGCAAATTAGTAAAATTCAAGCACTTTTACTGTAAAATTAAAGTAAATTATTGCACCGAGAGAAAAGATTTCATTGACGCCAAAGAAATGAAAAATTTAATATACTAGTTTATGAATAAAAACTTTTCAGTAAAATTAAAGCAAATTATAAAAATTCAAGCACTTTTACTGTAAAATGAAAGTAAATTATTGCACCGAGAGAAAAGATTTCATTGACGCCAAAGAAATGAAAAATTTAATATACTAGTTTATGAATAAAAACTTTTCAATAAAATTAAAGCAAATTATAAAAATTCAAGTACTTTTACTGTAAAATGAAAGTAAATTGTTGCACCGAGAGAAAAGATTTCATTGACGCCAAAGAAATGGGTGGATTGATTTTTTTTTCATTGATTTCAACGAAATATTTCTTTGATTTCAATGAAATAGTGCATTTGAATTTCAAAGAGAACATTTTATTGCCTGTAAATAAAGATTTACTTAGTGAGCATATACTAAAGAAACAGTTTCATTGTTTTAAAGAGACGTTTTCATTGGTTCGAAGTAACGTTTTCATTGATCTCTCTCTCGCACCTAACCTCACTTTTTTGTTATTCGGTTCTCCTGAACGAACGGCTTCGAGTTTCGAGGAGCCAGTAGCTTATCCTATTTCTGCCGTACTTCCTTACATACTCACAAAATGTGAGCTTTATCTGCCGCGTACTTTAGGAAAAAATGGGATTCGAAATTTTGAGCTGGTAAGAAGAAGGTTTCATTGAATCAGAGAAGATATCTTCGAAATCAATGAAAATGATTCATTGGTTTAAAGAAATGTTTCTTCGAATAAATTTCACTACTTTTCATTGAGTTTGAGATCATTCAAAGAAAAGATAGTATTTAAATTCAAGTATTTCATTTCATTGGCAACGATTTCCGTGAATCAATGAAACTTTTTCTCTCGGTATGAATGTGCTGTACCATACTTTAAGGGGAGGGAGTCAGGTAAAAAAAATTGATTTTGAAAATTCAATATCATCCAAATCCTAATGCATATAAAAATGCCCAACGCACTATATTGTTGATACTCGATTAAAGGATTTTTTACTGTAGTCTGACTTGCATATGCTTTTAAATATTATCTTAAGCAAAGATCTTAGGTTTTCCATTCTGCGCATGATTCAGATCAAACTACTAGGCAGATTGGAATGGTTGATGTCTCATTTTCTTCTTCATGAAAAGATACACCGGCTAAATGGAGGAAATGTTAATAAAATGTAATATTTTTTAAGTAACATAATTATTAATAAATAAATGTCATGCTATTTTCTAAATCAGTGATTAACTTTGCTTTCAGAATGAAAAAAAATAGTTTGCTCCATTTAGCCGGTGTATCTTTTCATGAAGAAGAAAATGAGACGTCAATGATTCCAATCTGCCTAGTAGTTTGGTCTGAATCATGCGCAGAATGGAAAACCTAAGAACTTTGCTTAAGATAATATTGAAAAGCATATGCAAGTCAGATGACAGTAATAAATTCTTTCATCCAGCACCAACAATACAGTACATTGGGCATTTTTGTATGCAATAGGATTTGGATGATATTGAATTTCCAAAATCATTTTTTTTTACCTGACTCCCTCCCCTTAATTTTACATTACACTTTTATACTAAATTTAATATACTAGTTTATGAATAAAAACTTCCAGTAAAAGTACTCTAAATTTCAAGTAATTTTTTTTTACAGTGTATACAGTCGCATCAATAGGATTTTATTTTTATTTTTTTTTCCTGTAATTCCGGTTGTAGTATAAAAAATAAAATAAAAATTTGATGTGTACTCTTTTCGCTCGATTCCCCAAATCTAAACTTCAGTGACGATTGAGTTCTCGATTTTAGCTCATCGTCGGAAGCTCGTAGCCCGACGGCTACGAGTTCTGGCGCACATTTATACTACGGCCAGTGGGTCTGTGGGTAACGAAAACAAATCGATAGACTCCTTTGTCATGCGGAAGAGCGTAGCATCACAGTAGCAGTACCCTCGTGGTCCTCCACTCGATGTCACAAATACTTCACTATATAATTTCAAGAGCAACGATACTTGTACCCGATGTCATCGATACATAAGTACCTATATAATATTTACATACGGAGGTAACACTAGGCGAATGCCAGTAGGCGGGTAATAATGGTCACACTTATTAAACATAAAACCGTCTCGTCCTACTGGGAAATACTGGGAAAAAACGCAGTATTTTAGGCAACTATTAAGCCATAAACTAGAATTATAGTGAAATACATTTCACTATATGTTCACTGTTAAAGTAACTAGGACATTATGTTAAGTCAACTATAGAATTACAGTAACTATGACGTAGTTAATTTAACCAATAAATCAGTTAAAATAACTGTTCAAATTGTTGCTGAGACTACAAATCTATATTTTATGGCTTAATAGTTGCCTAAATTACTGCGATTTTTCCCAGTATTTCCCAGTAGATTGTAATCTTAGCTATTTTTTAATAGTTAGTGCAACTTTATTATTACTCTTTCAATGACAATTTCAAAATTGTTAAATTATTTCTCAAAGAATACTATGTTTGTGATTATGTATTCTATTAATAGTACGTTGCATCTATCGCTAAATTTTCAAAACAATATACTTTTTGTTACGATAACTATTATTAACTGTTGCATTCACTATAAATAATTAGTACCGATAACTTTTTGTAAATAGCTGAGGTTGTATTTCGCTATAAATTTATCATAATTTATTTCAGTGTAGGAAACATTTACATTGTAAGGATCGCTTTATTAAGGGAGGTTTCTGCTTTATTAGTTGCAAACGATTTTGTTAGAATTTATTATGCAAAAACTTTTCAACACAAAATACTGAAACTTTTTATACTCATTGTATGTCTTCATTGTAAACGAAAATGCATTTCTTATTTACACGAAACTACTGCGGGGTGCATTAAAAAAAAGATGTTGTAAATATTAGTAAATAATTCTATATTATTCGAAGGAAATGTTTCTTATGCATATTTCTTACTAAATGTCGTAATTATTGCGAAACTCGGGTATTTTTAACTAACTCCGCAAAGAAAAATGGGATTCTGACGAAAATGCCTCGTACCTTCCCTTTATCGCAGTAGTTTAATTTAAATGAGACTTATGGCTTTTTCGCAATATAGACTACAATGAATATAAAAAAATCAGCATTTTGTATTAATAATTTGTGGCGTAATAAATTCTAATAAAATCAAAGATTTTTTCGAATCAACGAAGCCGAAAGCTTCCTTAATCATTTTTTCAGGATCGACGGAACATTCAAGGATATTTAATGGTACCAAAGTTCTAGAGTCTACGGTGTTCCGTTTACGAGATAAATCTTTTGCTTATATTTTGTTTCGTTTGGTGATAATTCGATAACCCCAAAGCGTATTGTAACTTAAAAAATACGAAAATACTCGTTTTTTTGCATATTTTTCATATTATTATTTACCAATTTTTTTTAAGTCGGAGCAAATTCCATTATAATTTTTATTCATTTAATCTAAGTTTTCTAAGTAAGCGCCGCCTTGTATTGAACAATCAATATTCATCAATATTCATCAATATACATCAATATTGAATATTGATTTTTTTCCTATTTTCACTGACTTGATATGAAGAACTATGCAGAACTGTAATTAATGCAACAAGTGTGTGGTATTTTGCAGTTAAATTTGTTATATGTTGTAAATTAAAGCATTTTCTTATCAACAGTTTATTATTTCAGCGCCAATTAGATAAATTTAGTTTATTTATATACTGCTAGACATCTTTAATTACAGTACTAACTTAGAGCAACGTTAAAAGTACTAACTTTAAACTTCAGGCATATAAAAGAAATTAAGATTAAATTACCAGGTGTTTACTGCTTGACTACCTGCTTTAAGCTGATTCTCATCTAAGGGTTTCTGATCATGAACTTAAATGTCTTTGGCCATCCGTTTTACCCTAATATTAAAGCAGTAACATGATCAAGAAATCAGATAACTGGAATATGTGCGTGAATCACGCGATCTGCTTCCGATGTTTATCATCGACACGCGACATTAAGAGAAAGTGTCGTCTGTATGCGTGCAGCGCTCGTAACGAGTTTATATAACCGAATTCAATGTTTGCCTGATCTATTTGCAAGTAACGATAAATCCGACTGTGTTGTGCTAGATGAGATTGTTTCAAAAACTTTCGAGCTAACGCAGTCTACCTCTTGGCTACGTGATCCCCTTCGCATGTCTCGCCCTCCACTGATTTCGAACCCTTGACGACTCCTCACAACCACTAAGATCTATTAAAAGTTCTTATAAACTCCCTTGAAAAGTTCCTATTCACATTTCGTATTTAATATATTCGACTTTGATTATTTTAAAATGACGACTATGTAGGTTTATAACACACTGAAAGAAATTATTAATTGCCATAACCAAAAAAGTAGTTGACACAACCAATCATTATTTTATTTCCCTTACATCGAGAGAAAAAGTTTCATTGATTCACGGAAATCTTTGCCGGTGAAATGAAATACTTGGATTTCGATACTATCTTTTCTTTGAATGATCTCAAACTCAATGAAAAGTAGTGACATTGATTCGAATAAACATTTCTTTAAACCAATGAACCTTTTTCATTGATTTCAAAGATATCGTCTCTGATTCAATGAAACCTTCTTTTTACCAGCTCAAAATTTTGAAACCTATTTTTTCCTGAAATACGCGGCAGATAAAGCTCAAATTTTGTGAGTATGTAAAGGAGTATGGCAGAAATAGGCTAAGCTTCTGGCTTCTCGAAACTCGAAGCCGTTCGGTCGGGAGAACCGGAAAACAAAAAAGTGAGGTTAGGTACGAGAGAAAGATCAATGAAAATGACTCTTTAAAACAATGAAACTGTTTCTTTATTATATGCTCACTAAGTAAATCTTTATTTACAGGCAGTGAAATCTTCTCTTTGAAATTCAAATGCACTATTTCATTGAAATCAATGAAAAAATAAATCAAACCACCCATTTCTTTGGCGTCAATGAAATCTTTTCTCTCGGTGTGTCTGTCGGAAAAATCGAAATTAAAAAATCGAATTATACATTGTAAACACATTTTTCTTTTGAAAATTAATATACCATATATAAAGCTCGGATGCATATACCGTATGTTACACCGAAAGAAAAAGTTTCATTGATTCACGGAAATCTTTGCCAATGAAATGAAATACTTGAATTTCGATACTATCTTTTCTTTGAATGATCTCAAACTCAATGAAAAGTAGTGACATTGATTCGAAAAAACATTTCTTTAAACCAATAAACCTTTTTCATTGATTTCAAAGATATCGTCTCTGATTCAATGAAACCATCTTCTTACCAGCTCAAAATTTCGAAACCTATTTTTTCCTGAAGTACGCGGCAGATAAAGCTCAAATTTTGTGAGTATGTAAACAGGTACGGCAGAAATAGGCTAAGCTTCTGGCTCCTCGAAACTCGAAGCCGTTCGGTCGGGAGAACCGGAAAACAAAAAGTGAGGTTAGGTGCGAGAGAAAGATCAATGAAAATGTCTCTTTAAAACAATGAAACTGTTTCTTTATTATATGCTCACTAAGTAAATCTTTATTTACAGGCAGTGAAACCTTCTCTTTGAAATTCAAATGCACTATTTCATTGAAATCAATGAAAAAATAAATCAAACCACCCATTTCTTTGGCGTCAATGAAATCTTTTCTCTCGGTGTGTCTGTCGGAAAAACCGAAATTAAAAAATCGAATTATACATTGTAAACACATTTTTCTTTTGAAAATTAATATACCATATATAAAGCTCGGATGCATATACCGTATATTACACCGAAAGAAAAAGTTTCATTGATTCACGGAAATCTTTGCCAATGAAATGAAATACTTGAATTTCGATACGATCTTTTCTTGGAATTATCTCAAACTCAATGAAAAGTAGTGACATTGATTCGAATAAACATTTCTTTAAACCAATGAACATTTTTCATTGATTTCAAAGATATCGTCTCTGATTCAATGAAACCATCTTCTTACCAGCTCAAAATTTCGAAACCTATTTTTTCCTGAAGTACGCGGCAGATAAAGCTCAAATTTTGTGAGTATGTAAACAGGTACGGCAGAAATAGGCTAAGCTTCTGGCTCCTCGAAACTCGAAGCCGTTCGGTCGGGAGAACCGGAAAACAAAAAGTGAGGTTAGGTGCGAGAGAAAGATCAATGAAAAAGTCTCTTTAAAACAATGAAACTGTTTCTTTATTATATGCTCACTAAGTAAATCTTTATTTACAGGCAGTGAAATCTTCTCTTTGAAATTCCAATGCACTATTTCATTGAAATCAATGAAAAAATAAATCAAACCACTCATTTCTTTGGCGTCAATGAAATCTTTTCTCTCGGTGTGTCTGTCGGAAAAATCGAAATTAAAAAATCGAATTATACATTGTAAACACATTTTTCTTTTGAAAATTAATATACCATATATAAAGCTCGGATGCATATACCGTATATTACACCGAAAGAAAGTTTCATTGATTCACGGAAATCTTTGCCAATGAAATGAAATACTTGAATTTCGATACTATCTTTTCTTTGAATGATCTCAACCTCAATGAAAAGTAGTGACATTGATTCGAAGAAACATTTCTTTAAACCAATGAACCTTTTTCATTGATTTCAAAGATATCGTCTCGGATTCAATGAAACCTTCTTCTTACCAGCTCAAAATTTCGAAACCTATTATTTCCTGAAGTACGCGGCAGATAAAGCTCAAATTTTGTGAGTATATAAAGGAGTACGGCAGAAATAGGCCTAAGCTTCTGGCTCCTCGAAACTCGAAGCCGTTCGTTCGGGAGAACCGGAAAACAAAAAAGTTAGGTTAGGCGCGAGAGAGAGATCAATGAAAATGTTTCTTTGAACCAATGAAAACGTCTCTTTAAAACAATGAAACTGTTTCTTTATTATATGCTCACTAAGTAAATCTTTATTTACAGGCAATGAAATGTTCTCTTTGAAATTCAAATGCACTATTTCATTGAAATCAAAGAAATATTTCGTTGAAATCAATGGAAAAAAAATCAATCCACCCATTTCTTTGGCGTCAATGAAATCTTTTCTCTCGGTGTAGTGCCACCGATTTGAATGGTAGTCCCAACTATTCGACCGGTAGTCCCAACGATTGGATTGGTTAACCTCACTATTCTTGCGAGAACTAATCGTGAATAGTTGAGATTACTATTCGATATGGTTGAGGCAACTAATTTTTGAGATATTGTGTACAGCAAATGGGAAACGTAGTTGTCACAACCAAACATGTCTGTCCGTGCAGAGGTGTATAGTAATAGTTTACTATACTATTTACCCTATTTACTATTTAGTTCGGTAAGCTTACTTTCAATAATCAGAGTGTCTAACAATGAGTGCGAAATTTCATGACATTTAAGGTTTTTTTAGGTACAAAATCAAGATTTTTAAATCATTTTATATGTGAGCTTATGAAAAATCGTGATTACCTTCCATGTAAAAATGGACTGTAAAATAATTGTATTTGAAAAATATTAGAAACATACTTTAAACTTATGAATAAGTCTTTGAGTATCTTTAGGGAGGAATTTTGTTTTTACGATCGATTTTTTTAATCTATTAGAGCGTTTTTGTAAGACAAACTTTGATAAAAGACGATAACAATTATATTAATTTTGTCACGTATATCATCGTTACAAGTTTGTCGATAAATTCATTGATTGACGACGCATTGGTCTATCGCACGTTAATGCTTCAAGTTTTTCATTTTTTCGTCGAGTTCTATTGATCCTTTCAATGTTTCACTCATTACCCTATTCCTCTCCGCTTTTAATTCTTTGAAAACACTTGATTTTGATTTCTTTTTCATCCAACATTCAACGCTTGAAATATTTTCAATATCTTCAACTAGCCATTCAGTAGATTATTCATTTTGCTTCTTCACAGAGAAAACTTTATTTTCATGAAAACAATTTTTTTTTTTAGATTTTCATATCAGAACACTCAAAACGGTCCAAAACATAAAATAAAAGAGGTTTAGAAAAATTGGCTAGATGTATATATGTGTGTGTGTGTAATAAAGTTCCCAAAATTCATTCTACCATAACTCATGAACTACTTGATCGAATCAGTTCAACTTAAATCCCATTTTGAGTACTGGTATTAATTTTATAAAAATCGCTTAACGCATTCCATTTTTATGAGATATGTAAGATTTTGAAAAATGTCTGTCGACGCTCTAAATCGATCAAATTTTTAGATGTCGAGCTAAAACTCCGTATAAAAATAGAACATTGAATTGATTATTGAATTTGGACAAAATCGGTAAAACGATTCAGATTTTATGGAGTTTAAAAATTTTTTTAAAATTATAATATTGCATAAATCTTTGCAAAATTTCAAAACATATCTAATTCAAGAAAGATTTTTTATCAATAAGAATTTTATTTTTCATACTACATTTTTTTTAGCTTTTCATGTCAGAACACTCAAAATGATTCAAAACGTCGATAAAAGGGGCTTAGAAAAATTGTGTGGATGTATGTAAGTCGATCTGTGTATGTGCGTGTGTGTGATTAAATCTGTCTTAAAAAAAGGTTGCAAAGTAGAACCTTGCCAGTTGCTTCCTCATTATTTTTCGCTCTTTACAAAGCTTCCTCTATGTTTTAATTGATTCGGTCTATTATCATGACATTTCATGCTCTTTGATAATATATTAGTTATTCATCGACGCATTTAGAATTTCGTACACGGTTTGTGCAAAAGATTTTCCTAAACATGTTTACACTGTCAAAAAAAAACTGGAAGTGTTTTATATGCATGAACTCGATATCAAAATATAATGTACGATTGTGATACTAAATTAATGTACTTTTGCAGTCAAATAAAATCAAATTATTGAATTTGCTGGTCCATATAATAATTTTTCATCACACTTGTACATCGAAATAAATATATCAGTTTATGCATAAAAACTTCCAGTAATTGTACATTAAAGTTTAAGTAGATTTTTTTTTAAGTGTATTCAATGATTTCATCTAAAAAAAATGCTTAAACATATATAGGCTAACACGAATTTTTCGGGATGGCAATGCTGCCTCAGTGTTCATAGATTTTTTCGTTTCCCCACTTTCGGGTTTATGTATGCCTTAAACCAATTTATTATACTTAGAGACTCCATGTAATAAGCTCAGGGGAACCTAATTTGTGTATTGGTTCGAAATGGAGAAAAATCATTTGCTAGCATAATGACAGCAAACTTTATTTGTTGGCCTAACAAATCTTTTTGCTGGCCTAACAAATAATTTTGCTGGTCTAGCAAATTTTTTGACGAACCTAGCAAATAATTTTGCTGGTCTAGCAATTTTTTTGACGAACCTAGCAAATAATTTTGTTGGTCTAGCAAATTTTTTGACGAGCCTAGCAAATAATTTTTGTTAGGCTAAGAAATAAGGCTTTGCGATCACTATATTAGCAACTAATTTGTTGATGCAACAAAAGTTTTCTCTCCGTGTAATTGCGGACTTCTAGGTGTAATATGCAATAATGTATAATAATGCATAAACATTTTTTTTTTTTAATGTGCCATCATTATTATGTTTTTTTTTTCAAGGGACTTTTCCCGTTCACTGTAAAATAAATAAATACAAATCATCAAAATTTCATTTTCTTCATTCCCCATGAAATTTCGTTAAAACAAATCATTAAACGGAGAAAAATCATTTGTTAGCATAGTTAGCATAGTGACAGCAAACTTTATTTGTTGGTCTAGCAAATTTTTTGACGAGCCTAGCAAATAATTTTGCTGGTCTAGCAATTTTTTTGACGAACCTAGCAAATAATTTTGTTGGTCTAGCAAATTTTTGACGAGCCTAGCAAATAATTTTTGTTAGGCTAAGAAATAAGGCTTTGCGATCACTATATTAGCAACTAATTTGTTGATGCAACAAAAGTTTTCTCTCCGTGTAATTGCGGACTTCTAGGTGTAATATGCAATAATGTATAATAATGCATAAACATTTTTTTTTTAATGTGCCATCATTATTATGTTTTTTTTCAAGGGACTTTTCCCGTTCACTGTAAAATAAATAAATACAAATCATCAAAATTTCATTCTCTTAATTCCCCATGAAATTTCGTTAAAACAAATCATTAAACGGAGAAAAATCATTTGTTAGCATAGTTAGCATAGTGACAGCAAACTTTATTTGTTGGTCTAGCAAATTTTTTGACGAGCCTAGCAAATAATTTTGCTGGTCTAGCAATTTTTTTGACGAACCTAGCAAATAATTTTGCTGGTCTAGCAATTTTTTTGACGAACCTAGCAAATAATTTTGCTGGACTAGCAAATTTTTTGACGAGCCTAGCAAATAATTTTTGTTAGGCTAAGAAATAAGGCTTTGCGATCACTATATTAGCAACTAATTTGTTGATGCAACAAAAGTTTTCTCTCCGTGTAATTTCGGACTTCTAGATGTAATATGCAATAATGTGTAATAATGCGTAAACATTTTTTTTTTAATGTGCCATCATTATTATGGTTTTTTTTTTCAAGGAACTTGTCCCGTTCACTGTAAAATAAATAAATACTAATGATCAAAATTTCATTCTCTTCATTCCCCATGAAATTTCGTTAAAACAAATCATTAAACGGAGAAAAATCATTTGTTAGCATAGTTAGCATAGTGACAGCAAACTTTATTTGTTGGTCTAGCAAATTTTTTGACGAGCCTAGCAAATAATTTTGCTGGTTTAGCAAATTTTTTGACGAGCCTAGCAAATAATTTTTGTTAGGCTAAGAAATAAGGCTTTGCGATCACTATATTAGCAACTAATTTGTTGATGCAGCAAAAGTTTTCTCTCCGTGTAAGTGCGGACTTCTAGGTGTAATATGCAATAATGTATAATAATGCGTAAACATTTTTTTTTTTATGTGCCATCATTATTATAGTTTTTTTTTTCAAGGGACTTGTCCCGTTCACTGTAAAATAAATAAATACTAATGATCAAAATTTCATTCTCTTAATTCCCCATGAAATTTCGTTAAAACAAATCATTAAACGGAGAAAAATCATTTGTTAGCATAGTTAGCATAGTGACAGCAAACTTTATTTGTTGGTCTAGCAAATTTTTTGACGAACCTAGCAAATAATTTTGCCGGTCTAGCAAATATTTGACAAGCCTAGCAAATTTTTTGACAAGCCTAGCAAATAATTTTGCTGGTCTAGCAAATAATTTTGCTGGTCTAGCAAATTTTTTGACGAGCCTAGCAAATAATTTTTGTTAGGCTAAGAAGTAAGGCTTTGCTGTCACTATATTAGCAACTAATTTGTTGATGCAACAAAAGTTTTCTCTCCGTGTAATTGCGGACTTCTAGATGTAATATGCAATAATGTGTAATAATGCATAAACATTTTTTTTTTAAATGTGCCATCATTATTATGGTTTTTTTTCAAGGGACTTTTCCCGTTCACTGTAAAATAAATAAATACAAATCATCAAAATTTCATTCTCTTGTAATTGCGGACTTCTAGGTGTAATATGCAATAATGTATAATAATGCGTAAACATTTTTTTTTAATGTGCCATCATTATTATGTTTTTTTTTTCAAGAGACTTTTCCCGTTCACTGTAAAATAAATAAATACAAATCATCAAAATTTCATTCTGTTAATTCCCCATGAAATTTCGTTAAAACAAATCATTAAACGGAGAAAAATCATTTGTTAGCATAGTTAGCATAGTGACAGCAAACTTTATTTGTTGGTCTAGCAAATTTTTTTACGAGCCTAGCAAATAATTTTGCTGGTCTAGCAAATTTTTTGACGAGCCTAGCAAATAATTTTTGTTAGCCTAAGAAATAAAGCTTTACTGTAACTATACTAGCAACCAATTTGTTAATGCAACAAAAGTTTTCTCTCCGTGTAATTGCGGACTTCTAGATGTAATATGCAATAATGTATAATAATCCGTAAACATTTTTTTTTTAATGTGCCATCATTATTATGGTTTTTTTTTCAAGAGACTTGTCCCGTTCACTGTAAAATAAATAAATACAAATCATCAAAATTTCATTCCCTTAATTCCCCATGAAATTTCGTTAAAGCAAATCGTTAGATGTCATAAAAATCAAGTAGCTCGTTTCGGCAAAGCACAAGCCGCAACAACGTCGAGTAACGAGTAGGGGCAAGATGCAACACCGGTTGGCAAGTACGTACCAGCATCAGCGGAGCATCACTTAGGAAAATTGCAGTCCGCTAGGCGGCCCGGGATTTCGTTGGGAGTGTGAGCCCTTTTCCATAGAAAAGGACGAGTATTCGTTTGCTCGTAGCACCCGTATGAGAATCGTTGCAGCCCGCGCGCGCAAAAAAAAAAAAAAATAAAAACGTAAAATAAATTTCGCCCTCGACAAATCTCAGTCTGTCTTCCACGATTGTAGAGCCCGGATTGTGTTATACAGTTTTCGTTTAAATATTTAACAGGCTTTATGAATTAGTATGCAAAACGTTTTGAGCCGCAAGGGATGCTGGCCGCACTCTCACTCACTCACACACACACACACACACACAACTAAAGCGTTCACTCACTAGGCAACGTCCACAGACGAAACAGGTCACAACATCGCGTTGAGCAGTCGAGCCGAGAAGATATCGTTGCTAATATTGAATCGATAACCAACGCTGCTCTCCCCCACCTCTTCGTCGCTACACCGTTAGTTAACACTTATTACATTTAACAATAACGATTATTAATATTAAAATGATAATATAATAAGCCGAGCATTGGCAGTAACAGTATTAATAATGCCGAGTAGAACAATCAGTCTTTCGTGGAGCTATTATCGGTTGCACTGTCCAGCAGCTCGCACGAGTCTCTGTCCTCGAGGGCGACGAGCTCGTCGTATACAAACACTATTAACTTCCGGTTACCCGGATGAATAGAATTAACTCGATCTATTAAAGCGGATGCTGCCAAATTGCCCAGACGTTTAAACTCGTATATATATTTCTTCTTCTTCTTGTTTGTATTCTCCAAACCCGCCACACGTTTTTTTTTTTTGTTGTGATCGCTGACTAGGTAACGAACACGAGGGAATTTTATTTTTAACGAATGTCTTGGTCCGAATTCGCGAGGTCGATTGTGTTTTTATGCTGTTGTGTTATTGTTTTATGAGACCGAAGAGTGGGGATTATCGAAGTGACTTTGGCCGTTAAGATTTCCACGGCGATCTTACAGTTGGTGCCCTTGCCACTGTTTGACAACATTGCGAAAACATGAGGGGGAAGGGAGGGGAGGTAGCAGCAACGACAGCGTTGAAGAACAACCCGAGAGTCGTTGCCGCCACAGCACGACTGGCTGGCCGGCCGGCCACCCGTAGAAGAACTACCCTCTCTCTCGTGCCTCTGTATCGCGCTCCCTCTATCCCTTCCTCTATATGTAAGCGCTACGCTGCGCGATAGTGGTAGGATATCTATCTCCTCCGTTGTACGTCCTTCTCACTTTCCCGCCGTGCTGTCACGGTTAGGCCGTTCTTCCCTCTCGAGCCCTCTCGATCCTATCCCCCTCGGCCTCACTCTCCAACCCTTATAAACTCGTCTGCCATCAACTCGCGCAGACTCCAATCGTCTTTCCTCTCTCTCATTTCCACACGAGAAACACGAATGTTCCATCCTCTGTTCACGTCCACCGGCAGTTGAGCTTTTCTCGTCCTCCATCTCGGTCACTATACCCGGCCGCTTTCCCTCGCTGCTAGGCGTCGCGAGCGCCTCTTGCGTGAACGATTGCGGGGCATAATGGAACGCCGGCAGAGGGAGGGGATACCAGAAACGTTTATAACGCCTTTCTGACTTTACGTCTTTTTATGCTAGTTCTTATTTTCACTCGGTAAGAGGAATTGCGCGCCGGTGGACCAATTTTGAACTACAGGTTAGAATTCTGAATCTTACTGTTGGCAATATCATAGCGTTTTTGATTGGATCGCCCCTCGTGGAACTGAGACGTCGTGCAGTAGACCTCGAATAGACTAATGCACTTTTTGCAAGTTTTAGAGTCTGTTTAGATCTGTTTGCAACCCTACGAATAGAGTCACTTGTGTGCAACTAAAGCAACGATCGCTTAATGGTTGCATAGAAGTAAGTCCTGTTGTATGAAACTTCAACTCGATCTGTTAGGTTATTAATATCATTTTATAGTCACCCGGAGATCGGTTCAGCGTCAAATGAGAGTCTTACGAGAATCGAAATATTAGAAAAAAAGATCGGTCGCTTTTTCGTTTAATCTCAGTCTCAATGTTGTTGCGCAACTATCATTCGATCTTCAACCAATTCTTGGGTGACTGCGACTTCTAAATGACTAGTCGCGTCGGTTTCAAGTTGATCAACTTGGTGTGGCCGATACGATTTATTTGATAGTAGCCAAATGTGGTTTCCAAAACCAACAACATGGAAAAAATGCTTGGTTATATATGCGCCAACGGATTACTTGGTTAGACCAACCAAGTTATTGGTCAGCGCCAACAAGCGCATTGTCATACAACCAATAACTTGGTTGGCATAACCAACAATCTGATTGGTCTAACCAAGAAATCGGCTAGCGCGTATTCAATCAAGAGCTTGGTTATATATGCGCCAACTGAGTTATTGGTTAGACCAATCAAGTTATTTGTTAACCAACCAAGTTATTGATTGACTAACCAAGATGATTTAGTTGGTGTAACTAATAATTTAGTTGGTCAAACAATAACTTGGTTGGTCTAACCAATAACTTAGTTGGCGCATATATAACCAAGCGCCTTGGTTGATCTAACTAAGCCTTTTTCTCCGTGTAAAGAGACGAACACGGAAAAAGCGGCTTCGTTGGGTCAACTAACTATTTATTAGTTGAGTGAAAATTTGTTGCCACAACCATCTGGTTGGTTGTCGTAACGACCTGGTATTAGTCTCATTTACCATTCCGACTTAGTTGACTTAAATAGGTCACACAACGAATTTTTTTCGTGTTCCAACTAAATAAGATACACGGGAAAAAAGGCTTGGTTGGAACAACCAAGTGCCTTGGTTATATATGCGCCAGACAATTAATTGGTTAGACCAACCAAGTTATTTGTTAGGCTACCAATTTCTTGGTTGGTCTAACTAAGTCACTTGGTTAGCTTACCAAGTCACTTGGTTAGCTTACCAAGTCACTTGGTTAGCTTACCAAGTGACTTGATTAGTCCAACCAAGTTATTTGTTAGGCTACCAATTTCTTGGTTGATCTAACCAAGTCACTTGGTAAGCTAACCAATTTCTTGGTTGGTCTAACCAAGTCACTTGGTTAGACCAACCAAGAAATTGGTAGCCTAACAAATTACTTGGTTGGACTAATCAAGTCACTTGGTAAGCTAACCAAGTGACTTGGTTAGACCAACCAAGAAATTGGTAGCCTAACAAATTACTTGGTTGGACTAATCAAGTCACTTGGTAAGCTAACCAAGTGACTTGGTTAGACCAACCAAGAAATTGGTAGCCTAACAAATAACTTGGTTGGACTAATCAAGTCACTTGGTAAGCTAACCAAGTGACTTGGTTAGTCCAACCAAGAAATTGGTAGCCTAACAAATAACTTGGTTGGTCTAACCAATTAATTGGTTAGCTTACCAAGTGACTTGGTTAGACCAACCAAGAAATTGGTAGTCTAACAAATAACTTGGTTGGTCTAACCAATTAATTGTCTGGCGCATATATAACCAAGGCACTTAGTTGTTCCAACCAAGCCTTTTTTTCCGTGTGTAGTTAAGGTCAAAATAGTAGTTGGCCCAACTAACTATTTAGTTCGAGCAATAATCAGAGCCAACCACATGAAAATAGTTGACCTAACCAAGAAATCGTCTGTCTCTCAATGCACTAAGTCGCTTGGTTGGGCCCAACTACTTTTTTCGCTAACCTAACAAAGTCGTTTTTTCCGTGAAGAAGAAGAAGAAGAAGAAGAACTTGGTATATTTCGTACACTACACATCCACGAGCTGGTAGAAAAAGTATAGGGGTGTAGAGTGTGGATTATCCGAAATAATTGGAATTTGACACCGCTCGGATAATCGAACAGCAATATTACAAGACGGGAAAAGAAACGATAAGTTCTATATAATAGAATAAACGAGATAAACAGAAATAACATTGATACTTTTTCAAGACAGTATTTCCTACACTGAGGAAAGAAACCAATCAAATGTGCGGTTGCGGGTGGCGAAAGAAATATTTTGTTCCGTGAACGAAATAATAGTTATTGTGAATTAAGGAAAGTTGATTCAACTATGCGTTGGTTCGTTCATCCAAATATACATGTCCAATTAATCAAATGTCTATTTCGCCACCCGCAACCGCACATTCGGTTGGTCTTACCAATTTTTTTCTCTGTGCAGTTTTTTTTAGCGAAAAGACGATGATTTTTTTTTAATGATTAATAACACAGAAAATAGCTCAGAAATATTTTCACCATTTTCGTCTAACATAAGAACGGGACGTTTGCGCTTTGAAGTCGAAGAATGGGGATTAAGGAGGATGAAGCGTGTCACAGCCACATGAAAAAATATATATGTAATAATATGTATATACGCGAAAAAAAAGTTGTATATTTTGGATGTATTTGTCATATATGTTTACGATTATATGACAAATATATTTTGAATATGGAAAATATGTAGACATGATATTTCTATAGTTAGAACGCTGAAAAGTTGTATATGTCCCATATATTTTGTGCATATATTTAAGTTCGTGTGGGACACGCTCACCTGAAAAGTGCAATTGATATCTCACAATTAGGGTACACGCAATATGCACCAGTGTATCCGGTTGAAAACGCTATCGGAGAGACTGACATCCCCACGGAAAAGAAATATAAACGGAAATATATCTGATATACTATAGTACTTTCCGGACGATAATATAACAAAAATACATGTTTTGTTTATTTTGGATGTATCTCTGATATATCTTTCACTCGCATATATTTCGCATATATGCGAGTATTCGCTAAGATATATCCGACATATAGAGTTTTTGGGAATGATATATCTTGCACATCTAGGATAAATCTTTTATATATATCTTGCGTATACTTTATTTCTATACGGGATTGTTTAATTAAGAATGTTTTAATATTTTTGTTATAGTTCAAATGAATATTTAATTATAAAAATATAGAAAATGAAATGTTGGCTTTCAATCTCGGGTATACATGGAAATAAGTTACCGCCGCTTCACATCTGTTGATAGAATTAAGGGGTTTCCCGTTGAAATGACTGTGTATCATAGTTATCTAACATAATTAATTAATTAAGTTACCTTTTAAATTTGATTCCCCAAGTCCTGATTTTGAGAGAAGCAAACGCTAATTATTTTCAATCCTACTCGAGGTCTGGATACGAAATTTAATTTTCTACTTTTCAGAAACGTAGTTTTTATTAATTTTTCAAAAATTCGTTAAAAAACCTAGTATAAATATACGTAGTCTTAAGACGATGTAAAACATGGATAGGCGATAAACAGATAGAATGGCACTCATGCCAAAGTGAAAATTAAATTCTGCCAAGATTTTCCAAATCACTTTAAGACGATTTAAGTAATGTTTGCTACACGAGTGCAAAAGCTGTAAAAATAAATTTAGGAAAAATTCCCACTTGGAAAAAGTTGAGATTTCGGAACTTGGCAACACAAAAGTCTCGCAAAAATTATGCTGATGAAAAGGTACACTCTTAATTAATACACTAAGTATTGAGAATGGCCCTTTTCATTAACGCCATTTTACGAACATTTTTTGTACAGATAACGATTTTTTGTCGATTAGAAGCCACATGTGCAATTAACGATGTAAGTAATACAGCTTTATTAGGGTCTTCCAACCCTAATAAAACTGTACTTTTTACGCCGCTATTTTCTTTGCTAAAAGCCCAATCGTATCCACGTGGCATGAACCCGAATTTCTTTTCGTCTATCAAACCGAGCTTTACTCTGACCTTGAAGCGAAGTCGCACTTGCGCCAAATGATTCGGGTGTGAGAAAAATAACTGCTTTTTAAGATCCATATTTTCTCCGACACTGTTGAAATTGCGTAAGCGCAATTTAATTTTCTGTCCAATGAAATTTTCCTTTTTCTCCAAAATAATAATGGCGACTGACTAAAAATGGCGGTGTTCGCGGAGAATTGCAGCTATTTCTCTCGTATTCATACATCACGTGGTACATGTTTCACTTCCCCTTAAGAGGCAGTGTCACTTCCTCCATTACTTTCAAAATTGTGAAACCTATTTTTTTCCATACTTCTTGATAAGTGGGACTCAAATTTTGAGAGAATACGCGGAATTATGGTACACCGTTTTTTCATTGATTTCAACGAAATATTTCGTTGATTTCAATGAAATAGTGCATTTGAATTTCACAGAGAATATTTCATCGCCTATAAATAAAGATTTACTTAGTGAGCATATAATAAAGAAACAGTTTTATTGTTTTAAAGAGGAGTTTTCATTGGTTCAAAGAAACGTTTTCATTGATCTCTCTCTCGCACCTAACCTCACTTTTTTGTTTTCCGGTTCTCCCGAATGAACGGCTTTGAGTTTCGAGGAGCCAGAAGCTTACCCTATTTCTGCCATACTTCCTTACATACTCACAAAATTTGAGCTTTATCTGCCGCGTACTTCAGGAAAAAATAGGTTTCGAAATTTTGAGCTGGTAAGAAGAAGGTTGCATTGAATGAGAAACGATATCTTAGAAATCAATGAAAAAGGTTCATTGTTTTAAAGAAATGTTCCTTCGAAACAATGTCACTACTTTTCATTGAGTTGGAGATCATTCAAAGAAAAGATAGTATTGAAATTTTAAGTATTTTATTTCATTGGCAAAGATTTCCGTGAATCGATGAAACTTTTTCTCTCGGTGTGCCGAAAACACCCGTGTAGAAAAATAGTTGGGGCTCTGACTTGGCCCTTTCTAGTTTGCCCCAGTTCTATTAGGGGCCCTACTAGGCTAGTCACGCTTGAAGTGCGGGGCCTTTAGAGGCTCAATATGTGCGACTCTAGTGAGGCTTCCACATTTAAGCCTGATTAGGCCCCGAAGTTTGTCGTGGCCGCCTCTGTTGAGCCTAGTAGGGTTCTAGAGTAGATTCCCTATTGTGGATACCACGTTTATACCTAAAAAGGCCCCTTATTTAATCGCGACTTTCTGAACTAATTTCTGCACGGGCACCGACATGGAGTGAGGGTTAAACGTTCTGGCATGAAAATCTCGAAAGAATTTTTTTTTCATGAAAACAAAGCTTCCTCTATGAGGAAGCACAAATAATGAAGATGCAAAAAGCAAGATTCCATACATGGAAAAAAGGCTTGGTTAAATACGCGCCAGCCAATTTCTTGGTTAGACCAATCAGATTGTTAGTTATGTCAACGAAGTCAGAGTCCTATAGAAGCGTAGTTCCTATGCGTCTCGTGAAGACAAACTTTTCCGACCGAGAGCCGCCGCTTGGCGGCGCGTCGCTCGCGACCACGTGACTCGACACGTGACTAGGGGCAAAGCCTGCCCAGTAGGCGGTCTTAGCGGGAGAGAAAAATGTTTATTGGCTGTCTCTATCACACCTCTTATTTAAATATAAGCATTAAAAACAGCTTTAAATATGTGTTGTTCACTGCATAAATAAGTTGTAAACGGTTATTTTGGCATATACGTCGTTAAATCAAGTTAAACACATGTTCCTCATAAACTATCAGCCGAAAAGTATGGTAGCTTATGAGGAACATGTGTTTCAATTATATCCATGAACCGAGTGGCCAAGGACTTAGTGCATTTGGATGGTAATTCGAAAGTTGCAGGTTCGAGACCTGTTGACAATATCAACTTTTTTTTTTTTCTTGTCCAATTACGATATTTCAGGGTGCGCGCATATTCTCTTGTTCCGTTCATTTACCCAAAGTATTCCATACGAAAGGAAAATACGAAAAATGAAAAGAGATCGGTCGTTTTTCAGTTGTTTGTTGGTACATTAAACGCAAAACGACCAATCGAATATGAAACAATATTGGTCGTTTTGCAGTCGTTTTTTCGTCAACTAGCCGGTAAACGACCGATCGGGTAATGAAATTATATCGGTCCTTTTGCTGTCTTTTTTGGTAACATTTTTGCACAAAACGACGTTGGTCGTTTTTGCGACAAGAATGAAAAGCATTGGGAAAAACGCGTGATATCGAGAGAGAACGCACGAGTACCCCAGCAGATACCCCAGCGTGAGAGCGACACGGATGGAAAGCATTGGGAAAGACGCGTGGTAGCGAGAGAGAACGCACGAGTACCCCAGCAGATACCCCAGCGTGAGAGCGACACGGATGGAAAGCATTGGGAAAGACGCGTGGTAGCGAGAGAGAACGCACGAGTACCCCAGCAGATACCCCAGCGTGAGAGCGACAAGGATGGAAAGCATTGGGAAAGACGCGTGGTAGCGAGAGAGAACGCACGAGTACCCCAGCAGATACCCCAGCGTGAGAGCGACGGAGACAGACAAAGGGGCGGAGCTTCGGGCTTTAGACACGCTCGCGGCAATGCTTGAATGTGTTGGACTATCCGTGATTCATCCGTGAGCCACACACGTACACTGCGACTGCAACGCCACCGCGTAGCCGGGGTACCGCACTACGCTGGGGTACTGCCGAATTTTGTCTTCACGAGAAGCATAGGAACTACGCTTCTATAGGACTCTGACTTCGTTGGTTATGTCAACCAAGTTATTGGTTAGACCAATCAGATTGTTGGTTATGTCAACCAAGTTATTGGTTATATTACAATGCCGCTTGGTGGCGCTGACCAATAACTTGGTTGATCTAACCAATTAATTGGCTAGCATGTATATAACCAAGCGCTTGGTTGTTCTAACCAAGCATTTTTTTGCGTGTACTTTGCACATTTGTTAACTATTAACCCTTCGCGGTCATCAATAATTAACGGTATTTATTCGTAACACTATGCTGAGAAAAATGTTTTAAAAAAATGATGAAGAAAATCGTGTCACACTGTGCCCCACTCTTCCCTATACCAATTTGCCCCACTTAACTCTCCTCGCTTACCCTCTGCGCATCCTCGCAATGGTAGAGGCGCCACACAGCAGCAGCAGCAGCAGCAGCAGCTCTATGCCCCTGGATCGTCCGCCTGGCGCACTAAACCTCGTGAGCGAGCGCGCGCGTTCAATCTCTTCTCTGTCGACGCGCGCGCTAGAGTTCGGGTTTAACGCCGTGTGCGCGAGTAGAAAGGCACGACCCCTACGGCCTCTTCGTCTCGGGCTATGCCTTCGCTTTATCCTCCTCCAGCTCAATGCTGCGCCTCTCTCCTCTTCCTCCAACGCCGTCTTTTTAGACAGAATATTCACAAGTTCTGTGTGAGAAGCACATAGACAGGCGCATAGCCGCGAGAATATACGCAGATAGAGAATCCGGGAGCCGGTGAAGAGCAGAGAGAATCGCCTCTCCTTCATAGCACGTGCCGAACGCCGGAGGTATATACCTATAATTCGTATACGTGTAGGTCGCGGACACTGGGAAGGATGATGGCGATGCGAGGGGAGGGATTGCGACGGAGAATTGGTTGAATGCTCCCAGGATTATTCATGCGTGTCACGATATCCTTCTAGACAACCAGCGAGCCAGAAGGACACCAGAGAAGCGGAAGCATACAGCAGCAGTAATCCTTAATACGATTTCAGCTCTTCTGTATTTAGATATCGGTGGTAGTAGATGGTAGGCTGTATAAAACGTTTCGGTCGAATTTTCCTTCTCTTTTTTTCTCCCCTCAACTGGCTGTATGGCCTGGCTGTGTTAGTATAAAAGTTTCTGAGAGTTAATTACATCGATGGATGTCGATGACTCGACATTTATTTCGCTGTCGATAATAGCACTGCAGGTTAACGCTCGATGAATAGCCAATAAATAAGTATGGAGGTAAATTAAACTTGTATTGAAGTGGAGCATTTATTTTTTGTATACATTGTTTAATCAGTTATTCATTCGTTATATTCATTATTTATATCTGCGTTGGGCTCGAAGAGAAAAATCGTTTTTTGAGATAATTGCATGCAAATTCACACTAGTTAAAAAGCAATTTTGAGTTTTTAATTCTCGTTTTTTTAAATCTTTGTACTAACATAAAATTTTTCGTATTGATGGATTTTGAACATTATTTACTGATTTTTAGCATTCCAGCATTAATAAAAGAAAATGTTTGTTGTTGTTGTTGCTATCCGGCATTAAAATAGTTTAAAACAATATTTTTTACAAAAAACGCTTTTTCCATTTTGTCGTCTTAATGCATTTTTCTTTCATGAATTCAAAAGTTAGTCTTGTTATATTCTTGATTGAATTCTATAACCTTTTAATTCTTTCGGAATAATTAAAAATAACGTTTTGAAAAATAGTTATATTCCTCCAATGTAAAAAATATGCTACTTCGCTCGAACTATTAAGGTAGTTCTGTCGGTACGCCGGAGTCATAAATCTCAAAGTCTATATGACATTAAAAAATAATCATACGCATCACTTTGACTGCCTGAATAATAATATAAAAAATAATCGAGAATCCTTCGAAATTGTCGTAATCAAATTAAAACGATTATTTGTAAATAGTTGATATGTTTAGTGCGGATTTGACTTCATTTTTACGATAATTAGGTTAGGAAACGTCATTTGGCCCGGTATCGTGCACTTTGGCCTTAGTTCAATTAAGGAGGTTCGTTAAAAAAATCAAATCCAAGATAAAATTGTTAAAAAAATCGTATAACAGCTGTAATGATAACGGACACGTACGCAAAATTTTTAAGCGATTCACCGTGTAGTTTCCGAGATATTAAATAACAAAGTTGCGACTATTTACATGTAAAGAAAAGAAAAGTGAGTCGAATATTGAACTTTTTACGTTTTTGCAAGAGCTAAATCCAAGATAGAATAATCAAAAAAATATGCAGACGTCCGGAAAAGTATTCTGAATAGGGCACGAGCTTGAAATTTGAAGGTCACCGCGAAATTGACAGAGAAATCGTTAATTTTTTGCCTCTACGCTTAAGGAGGTTCATAAAAAAAATCAAATCCAAGATAAAATTGAAAAAAAAATCGTATAACAGCTGTAATAATAACGGACACGTACGCAAAATTTTTAAGGGATTCACCGTGTAGTTTCCGAGATATTAAATAACACAGTTGCGACTATTTACATGTAAAGAAAAGAAAAGTGAGTCGAATATTGAACTTTTTATGTCTTTGCAAGAGCTAAATCCAAGATAGAATAATCAAAAAAATATGCAGACGTTCGGAAAAGTCACTGCGAAATTGACAGAGAAATCGTTAATTTTTTTGCCTCTACGCTTAAGGAGGTTCATTAAAAAAATCAAATCCAAGATAAAATTGAAAAAAAAATCGTATGACAGCTGTAATAATAACGGACACGTACGCAAAATTTTTAAGGGATTCACCGTGTAGTTTCCGAGATATTAAATAACAAAGTTGCCACTATTTACATGTAAAGAAAAGAAAGGTGAGTCGAATATCGAACTTTTTACGTCTTTGCAAGAGCTAAATCCAAGATAGAATAATCAAAAAAATATGCAGACGTCCGGAAAAGTATTCTGAATAGGGCACGAGCTTGAAATTTGAAGGTCACCGCGAAATTGACAGAAAAATCGTTAATTTTTTACCTCTACGCTTAATGCGGCTCGCATGCTGTCTCGCTCACACGGCGTCAGCCCCTTACCGCGTAGCACAACAGTGCCTATCCCCACCCTGCCGCCATCAACGAACCTCCTTAATGTCTTTCGGAATCAAAGACACACGATGTAATAAAACTAAGCATTCTAAACTATTTATTGATCTATAAACGTTCATAGAAATTGTTGCAAAAATGTAGCACTGCTTTGGGTATTAGTGTCCAGTACCAAACTCCTTAAGGGGAGGGAGTCAGGTAAAAAAAATTGATTTTGGAAATTCAATATCATCCAAATCCTATTGCATATAAAAATGGCCAACGCACTATATTGTTGGTACTCGATGAAAGGATTTTTTACTGTCGTCTGACTTGCATATGCTTTTCAATATTATCTTAAGCAAAGTTCTTAGGTTTTCCATTCTGCGCATGATTCAGATCAAACTACTAGGCAGATTGAAATGGTTGATGTCTCATTTTCTTCTTCATGAAAAGATACACCGGCTAAATGGAGCAAATGTTAATAAAAGGTAATATTTTTTAAGTGGCATAATTGTTAATAAATAAATGTTATACTATTTTCTAAATCAGTGATTAACTTTTCTTTCAGAATGAAAAAAAAATAGTTTGCTTCATTTAGCCGGTGTATCTTTTCATGAAAAAGAAAATGAGACCTCAACCATTCCAATCTGCCTAGTAGTTTGATCTGAATCATGCGCAGAATGGAAAACCTAAGAACTTTGCTTAAGAAAATATTGAAAATCATATGCATTTCAGACGACAGTAAAAAATCCTTTCATCGATTACCAACAATATAGTGCATTGGGCATTTTTATATGCAATAGGATTTGGAGGAAATTGAATTTCCAAAATCAATTTTTTTGACCTGACTCCTTCCCCTTAAACGTATACTAAAATTATAAGTAATATCTACTGAGGATTATTGACAGAGAGAGCGGTCTCAATGCCAGAATAACATGAATAGACTGTGAAGTGTATTATACGAAGCTGTGATGCTATATGTACATCCCTTCATTTCCTTTTCATATGTAATTTTAGGACTGCTGTTGACTCTGTCAAACAGAGCAGATATCTCTCGAGTTCGTGTCACCTTGCCGAGCGCCGCGTCAACAAACGAATAGACTTATCTCACTGAACGTAAACTCCGTATAACTTTAACGAACCGAATCGTTCTTCGGCAGAGGAGAACAAAGCGAAAGATAGTTGCACGAGTCATAGACACTGCACGAGTTATTGACATGCTGTATATATTCCTACAAAGCTACATTGGCCATTAATGGTATAGAATTAATAATTGATACAAATATTTCAAGTAATTAATAAAAGCGTACTATTTGCTTTGTTAAAAAAAAAATTCTCTATACATTAATAGTAATTTTTTTACCGACACACTATAATGACCGTATTCCATGCCTGCAACGTAGGTGGAAAGTTACCGATTCTTGAAAAATGTCCGTATGTATGTATGTATGTGTGTGTTTGTGTATGTATACAACTCCGAACATTCGAACGCCGATAACTCAAGAACCGTTTTTTATATCGCGCTCAAATTTGGCACACAAGTGTAGCAACAGATACTCTTCAACTGTAGCAATTTTTGACAAAATCTGTACGAAAATTTCGATTTTATGCCGGTTTAATTTTTTTGAAAAAAGGAGGTGGGCGCTCTAACTTTCGTAAAATTTAGTCTATTTTGCTAAATAGATGGTTATAAGAGCAGGTGTACTCAGTCTTGTTTGGTATTGAATTTGGCTCGAATCGGTAAAGTCGTTCAGATTTTATGGAATTTTGAATTTTTCAAAAAATTTACATTATCGCTCTATCGTAAATTTTGCAAAACTTGAGATAGCGAGCTCAAATTTAGTATATAAATGAAACAATATTCAGCCGTTATATATGTATAATTTAGTGACGAACGGTATGAAATTTTTGATTTTGTGAAATGTTGAATTATTTTTAAAAATATACGTTATCACATTTTTTTTCGGAAACGCTGTAGTAATAACGAAACAAGGATGCAAAGTAGTACCTTGCACATTGCTTCCTCATTATTTTTCGCTTCTTACAAAGCTACCTCTATGAGGAAGTATGTTATTCAATTTTTGACTTCCTCATAGAGGAAGCTTTGTAAAACGCGAAAAATAATGATGAAGCAATGTGCAAGGTTCTACTTTGCATCCTTGTTTTAATTACATAAATATACATGTTGTGGATTCGCTTTTTCTATTTCGTTATTGCGTTATTTCGTGATTATTAGAGCGTTTCCGAAGTGAATGTGATAATGTATATTTTAAAAAATAATTCAACATTCCATAAAATCAAAAATTTCATACCGTTCGTCACTAAATTATACATATATAATGGCTGAATATTGTTTCATTTATATACAAAATTTGAGCTCGCTATCTTAAGTTTTGCAAAAGATACAATAGAGCGATAATGTCAATTTTTTGAAAAATTCAAAACATCATAAAATTTTTACGGCTCAACCGGTCTTAACCAAATTCAATAGCGATCACCGGCATATGAAAGCTCAAATTCATACCAATTTTTAGATCAATATCTCGAAAATTGAAAGAGTTATCGCGTAAACAGACATTTTTCAAAAAATTAAAAAACGCGTAATAATTTAACGATGAAGTGGATTTTAACAAAAATTGCATGAACGATGAGGCTTGATCCCTCTATCTATGGTCCAAATTTCAGCTTGATATCTCAAGGCATTCCCGAGTTATAAAGGTTTACATTTTTCGATTGTGTAACATACACACACACATACACACACACACACACACATACACACACACACACACACATACAGACATTTTTTCTAAGTCACTTTTCTCGATGTTTTGGACCATTCTGAGTGTACTGACATGAAAATCTCGAAAAAAAAATTTTTCACGAAAACAAAGCTTCCTCTATGAGGAAACAATAACGAAATAGAAAAAGCGAATTCGCAACATGTTTATTTATCTAATTAAAACAAGGATGCAAAGTAGAACTTTGCACATTGCTTCCTCATTAATTTTCGCTTTTGCTTCCGCATAGAGGAAACTTTGTTTTCGTGAAATTTTTTTTTTTTCGAGATTTTCATGTCAGGACACTCAGAATGGTCTAAAACGTCGAGAAAAATGGTTTAGACAAAATGTCTGTATGTATGTGCGTGCGCATGTGCACAATTTTTTGTTAGCACGATAGCTGTCGTAATTTTCAAGATATCGGGCTCAAATTTGAAACACGAGTAAACTGTCGTTAAACAAGGTATGGGATTGAATTTGGAGTTAATCCATCAAGGTATTCAAAATTTATGGTATTTTGAATTTTTTGGAGAATGTCAGCTCGGACCCTAACTCCCGCAATTATTATGATATCCGGCTCAAACTTGGACCAGAAGTGGACTGTTATCAAATAGTATTTGGGATTAAATTTGGTGTCAATCCGTTAAGGGGTTCACAATTTATGGCATTTAAAAATTTTTTGACATTTTTTGTTCGTGCTCTAACTTTCGCAATATTTAAGATATCGGGCTCAAATTTGGTCCACAAGTGGACTGCTATTAAATAAAGTTTGGGAGTGAATTTGACGTCAATCCGTTAAGGGGTTTAAAATTTATGGCATTTTGAATTTTTTGTTTGTGCTCTAACTTCCGCAATTTTTAAGATATCGGGCTCAAATTTGGTCCACAAGTAGAGTGTGGGTAAACTAAGTATCAGTTCGAATCTGGCGAGAATCTGTCAAGGGGTTCAAAATTAATGCCATTTACAATTTTTTCAAACAAGGCTGCAAAGTGGAACTTTGCAAATTTCTTCCTCATTACCCACATGGAAATAGAAATATATGCACGATATATTCGACGTATAGAACTTTTTGGCGCTAAACGTATATGAAATATATTTTACATATATTCCATACATATATCCCATATATTTTGAATATATTTTTGCTCACATATATGCAGAATATATAAAGCATATAGAACTTTTTGGCGCCATATATTTAACGTATATGTTACATATATATTTTTCTATGTGGGTATTATTGGATTTTTACAAAGCTTCCTCTATGAGGAAGCCAAAATAGATTAACATTCTTCCTCATAGAGGTAGATTTGTAAAAATCCAATAATAATGAGGAAGCAATTTGCAAAGTTCTACTTTGCAGCCTTGTTTTTAAAAAAATCTGTTACTATTAAAATTGAGTACAAATAATTAGAAATAAAAGTACAAAATCACTAAATCACGCAAAAAATAGTATTCGTCCAGCTTAAATATTTTCGATAATGTAGCGTTAAGGTAGTTCTGTCGGTACGCCGCAGTCATAAATCTCAGAGTCTATATGACATTAAAAAATAATCATACGCATCACTTTGACTGCCTCAATAATATCAAAAATAATCGAGAATCCTTCGAAATTGTCGTAGTCAAATTAAAACGATTATTTGTAAGTAATTGATATGTTTAGTGCGGATTTGACTTCATTTTTACGATAATTAGTAGTGATACCGCACGAGGTTAAAATTCTCGCTTCCTCGTTTGACAGAGCTCAATCAAGATACTTTCTTGAATCGTATATATTGCGTTTACCTTTTGTTAAAATCGCCTTGCCTCGTCTCGAGAATTGACTCGAGGTTTGTCTCATAGTCGATTGTATTGCGTGTCTATTATATTGCTGATGTATACAATATATAAACAAGCTTGCAAAGAATCAAAGTTTATTTTTATTTGAAATTGAGGTTTCTGAAAGGACTTGCTCGCGTTTGTCGCACTGAGTTCTTCAAAATGTTGAGGATGTGCTTTTTGCACATGATCTCTCACTGCAGTCGTGTTGCTGTTCTTCATTTTGATTATTTTTTGAGCCTTCGATTCTTCGAAGCACATTTTGCAAATAGTTTTTTTCCGAGTTTTGATTCAAATAAAAATCATAATTTTACTTTTTTTTCGCTTTTGAGTGCCGTCTATGTGTTTCTTGTTTCCCTTCATTATCGAATTTCTCAAATAATCTTGTATCGTATCGATACTGTCAAATTCTCGTGATGTCACCCAAGATCTCGACACATTTTACGATGCAATCTGAATATCTCGTATTTCGTGATTGCATTCACACATATCGAGATAGATTGAAGTTCAATTGTTCAATACGAGGTTTATTGACTTCATGCGCCTCGACTTGTTTCAATTAATTTAGCGCTTTTCAATGAAAAAAAATACTCATCTACAATTTTTTAAACAACGTATTTTTACTAACTTTTCCATTAGCAAATAAAATAGGAAATTCGAATACCAATAGTTGATCAAAAGAAATATTTGTTACAGAAATTAAATGCAATTTACAATAAAGCGGAAAAACTGCATTTTTCAAAGAACCAAAGGCGTATTAATAACCAATTATAAATAAATAGTTTGAACAATTGACTAAAAAAAACGTATTAATTTTTTGACTTTTTTTTTTTTTTCATAAATAAATAGGAACCTAAAAAACCTTTTAAAAAATGGCAAGCTCATCTAAATGGATTATCTAACAAATCTTTGACATATTTGAGACTAATTTAAAAAATACATATTCTGAACAATTGTTTGAAAAAAAATGTTTCAACATTTTTCAATAATTTTTTTTGTGTATGTTTAAATCAATAAGAAGAAAATCAGTATTTCTTTAATATCCCATGTAAATATATTACCAAAGCATTTATTTAAATGTTTGTAGCTAAATTAAATAGTTTAAACTAATTTTGGCAATGCTTCAATTACAGTTGCGTTGGATGTCCAGCTAATTACATACTCTGAATAATTCAACAACCATACTTGACATCGTAATTAAAAAATACATATTTTAAACAATTGTTGTTTTTTTTGTTTTTAATAATTTAAATTTTTTCAAGAAAATGAACATTTTACGATGCAATCTGAATATCTCGTATTTCGTGATTGCATTCACACATATCGAGATAGATTGAAGTTCAATTGTTCAATACGAGGTTTATTGACTTCATGCGCCTCGACTTGTCTCGACTTTCTTGAGGGCATCACTAATAATTAGGTTGGAAAACGTCATTTGGCCCGGTATCGTGCACTTTGACCTTGGTTTAATTAAATATTATTCCGGAGACTTAACCTTTTTTAATGATGCATCAGTTCCTGAATGATTTACGAATCCGTAGTACTGTTTATTTTTTCTCTATCTTTCATCTAAGTACGTTAATTTTCGATTTAGAGATCAATTTTTCCAGCCCTCCGGTGAGCGCCGTGTAAAAACATCGATTTTCAAGGTTTAATTGTTCATTCAAATACTCGGTAAAAGACTTCAAGATTTTGTGGAAGTAAAATTTAATAGCTAAATTACAACATGTCAAAAATTCATCCATATGAGTTTGGATTGCCTTCACGACAGAACTACCTTAATAGTATATTAGAATCCTTGTGCTTCCAGCGGTTCGGCGTAGCTCAGTGGATAGAGCACTTGCCCGGCATGCGGAAGGTCCCGGGTTCGAATCCCGGCGCTGGTCGGCAATACTCATTCCGAATGTTGTGTGGTCAGAGTGCCAGTTGTTGTCGCGAACCCTTGCTATAAGTTGAGTGTGTTGTTACGTGCGTTTAATGACTCTTCGAATGTGGGAGTGCCTGGTCCTCCGTGTCGTCGAGTGTTGTGAATTCGGTAAAATGTAGAGATTGCGTCCTAGCGTAGCTCAGGGGTCTAGAGCATCCGCACGGAAAACTAAAATCGCGTCGACCGCATTTTTTTTTTTTTTTTTTTTTTTTTTTAACTCCACAACGCAACATATGTTCAATATTCCAATAAATTGTTGACCCATTTTTTATTTCAATTTTCAATTTATTTATGAAAAATAGATACCTGAAAAAATAAAAACATAGGACGAATTTTATAGTATTGTGCAAAATTTTACTTCACTAAGTATAAAAATGACGCTTTATTATTTTTTATATAATACTTTATTTATTTTTTTTTTTTACTCCACAACGCAACATATGTTCAATATTCGAATAAATTGTTGACCCATTTTTTATTTCAATTTTCAATTTATTTATGAAAAATAATAGATACCTGAAAAAATAAAAACATAGGACGAATTTTATAGTATTGTGCAAAATTTTACTTCACTAAGTATAAAAATGACGCTTTATTATTTTTTATATAATACTTTATTTATTTATTTTTTTTTTTTTACTCCACAACGCAACATATGTTCAATATTCCAATAAATTGTTGACCCATTTTTTATTTCAATTTTCATTTTATTTATGAAAAATAGATACCTGAAAAAATAAAAACATAGGACGAATTTTATAGTATTGTGCAAAATTTTACTTCACTAAGTATAAAAATGACGCTTTATTATTTTTTATATAATACTTTATTTATTTATTTATTTATTTTTTTTACTCCACAACGCAACATATGTTCAATATTCCAATAAATTGTTGACCCATTTTTTATTTCAATTTTCATTTTATTTATGAAAAATAGATACCTGAAAAAATAAAAACATAGGACGAATTTTATAGTATTGTACAAAATTTTACTTCACTAAGTATAAAAATGACGCTTTATTATTTTTTATATAATACTTTATTTATTTTTTTTTTTACTCCACAACGCAACATATGTTCAATATTCGAATAAATTGTTGACCCATTTTTTATTTCAATTTTCAATTTATTTATGAAAAATAATAGATACCTGAAAAAATAAAAACATAGGACGAATTTTATAGTATTGTACAAAATTTTACTTCACTAAGTATAAAAATGACGCTTTATTATTTTTTATATAATACTATATACTTTATTTATTAAATGGAAAATAAAAAAGGTTGTTGCGACAGCTGTAAAAAAAATTCGTACGTAGCTTTGCTTTAATGCGGGACAATATTAGAGTCCAGACTATATGATTTAGCAAGTCAAAAAAACAGTTTTTTTGGGCAGTCTATGGAATATATATCTGCGTATAATATGGCGAAAATCGTTATTGAAAATTCATCACCGAGGAAATAGTATCTAATAGCTAGTTGGCTAAGGGGGTTGATTGCACAGGCGTGGTGGTTCGATATATCGACGCGACGAGGCGTAATGCCTTACAGTACACACAGTGTCATAAAAAAAATGTTATATGTGCATATGCGAACTGTATTAACGAGGCTGCGATCTTTGTGCTGTCTATTTTGTCCTCCCTCCTTTTTTTTTCTTTTCATTGTACTCACATTTTAATCGCCACTTTGCAGAGCTGCACGGTGTCACGCACGTGATCCCCAGTGGTTGCTTATTGCCACCTTGATGTAGGTGACTGATATCAAATATCGTCGATGTAATATACACGGTGACTTTTAATTGTACACTTTCGATTTTTCTGACACGAAACTCATAAATAATTTATACTCCGTTATCAATTCTTATAAACTATCCAATCTATGAGCCAGTAAGATCTCAATATTTTCCAACGAGCAGTTTTCCTGATATTATAAATATAAGTTCGGATGATAAGGTCCAGAAACTGTTATATTTTGTCTCCGGTTGCTGTAAAATGCGAGCATTCATATTAGTGGATCCTGGACTAGTATTTGGAGATACACCGAGAGAAAAAATTTCATTGACACCAAAGAAATGAGTGGATTAATTTTTTTTCATTGATCTCAACGAAACATTTCTTTGATTTCAATGCAATTGTACATTTGAATTTCAAAGAGAACATTTCATTGCCTGTAAATAAAGATTTACTTAGTGAGCGTATAATAAAGAAACAGTTTCATTGTTTTAAAGAGACGTTTTCATTGGTTCGAAGTAACGTTTTCATTGATCTCTCTCTCGCACCTAACCTCACTTTTTTGTTATTCGGTTCTCCCGAACGAACGGCTTTGAGTTTCGAGGAGCCAGAAGCTTAGCCTATTTCTGCCGTACTTCCTTACATACTCACAAAATGTGAGCTTTATCTGCCGCGTACTTCAGGAAAAAATAGGTTTCGAAATTTTGAGCTGGTAAGAAGAAGGTTTCATTGAATCAGAGACGATGTCTTTGAAATCAATGAAAAAGTTTAGTTGGTTTAAAGAAATGTTTCTTCGAATCAATATCACTACTTTTCATTGAGTTTGAGATCATTCAAAGAAAAGATAGTATTGAAATTCAAGTATTTCATTTCATTGGCAAAGATTTTCGTATGTTTTCGTAAATGTTCTCTTTGAAATTCAAATGCACTATTTCATTGAAATCAATGAAAAAAAAATCAATCCACCCATTTCTTAGGCATCAATGAAATCTTTTCTCTCGGTGCAATTTTTATATTAAATTTCCTAATTTTCATAGGATTAAGTAAGGAAATACTGCGCAATCGATTTTCAAAAATCGATATATTTGTTAAGGACTAAGTTTAGAATAATTTACAATTGAAATTAAGGTGATGTGACACATGTTCGAAAACTGCTGGGAAACTGCAATCGGTATAAAAAACTGTAATCAAAACTACTCAGTGGCGCTTAATATTTTAGATGAAAAAAAATAGGTTTTACTCCGTCGTAGATAGACGAAGTCAAAGCTAATTTGCTTTTGTTTGAAATATTAACCGGCTTTGAGTAGATTTGATTACAGTTTTCGATATCGATTGCAGTTTTCGAACATGTGTCACATTACCTTAAGCTATGCAATCCTCTAATTTCATTTGCATTTTTCAATCTCGCTACATTAAGAAAGATTTTCTCCTCCGCTATATCAATTCGCGATTATTTTTCTTCGTGCACAAATGAGTCGATGTATCGACAAATATCGAAATTTATCTTTAAGGGTAGTTGATTTTCGGTTGATATCTCAAGATACGCAGCAGTGGCGCTCTCACAGCTTCGTCGGTACGTACGAAATCTGCCTGACCGACAGTGGATCTCTAAATTGCATCCCTGCTTAATCTGTCAATGGTGCAATGACTCGCATGGTAAATATTAATCAACGCGGTGAAATGTTGCATTCATTTCCAAACATAGGAATTTCATTAATCATCGAACTTTCAGCTAGTCTAATTGATTTTAATACTTACTTTCGTTTTGTCAAACAATTCAAAAACCCTTTATTTGTGGAATTAATTAATTTAGCGCTTTTCAATGGAAAAAAATACTCATCTACAATTTTTTAAACAACGTATTTTTACTAACTTTTCCATTAGCAGATAAAATAGAAAATTCGAATACCATTAGTCGATCAAAAGAAATATTTGTTAAAGAAATTAAATGCAATTTACAATAAAGCGGAAAAACTGCATTTTTCAAAGCCTCTATAAGTGTATTGTCAAAGAACCAAAGGCATATTAATAACCAATTATAAATAAATAGTTTGAACAATTGACTAAAAAAAAACGTATTAATTTTTTGACGTTTTTTTTTTTTTTTTGCATAAATAAATAGGAACCTAAAAAACCTTTTAAAAAATGGCAAGCTCATCTAAATGGATTATCTAACAAATCTTTGACATATTTGAGACTAATTTAAAAAATACATATTCTGAAAAATTGTTTAAAAAAAATGTTTTAACATTTTTCAATTATTTTATTTTATATGGTTAAATTAATAAAAGGAAAATCATAATTTTTAAAATATCCCATATAAATATATTACCGAAGCATTTATTTAAATGTTTGTAGCTAATTTAAATTAAATAGTTTAAACTAATTTTGGCAACGCTTCAATTACAGTTGCGTTGGATGTCCAGCTAATTACATACTTCGAATAATTCAACAACCATACATGACATCGTAATTAAAAAATACATATTTTGAACAATTATTATTTTTTTTTTTTTCAAATGTAATTTTTTCAAGAAAATGAATCAACATTTTTCAATAATTTTTTTTGTGTATGGTTAAATTAATAAAAGGAAAATCATAATTTTTTAAATATCCCATATAAATATATTATCGAAGCATTTATTTAAATGTTTGTAGCAAATTTAAATTAAATAGTTTAAACTAATTTTGGCAACGCTTCAATTACAGTTGCCTTGGATGTCCACTTAATTACATACTCCGAATAATTCAACAACCATACGTGACATTCGTAATTAAAAAATACATATTTTGAACAATTGTTTTTTTTTTTTTTTTTTTTTTTTTTTCAAATTAAATTTTTTCAAGAAAATGATTCAACATTTTTCAATAATTTTTTTTGTGTATGGTTAAATTAATAAAAGGAAAATCATAATTTTTAAAATATCCCATATAAATATATTATCGAAACATTTATTTAAATGTTTGTAGCAAATTTAAATTAAATAGTTTAAACTAATTTTGGCAACGCTTCAATTACAGTTGTGTTGGATGTCCAGTTAATTACATACTCCGAATAATTCAACAACCATACGTGACATCGTAATTAAAAAATACATATTCTGAACAATTGTTTTTTTTTTTTTTTTTCAAGAAAATGATTCAACATTTTTCAATAATTTTTTTTGTGTATGGTTAAATTAATAAAAGGAAAATCATAATTTTTAAAATATCCCATATAAATATATTATCGAAGCATTTGTTTAAATGTTTGTAGGTAATTTAAATGAAATAGTTTAAACTAATTTTGGCCACGTTTCAATTACAATTGCCTTGGGTGTCCAGCTAATTACATACTTCGAATAATTCAACGACTCTACGTAATTTCCATTCGGGACGATTCCGCACCCCCATATACAACCCCGTGCAATGGCCAAGCTCGATCACACCCCCACCACTCCGACACACGCGGCAGTCGCGTGTGAGGCCGGACTCGAGGTGATTCCCACGCGTTTGACACTCCAAAGGATTAACACTACCCCCTCCCTTTGCACACCAGCAAAAGTCTATCGCTCGTGCGCTCACACAGATCCACTCAGCTTTCGTTCGTGCGGGAGGGCAAAGCCGGGTTCCACTCAGACTTGAGCAAATACAAACAACCGACTGTCTCCCGCAATATTAAGTAGACACCGATATATATATACATACATATATTTATATACTATACCACGATCAAGAGTTTACCAGAAGAAAAAAAAATCTACGAGATCCTCTTTAAATTCTGGGCTCGGTAATTAATTATATACAAATAAAAAATGGAACATTTTTCGTGATATATATAAAATTTTGAATCATTAACACCACTAATTTCGTGACTTTTGCCTATTTAATTAATTGAATTCTTTTGCTTTCTCATAGATGAAGATTTGTTTTCATGGAAAAAAAATTTTTTGCGAGTTTTATGTCAGGCCACTTAGAATTGTCTAGAACGTCCAGAAAAGTAATCTAGAAAAAATGTTCGTATGTATGTATGGGTGTGTATGTATACAACTCCGAAAATTCGAACGCCGATAACTCATGAACCGTTTTGTATATCGAGCTCAAATTTGGCACACAAGTGTAGCAGCAGACCCTCTTCAACTGTAGAAATTTTCGAAAAAATGTGCGCGAAAATTTCGATTTTATGCCGTTTTGAATTTTTTTAAAAAAGGAGGTGCGCGCTCTAACTTTCGTAAAATTTAGTCTATTTTGCTAAATAGTTGATTATAAGAGCAGGTGCACTCAATGTTGTTTGTTATTGAATTTGGCTCGAATCGGTAAAGTGGTTCAAATTTTATGGAGTTTTGAATTTTTCAAAAAATTGATATTATCGCTCTATTGTAACTTTTGCAAAACTTGAGATAGCGAGCTCAAATTTTGTATATATATGAAACAATATTCAGCCATTATATATGTATAATTTAGTGACGAACGGTATGAAATTCTTGATTTTATGGAATGTTGAATTATTTTTAAAAATATACGTTATCACATTCACTTTCGGAAACGCTCTAATAATAACGAAATAACGGAATAACGGAATAACGAAATAGAAAAAGCGAATTTACAACATGTTTATCTAATTAAGATATTGCTTCCTCATTATTTTTCGCTTTTTATTTTTGACTTATTAATCTTATGAAATTGTAATAATTTACATAAAATGTTATAATTGCATACTAATGAAAATCAAGATCTAAAAGATATTTACTGTTAAAAAAATAATTTTTTGCTAGGTGGAAAAAGCATCTGGTTCTTCTGGATAATATACAATATTATTTTTTCGACAATCTGCGCACTTTTATACGAAAACTCATAAATCAAATAATTCTACGTAATTAACAGTTGTGTGCAACGTTAAACTTCTGAGATGAATTCAGTGATTCAACACAGCGTCAAAATTAAGGAAATTCCATGAATTAAAAAAGTTATTAAATAAGAGAATTCTCAAATAAATGATAAGTTCAGTAAACATTATAGGGAAAAAAACGAAACGAAACTAAACAAATTATTCGAGATTTTCGTACTGTTTTTGTTATAAAAATGTGTAAAGCGTAAAGAAATATTTTAGATCACCTAAAATAGCCAGACACTTTTGTCAACGGATAAAAAAATATTCTGGGCGATTTACCAGTTTATTTATTTTATAAATATTATACCATCAAAAAAATTAAGATATGCATAAAAGAATATCACTAATTTAACCCTGACTCCCCTTAATAAATTATAATCCCTCACTCATCCGTACCACCAATAATTTCAATAACAAAAAAAAAAAAAAACAATTGCCCGCAGTTCAGAAGATTTAAACACAAATTCTCAAATTTCATATCCTATCTCGATAATTAGGGGAAAACTTTTCGCTATAAATGCTTTAAATTAGCACGTGAGACTGTCTGTAATATCCAGGCTTAACTTTCTCCGTTCTTCAAATTAACGAATATTACTTCTACGTGCCGATTACGAAATCGCTGGTTTTACAAACATTTAAGGACTGTTATAATGAGCCTCAGTAACACGAATTTTTGGGATCAAACGTCCTGAAGTGGAGGGTCGAGGGATGTTAAGGTGGGCGAGGGGACAAGTTATTTTGAGAATTCACGGCTGAGCTGAAGGAGTCAGAAAAGAAGGGGACGAAAGCTTATTCGACATTGTGTAAAGTGCTATTAGTAATGCCGATCGAGATTGCTATCGGATTTTGTTTGTTTTTACCGATGGCTCTGATTCACCATAAACTTATTTCGACTTTACGTACGCCGTTGATTTTTCAACTCTTGCTTCACCGTAAAAGAAATTTTGTTTTTTGTAAAAAAAACTTTTTTCCAGATTTTCATCTCAGGCTGCTCAAAAGGCTCTAAAACGTCGAGAAAAATGATTTGTACGAAATGTTTGTATGTGTGTGTATGTGTTGTGTATGTTCGGATTTTTGTTACAACAATAGCATACGCAATTTTCGAAATATCGCTCTGGATTTTGGTACACATATATAGTGTGGGTAGACGAAGGCTGAGTTCAAATTTGGCACGAATCCGTTGAGTTGTTCCAAAATTATGACAATTTGAATTTTTTTATAAAATCACATCACGCTCTTACTTTCACATTTTTTAAAATATTTGAACTTGATATCACTCGCTCGAAATTCTATTGCCAATTTGATTTTAAAACAAATTGTAGTTTCCAAAATTATGAAATTTGTTTAAATTTTGAATTTTTTTAAATTTGTAATTTTTTTAAATGTTGCAATTTTTTATATTTTGATTTTTTTTTAAATTTTTAAATTTTTGTAAATTTTAAAAACTTTTGAAATTTTTTTAAATTTTTAATTCTTGTAATTTTTTGATATTTAAATAATTTTTTAAACTAAATTTTTTTATATTCAATTTTTTTGAAATTTCGAACAAATGTTAATTTATTTTTACTTACTACACCAAAAACCTTCAATCTGTGCCCAAAAATAGAAAATCCACACGCTGATTTCCTGTTATTATTGTTGTTTTTATAATTAGTTAACAACTTGGTAACGTTATCATAAAAGATTTATTTTATTTACCATATTATTAAACAATTAATTCCAGTTCATTTAACCAATGAATCAATAAAAAAAAATTTAACTTATTTTTATACAACCAGTAAAGCCACCGTCTGTGCAATGTACATGTTACATTTCTTTTTAATACCTGGAAAGGCAATGAAAAAAAAACAAATAAAAACGGATTACTAGAGGTAAAAAATCTTCAGTAACGTAAATGAAAACTAATATCGCTTTTAGAAAGTTTAGACATTAGTGACTAATTCGACAGTGTGTAAAGTGCTATTCGCAATTACGATCGAGCTATCGGATTGCTATCGGATTTTTTGTTTATTTTCACCAATGGCACAGATCCACTAATTCGAAAAGTTTTTTTGGACCTTAGCTGTTGCCGTTGATTTTTCATGCTCTTTGTTTTGGTAACACGATCCAATACTTATATACAGTTGCCGTAACAATGTTCGATGCATTAATTAATGGACGAGCAGGATCGAGCACAAAGTTCGCTCAGGTCCTCTTTTGAAGTTTAATCTCTAATGGAAAGGGGCGAGGGGTGGGGTTGGGGGATTCCCAACGCAATTAGGCGAGGCTTATTCTCTGTTTGAATACCCGAGTACGAGAGTCGAACTGCGCGGTGAAAGAGGAGGCGAGCCTGTCCGCCTCCTCCGCCGACTCTATAGACGATGTTTGAACGCATTTTGGCCACGTGAACGCCACGCGCCGATCGTTACCTCATCGCCACTGGCAATTGTTTCCCTTGAAAAATTGTTAGGACCTAGTACACCGGCTATAGTAATATTTGGTTGCACTACGTCGACACACACATGTCTCGACAAAGTACTTTGCCAAAAAATGTCGATGGTTAACAGTTTTATATTTATCGTGGCTGCAAACCAGGTTTGCAACCCTGAAGAAAATTTCTTTGAATTTCTAACAGGTTTATTTTGCAAGTAAAACTTTGCAAATTGCTTCCTCATTACTATTGGATTTTTACAAAGTTTCCTCTATGAGGAAGCCAAAATAGATTCACATGCTTCCTCATAGAGGTAGATTTGTAAAAATCCATTAATAATGAGGAAGCAATTTGCAAAGTTCTACTTTTTTAAAAATAAAAACTGTTAAAAAAACGGCTAAATTCGGTACTTTTTGTTCTAACCGCCGCCATTTTGTCAATTTTAATAAAAAAAAGCCTCCATAGCGCGATAGCCAATCGCATACTAATTAATAATCCTTTGGGGTTTTTTTTTTCAGATCAAATTTGCGACCCCTAGGATGTCCACCATGAGGCTATCTTTTTTATCAACATTATTTTCAACAATTAAGAAAAAATATTTAAACAATAAAAATCGTCTTATAAAAAATCATTTTCTGTCATTCATGATTACCTTAATATGTCATTAAAATTTCAGATTGATCGGCGTATAGTAACCGTCCGAAAAAAAATCGTTAAAATAGGCTATTTTTCGGGCCGACACACTGGAAAGATCCCTTAAGGTCAAGTTTGTGGAAAATTATTTTATAGACATTTACTTGGAAAAATAAGGACATGTGAAATAAATGAATTCTGTACTTTTCTTTTTTTGACCTTAATTTTTCGGAATCTTTTATTGAAAGTGATCTTTTTTTTTGCGGTTTAAAAATTTTTCAACTTCTTTTTAGAAGCAAGTTTTAGTTGCGGAATAATACCTCTTCACAAAATCAGTAGGTAAAATATCTCGCGTTTTCGATATAAGTATATTTAAATAAAAACGTTAACATCGAGGTTGAATGATTAGCGCGCGAAGCGCGAATCTGCTGCTAGTGATTTTTAAAATTGGGACTTTATTCCGTTTCTGATTTCAGAATTCACAGATCCGACTTTTGGTCGAAAAATCCAACCTAAAGAACCTAAATTTTATTTCTTCAAGATATCGAATTTTGGCCTTCACCATCGTTCTCTTCAATTCAAATCACAACATTTTTAGCTTTATATCAAGTACAAATTAGGTCCGGACCGGGCAACGAAAAGGCCCTGATAGGGCCTTGGCAGCACCAGATTAACGCCTGATGTAACGCTTCAAATTTCTACTCGGTATGTAGTGACACAAAAAACTTTATTATCGTTGCATTAAAATTTCCATGTACTGCACCGAGAGAAAAGATTTCATTGACGCCAAAGAAATGGGTGGATTCATATTTTTTCATTGATTTCAATGAAATAGTGCATTTGAATTTCAAAGAGAACATTTCATTGCCTGTAAATAAACATTTACTTAGTGAGCATATAATAAAGAAACAGTTTCATTGTTTTAAAGAGACTCGCACCTAACCTCACTTTTTTGTTTTCCGGTTCTCCCGAACGAACGGCTTCGAGTTTCGAGGAGCCAGAAGCTTAGCCTATTTCTGCCGTACTTCCTTACATACTCACAAAATTTGAGCTTTATCTGCCGCGTACTTCAGGAAGAAATAGGTTTCGAAATTTTGAGGTGGTAAGAAGAAGGTTCCATTGAATCAGAACCGACATCTTTGAAATCAATGAAAAAGGTTCATTGGTTTAAAGAAATGTTCCTTCGAAACAATGTCACTACTTTTCATTGAGTTGGAGATAATTGAAAGAAAAGATAGTATTGAAATTCAAGTATTTCATTTCATTGGCAAAGATTTCCGTGAATCAATGAAACTTTTTCTCTCGGTGCGGTAGTACGATTCGTATGCAGATTTTGTTTTCCAAAGTAACTATTCATTTATTCGATTTATTCTAAGCCTTATCTAACACCGTTTACGACGTGACGTGCAGAAAAACAATGTTAAAAATGAATAAAGGAGACCGATGACTCAACTCGTTAAAAGCTGGATAGAGTCGATGTATATATCCGAAACAAGAGGGCTCGTTGTAGCGTGCCGAGGAGACACGTGCCACGCCGATTTAGTTACTTGGGTTACCAAGCGCGGTAAAGATTAAAAAAGAGAAAAAAAACAGAATGATGGTAAGACGAGGAGCGATATATGGTTGCGAGGGCTGCGAAAAATACAATGTATTTTCAGACCAGCCAAGCCCATATACATTTTCATGTACTTTTACATGTTTATGTATACTTAAACGTAGACAAAATTCTATACATGGTACGTAATAAGATAGACAGTGAATTTTACGGTTGGCCTCATGAAATATTGATCTAAAATCCACGTGAAACAGCAAAAAGTGCTGAACCTCCTATATAATTGTATACCAACACAATTATATAGGAGGTTCTCTTATACTATGTCGTAGTCTTGACCGATCGACGTTACAGATACTCGAGATTTTCTGTAAGGAAACTCGCTGTCAATATTTGTCACTCCATGTTATTCTGAACGCTGGAGTTTCCTGGGATAGTAATAATGTACCTCCATTATTATTATAACCAAACATTTGTAGCCAGGAATGCACTAAAAATAAGTTGTTTGTTCGTTGCCAAGCGAATTATTTTTTTCTTTTCAATGTATAATAATAGAACGAGAAAAAATAATGACAGGACGATAGAAAATCATTTGATTTACCGACAAATTTTTTAGCTGCCGAAGAAAAAAATATTGTGTCACTCTATGACACAATATAATATATACAAAAAAATATATAAACATATATATATATATATTTATATATTTTCACGTAAAGTAAAAAATGTGTGTCAAATATATAAAATATATCAAGAATATTAATCCGCACGGAAAATTATGTATTTTCAAATATATTTTCAATAAGTTTTTCGAACGTACACCGAGAGAAAAAGTTTCATTGATTCACGGAAATCTTTGCCAATAAAATGAAATACTTGAATTTCAATACTATCTTTTCTTTGAATGATCTCCAACTCAATGAAAAGTAGTGACATTGATTCGAAGAAACGTTTCTTTAAACCAATGAGCCTTTTTCATTGATTTCAAAGATATCGTCTTTGATTCAATGAAACCTTCTTCTTACCACCTCAAAATTTCGAAACCTATTTTTTCCTGAAGTACGCGGCAGATAAAGCTCAAATTTTGTGAGTATGTAAGTAAGTACGGCAGAAATAGGCTAACCTTCTGGCTTCTCGAAACTCGAAGCCGTTCGTTCCGGAGAACCGGAAAACAAAAAAGTGAGGTTAGGTGCGAGAGAGAGATCAATGAAAACGTTTCTTTGAACCAATGAAAACGTCTCTTTAAATCAATAAAACTGTTTCTTTATTATAAGCTCACTACACCGAGAGAAAAAGTTTCATTGATTCACCGAAATCTTTGTCAATGAAATGAAATACTTGAATTTTAATACTATCTTTTCTTTGAATGATCTCCAACTCAATGAAAAGTAGTGACATTGATTCGAAGAAATATTTCTTTAAACCAATGAACCTCTTTCATTGATTTCAAAGATATCGTCTCTGATTCAATGAAACCTTGTTCTTACCAGCTCAAAATTTCGAAACCTATTTTTTCCTGAAGTACGCGGCAGATAAAGCTCAAATTTTGTGAGTATGTAAGGAAGTACGGCAGAAATAGGCTAAGCTTCTGGCTCCTCGAAACTCGAAGCCGTTCGTTCGGGAGAACCGGAAAACAAAAAAGTGAGGTTAGGTGCGAGAGAGAGATCAATGAAAACGTTTCTTTGAACCAATGAAAATGTCTCTTTAAAACAATAAAACTGTTTCTTTATTATATGCTCACTACACCGAGAGAAAAAGTTCCATTGATTCACGGAAATCTTTGCCAATGGAATGAAATACTTGAATTTCAATACTATCTTTTCTTTGAATGATCTCCAACTCAATGAAAAGTAGTGACATTGATTCGAAGAAACATTTCTTTAAACCAATGAACCTTTTTCATTGATTTCAAAGATATCGTTTTTGATTCAATGAAACCATCTTATTACCACCTCAAAATTTCAAAACCTATTTTTTCTTGAAGTACGCGGCAGATAAAGCTCAAATTTTGTGAGTATGTAAGGAAGTACGGCAGAAATAGGCTAACCTTCTGGCTTCTCGAAACTCGAAGCCGTTCGTTCCGGAGAACCGGAAAACAAAAAAGTTTAGGTGCGAGAGAGAGATCAATGAAAACGTTCCTTTGAACCAATGAAAATGTCTCTTTAAAACAATATAATTGTTTCTTTATTATATGCTCACTACACCGAGAGAAAAAGTTTCATTGATTCACCGAAATCTTTGTCAATGAAATGAAATACTTGAATTTTAATACTATCTTTTCTTTGAATGATCTCCAACTCAATGAAAAGTAGTGACATTGATTCGAAGAAATATTTCTTTAAACCAATGAACCTCTTTCATTGATTTCAAAGATATCGTCTCTGATTCAATGAAACCTTATTCTTACCAGCTCAAAATTTCGAAACCTATTTTTTCCTGAAGTACGGGGCAGATAAAGCTCAAATTTTGTGAGTATGTAAGGAAGTACGGCAGAAATAGGCTAACCTTCTGGCTTCTCGAAACTCGAAGCCGTTCGTTCGGGAGAACCGGAAAACAAAAAAGTGAGGTTAGGTGCGAGAGAGAGAGATCAATGAAAACGTTTCTTTGAACCAATGAAAACGTCTCTTGAAATCAATAAAACTGTTTCTTTATTATATGCTCACTACACCGAGAGAAAAAGTTTCATTGATTCACCGAAATCTTTGTCAATGAAATGAAATACTTGAATTTTAATACTATCTTTTCTTTGAATGATCTCAAACTCAATGAAAACTAGTGACATTGATACGAAGAAACATTTCTTTAAACCAATGAGCCTTTTTCATTGATTTTAAAGATATCGTCTTTGATTCAATGAAACCTTCTTCTTACCACCTCAAAATTTCGAAACCTATTTTTTCCTGAAGTACGCGGCAGATAAAGCTCAAATTTTGTGAGTATGTAAGGAAGTACGGCAGAAATAGGCTAACCTTCTGGCTTCTCGAAACTCGAAGCCGTTCGTTCGGGAGAACCGGAAAACAAAAAAGTGAGGTTAGGTGCGAGAGAGAGATCAATGAAAACGTTTCTTTGAACCAATGAAAACGTCTCTTGAAATCAATAAAACTGTTTCTTTATTATAAGCTCACTAAGTAAATTTTTATTTACAGGTAATGAAATGTTCTCTTTGAAATTTGAATGCACTATTTCATTGAAATCAATGAAAAAAAAATCAATACATCCATTTCTTTGGCGTCAATGAAATCCTTTCTCTCGGTGTACAAGTTTATTCGTACTAAAAATCTTTAAAAATAAATATTCATTCCAATATTATCAATAATATGAAAAGATCGTGGTTTGCGTGCTCCACAAGTGGAACTCAATTATTTTAGCCAAGCCAGCGAATTACACAACCCCCTTGAGTGACCACTGTGACCGATATATCACCATATCAACCCTCGAGCGTTATATTCACCACGAATTGAATTTTTTTTTTCTTTTTTCAACTTCAATTCGTTGTGGATTTGGTCTCTCGGGTTTGTCGAAGGGTCGATTCTCAAGTTAAAAGCATTGCGTCGTAGATTTAATGCTGGTCCATCGGTGAACGCGAGGGTGAGACTCTATTGCAGAATATACGATATTCTGCTATAGTACTACCGCGTTATGCTGTTCCAGTGCAGAACATTGTGCCAAGGGTGATGTTATGACAATTATAAGTTTTCCGTAGGTACATGAAACGGCACGTGCTATGACCCCGTCGCCGCTTTGCCTTCATCGACATCGTAGCTGTTCCCTCTGCATGGTGAACTGCATATCGAGAGGGGCGACTGTATGTACTAAGAGGAGCGCGCTCGACGCGTGGCGTCGCGTGAGAACGGCGTCGCTCACACGCGGCGCACACACGGGCCAACACGCGTACACATCATGTCGAGACCTACTGTCCTGATATACTATGCGGTACGCAAAAGTATATGGAATGTATGATGGACAGTAAGCATTTCTTTGTCACTACATTTTAATATTATATTATTTGGATTGATTTTTGGTAAAGGAAAATTCGAGGGTCTGTTTAATTTTTTAGACAAATATAATTAAAGCAAATATTGAGGAAATTGAGGAAAACCCTTTTGCTTCCTCATAAAGGATTATTTTCGTTTTTTTTTAATTTTTAATGTTACACGGAAAGAAAAAAGTAGTTTTGGCTACCAATTCCAGCATATGCTGTGCCGCGAGTTAGTTACTGAAACTAAATTGGAATCGTAGTCTCAAGTTTTTTTTCGATTGGAGCAAAAATAGTACGTATGACCAACAATTTGATTCCTGCAACTATCACAGCTGCTATCCAATCCAAATGATTCGTTACGCTAACCAACCGGTGAGTTGAGGTTATAATCTCAGCTGGTCATTATTACTAATCAATACTCTACCAACTAGGTTATAGTTTCTTCAACCGACCGAGTAGTTGGCGCTATTCTAACAATTTCGATTGGTTGTCGGGACCGATAAATCAGTTTTTACAACTACTTTTTTCTTTCCGTGTAGGACACTCAGAATGGTCCAAAATGTCGAGAAAAGTGGTTTAGAAAAAATGTGTGTGTGTGTGTATATGTGTGTATGTGTGTATGTGTGTGATGAAAGGCCAAAAATTCATATAACTGTAACTTATAAAGTATTAGACCGAATCAGCTAAAATTTAAACAACTTATACAGTACTGGCTAATCTTCAATTGGTATAAATTTTACAAAAATCGCTTAACGCATTTCATTTTTACAAGAACTTTGAAATTTTGAAAAAAGTACGTAAATGCTCTAGCTCGAACGAATTTTTAGCTATCGGGTTGAAACTTCGTATTAAAATTGAACAAAGTGATACAACCTTTGGTATTGAATTTGGGCCAAATCGGTAAAGCGATTCGGTTTTTATGAGATTTTGAATTTTTCGAAAAAATTTTGTTTAGCTCTAATTCAGGTAAAATTTCAACTAATCGACTGAAATTTTCTACACAGGAAAAATAACATTCAGCCCTACTACGTAGCAAATTTGGTGATGATCGGTAAAGCGGTTCGGATTTTACGTGATTTTGAATTTTTAAAAAATTTATTGGTGTCGCTCCGGATTTCGTAAAACGTCAGAAATCATCAACTTCGTCAATAATTTTCATTTTCGCAAAGCTTCCTCTATGAGGATGCCAAAAATAAAATAAAGAAACTTCCTCATAGAGGCGGCGTTTGCAAAAGATGAAAATTAATGAGAAAGCAATGTGCAAAGTTTTACTTTGCATCCTTTTTTTTTGGTTATGTAAATATATTTTGGCCTCTTCACGTTGGAGAAATATTTTCGTTTATTATGTTGGTGGGCAAACCAAAAGCTGCCGAGATGTACGTTAAAGACACGCGACCACTGCACACGTCGTCCACGCGACTCCGCGTGCACTTCACCAATGGCCTACATATTCTTTGATTCCTCATTGCACCTCAAACACTCCTTTTCTGCACCTGCATCATGCACGATCTGCTACTGCAACATGGTAAACAAAAATTCGGGGATTAATATACATTTAGGGGTCGGGTCAAAAAAATTGATTTTGAAAATTCAATATCATCCAAATCCTATTGCATATAAAAATGGCCAACACACTATATTGTTGGTACTCGGTGAAAGGATTTTTTTACTGTCGTCTGACTTGCATTTGCTTTTCAATATTATCTTAAGCAAAGTTCTTAGGTTTTCCATTCTGCGCATGATTCAGATCAAACTACTAGGCAGATTGAAATGGTTGACGTCTCATTTTCTTCTTCATGAAAAGATACACCGGCTAAATGGAGCAAATGTTAATAAAAGGTAATATTTTTTAAGTGACATAATTATTAATAAATAAATGTTATGCTATTTTCTAAATCAGTGATTAACTTTGCTTTCAGAATGAAAAAAAATAGTTTGCTCCATTTAGCCGGTGTATCTTTTCATGAAGAAGAAAATGAGACGTCAACCATTCCAATCTGCCTAGTAGTTTGATCTGAATCATGCGCAGAATGGAAAACCTAAGAACTTTGCTTAGGAAAATATTGAAAATTATATGCAAGTCAGACGACAGTAAAAAATCCTTTCATCGAATACCAACAATATAGTGCGTTGGGCATTTTTATATGCAATAGGATTTGGAGGATATTGAATTTCCAAAATCAATTTTTTTTACCTGACTCCCTCCCCTTAAGGCATTCTCCACGAACTAAGCCACTTTTTTTTCGAACCCTTTCAGATTCTGCTCATACTTTTCTATACGTTTTAATATTACATAATTTCAAGTATTGTCTACGATTTTTTTTCTTCAAATTTTTCACTCAACTTTTTTGAACAGTTTTTTCTCATTCTATATATTTCAAAAAGACTTCGTATAAAAAAGTATAAGAACAATTAGTGATATATTTCCTTTTGCTTTGCAAAAGATCTTATCAGAAAAAAAAACATAATTTTTTTTCCATTCAATGCGTCGACTTTTGTTTTGCTGTAAATTTTCCAGAAAATTTGACAGTGCGTGGAAAGCCTGAAAAACAATAGCAATATGGAAATTGATATAGTTTATATAAAAAGAATATTATAAGATAAATGTTCAATTTTTATATTTCTTGCCTTGTCGAGAATTTCAAGATCCTCATGAATTTGAATTCATAAATTCTGAAAGAAAATTAAGAAAATGTGGACTTTATTAAGAATTAATTACACTATTTTTTAATAAAATAAAGATGTATTTCCAGAAATGTGTAAAATTAAGATCAAACCACATCAGATGTGTAATAATAGAAAAAGGTTTTTAAAAAATCATTTTCCACTATTTTAATTTATAAAAGTGTCCTACATTGAAAACTGATTTTATTTTTCAATGGAAAAGTCTTTGAAACCACTACTGAAAATTAATGTGGAAAGAGATCACGATCATCAAAAATGTGTAAAATTAAAATCAAACCACATCAGATGTGTAATAATAGAAAAAGGTTTTTAAAAAATCATTTTCCACTATTTTAATTTATAAAAGTGTCCTACATTGAAAACTAATTTTATTTTTCAATGGAAAAGTCTTTGAAACCACTACTGAAAATTAATGTGGAAAGAGATCACGATCATCAAAAATGTGTAAAATTAAGATCAAACCACATTAGATGTGTAATAATAGAAAGAGGTTTAAAAAAAAACATTTTCCACTATTTTAATTTATAAAAGTGTCCTATATTGAAAACTTATTTTATTTTTCAATGGAAAAGTCTTTGAAACCACTACTGAAAATTAATGTGGAAAGAGATCACGATCATCAAAAATGTGTAAAATTAAAATCAAACCACATCAGATGTGTAATAATAGAAAAAGTTTTTTAAAAAATCATTTTTCACTATTTTGATTTATAAAAGTGTCCTACATTGAAAACTGATTTTATTTTTCAATGGAAAAGTCTTTGAAACCACTACTGAAAATTAATGTGGAAAGAGATCACGATCATCAAAAATGTGTAAAATTAAAATCAAACCACATTAGATGTGTAATAATAGAAAGAGGTTTAAAAAAAACATTTTCCACTATTTTAATTTATAAAAGTGTCCTACATTGAAAACTGATTTTATTTTTCAATGGAAAAGTCTTTGAAACCACTACTGAAAATTAATGTGGAAAGAGATCACGATCATCAAAAATGTGTAAAATTAAAATCAAACCACATCAGATGTGTAATACTAGAAAAAGTTTTTTAAAAAATCATTTTCCTCTATTTTAATTAATAAAAGTGTCCTACATTGAAAACTGATTTTATTTTTCAATGGAAAAGTCTTCGAAACCACTACTGAAAATTAATGTGGAATGAGATCGCGCACCCCAAGTTTTGTTCTATTGTGTAAAAAAAAAATCTGTACTCTAGAGTTGGTAATAAATCAATTCGTAATGCGGTTCGATTATGCATACGCTGCACTCGTAGCCGCTGGGTTGGCAAACTATTCCTCCATAATTCTCACGAATTATTGGCACGGCCAACAACCCCAAACACTCGGGATTGCACAATGTGTCTCCTTTTGTGAATACTGGTAAAGTACACATTGAGCGCGAACGAGACGATGAAAAAAGAATCAATCGGGTGGAATGGGAAGGTACTAAATTCGCTGCTCTATTTCCCAATTTCATCATGATCTCCTTACAACATTTGATCGACGAAATAATAAATACACCATCCGACCCATAACCACCATGGCAATTCATCCGCATATTCATATATAGGCCCTTTCCAATTCCCGTGAAACTTTTCTCCTGTTTTATTACAGGTTTTAAGCAGAACTTAATTTTTTTCAAGATTTTTTCAAGCATAAGTGACCGAGCATTTAAATATTGAACATCGTTAAAAAAATTGAAAAACATAATTTTTATATAAGATATGTATTTTGCACTGGGGTTTTTTCCATTTTTAACGGCTTTAGAGAATGACTTGAAAAATTGACGCATACGTTGACCCACTTTGGGTCGTAACTCAAATATGTTGATATCTAATACAAGATTTTTAAGAATAATTTTTTATTTTTTAATTGGGTCGAAAAATTTTTATTAGAAAAATTTATAAAAAAAAAGTTTCAGTAAAAAACATCTAAAAAAAATGTTCGATGTTTTTTTATACACTGAGAGAAAATTATGGTACTAGTAACTATAATGTGACAACTATTAATTTTTAGTTCTTACGAATAATTTTTTTTTAGTTGTCACAATTATAAAATAAATAAATAAGTAAATAAGGTATTTTTTAGTTTGTTTAAAGATCTTTAAATCGGGGTGATTTTCTTAACGTTTGAAATACCTTTAATTAACATTACATAATGAAAAAAAAAAATTAAAAAAGGTCTTCTTTCTCATTTTCCTTCCGATAAAAAATGTTGTTATTCGTGATAGTATTTTTGAGATTTTTTAGAGATTTTTAAATCGGGGCGTTTTTCTTAACGTTCGAAATACCTTCAATTAATATCATAAGATGAAAAAAAAAATTGAAAAATGTTATTGTTCGTCAAAGTATTTTTGACATTTTTGTGAGATTTTTAAATCGAAGCGTTTTTTATTTAACGTTTAAAAATTCTTTGAATAATATTATAAAATGGGAAAAAAATAGCAGGAGGTCTCGGCCCACTCTGATTTATGGCTCAAACGTTTTGTTGCACAAAACAGTATTTTTGAGAATTTTTTGGGATTTTCAAATTAGGCCGTTTTTTAGATAGCTTTAATTATTCATAACCAAAAAATTTCGATAAAAAGAAATCTGACAAAATGTTCGCATGCATTTTTTATTTGGAAGAATAACATAAAAAAAAGGATGTAAAGTAGAACCTTGCACATTGCTTCCTCATCCTTTTTTGCTTTTTACAAAGTCGCCTCTATGAGGAAGTTTCTTTATTTTATTTTTGGCTTCCTCATAGAGGAAACTTTGCGAAAGATGAAAATTATTGACGAAGTTGATGATTTCTGACATTTTACGAAATCTAGAGCAACATCAATAAATTTTAAAAAAATTCAAAATCACGTAAAATCCGAACCGCTTTACCGATCATCACCAAATTTAGCACGTAGCAGGGCTGAATGTTATTTTTCTTGTGTAGAAAATTTCAGTCGATTGAAATTTTACCTGAATTAGAGCAAAACGAAATTTTTTCGAAAAATTCAAAATCTCATAAAAACCGAACCGCTTTACCGATTTGGCCCAAATTCAATACCAAAGGTCGTATCACTTTGTTCAATTTTAATACGAAGTTTCAGCCCGATAGCTAAAAATTTGTTCGAACTAGAGCATTTACGTACATTTTTCAAAATTTCAAAATTCTTATAAAAATGAAATGCGTTAAGCGATTTTTGTAAAATTTATACCAATTGAAGATTAGCCAGTACTGTATATGTTGTTTAAATTTTAGCTGATTCGGTCGAATACTTTATAAGTTACAGTTATATGAATTTTTGGCCTTTCATTACACACACACACACATACATACATCCGGCCAATTTTTCTAAACCACGTTTCTCGACGTTTCAGACCATTTTAAGGTAGTTCTGTCGCTTCACGCTCACTTCGCATAAGTTTCCGAAAAATGAGAGCGATTTGCAAACACTTCTTGATGATATAAAAATCTGAAAAAAATCATGCATTTTTAAGATACTTAAGACATTATTTCGACATAATAATAATTCCAAAATGTTATTAACAAATTGATGAAAAATAAGAATGTTCAACAAATCTTCCGACAACCTAATTTTTTTGTTTCGATGAAAATGATTCGTTCATTTTTCTGAATACGTATGAATTTTTTCAAATTTTTTTCTTTGCTTTGAATTTTGTGATTTTTTCCATGTAAAAAGTCGAAAAATTCAAAGCAAAGAAAAAAATTTGAAAAAAATCATACGTACTCAGAAAAATGAACAAATCATTTTCACCGAATCAAAAAAATTAAATTGTCGGAAAATTTGTTAAACAATTTTATTTTTCATCAATTTGTTAATAACATTTTGGAATTATTATTATGCCGAATTAATGTCTTCAGCATCTTTAATATGCATGATTTTTTACAGATTTTTATATCATCGAGAAGTGTTTGCAATTCGCTCTCATTTTTCGGAAACTTATGCGAAGTGAGCGTGAAGCGACAGAACTACCTTAAACGTTTTGACATGAAAATCTCGAAAAAAAAATTTTCATGAAAACAAACCTTCTTCTATGAGGAAGCAAAATTACCGCGAAAAAAAAAATGAGGTTCATTCGTTGACCGAGTTGATATGGAATGACCCATATACATATATGCTCATCGATCAACGAACCGTTGATCCCATTCGAATAATCATTTTCTCAGGATCCACTCTGTTTCGAGTCCCAATGGACCGGCGACGCATTGATGGAGTTTATGTTGTATATGTTATTAGGCAGGTTGAATCGAACGCTTCATTCTGTGGTGGCTTTCACAATTCTCGATACTCGCACCCGGAACAACCCCGATACCTACGGACTCGCGTCATCTCAACACGTGACTCGGTCTGAAGGGTGTGAGTGTCCTATAGGTATAGACGTACACACATGTGTCCAAGTATAGATTCGCTTTACATGTGCTAGTCGATCTGGAGCATGTATAATTCGCCCTGAATCATACAATATCGAATGTACGTCCATACACTCAGAAATATTAAAGTCAGAACCTTTGTTGTCGGGACAAGGGAGAGAAGTCGGTGCAATGTGGATATAACTCATGGTGGGGTAAAATGGTAAATCATTTTGGTTTCTGTAGTCAATAAAAACTGTAAACATTATTATTATTCTCTTACGTAAAAAAATGTAAACATAATTATAAGTTTCTTACATAAAAAAATGTAAACATAATTATAATTGTCTTACATAAAAAAATGTAAAAATAATTATAATTTTCTTACATAAAAAAATGTAAAAATAATTATAATTTTCTTACATAAAAAAATGTAAATATAATTATAATTTTCTTACATAAAAAAATGTAAGCATAATTATAATTTTCTTACATAAAAAAATGAAAAAATAATTATAATTTTCTTACATAAAAAAATGTGAATATAATTATAATTTTCTTACATAAAAAAATGTAAGCATAATTATAATTTTCTTACATAAAAAAATGTAAACATAATTATAATTTTCTTACATAAAAAAAGTAAAAATAATTATAATTTTCTTACATAGAAAAATATAAAAATAATTATAATTTTCTTACATAAAAAACTGTAAACATAATTATAATTTTCTTACATAAAAAAATGTAAACATAATTATAATTTTCTAACATAAAAATATATAAAAATAATTATAATTTTCTTACATAAAAAAATATAAAAATAATTATAATTTTCTTACATAAAAAAATGTAAACATAATTATAATTTTCTAACATAAAAAAATGTAAATATAATTGTAATTTCCTTACATAAAAAAAAATGTAGACATAATTATAATTTTTTTACATAAAAGAAATGTCGACATAATTATAATTTTCTTATATAAAAAAATGTCAACATAATTATAATTTTCTAACATAAAAAAATGTAAAAATAATTATAATTTTCTAACATAAAAAAATGAAAACATAATTATAATTTTCCTACATAAAAAAATATAAAAATAATTATAATTTTCTTACATCAAAAAATGTAAACATAATTATAATTTTCTTACATAAAAAAATGTAAACATAATTATAATTTTCTAACATAAAAATATATAAAAATAATTATAATTTTCTTACATAAAAAAATGTAAACATAATTATAATTTTCGAACATAAAAAAATGTAAACATAATTATAATTTTCGAACATAAAAAAATGTAAATATAATTATAATTTTCGAACATAAAAAAATGTAAACATAATTATAATTTTCTTACATAAAAAAATGTAAACATAATTATAATTTTCTAACATAAAAAAATGTAAAAATAATTATAATTTTCTTACATACAAAAATGTAACCATAATTATAATTTTCTTACATAAAAAAAATGTAAACATTTTTATAATTATAATTTTAACAAATTACAAACAATTATAATTTTCTAACAAAAAAAAATGTAAACATAATTATAATTTTCCGTTGACAGAGTTAATAGAATAATGAATAATAAACACATACGTCAATTCAGCCTCGAATTTAAAAAAAAAGGATGTAAAATAGAATTTTGCATATTGCTTCCTTATTATTCTTAATTTTTCCGAAAACCTAACTATACAATAAGGAAGTACGTTGATCAATTTTAGTTTTCTCTTATAGGAAATTGAGTAAAAAATGAAAATTAATGAGTGAAAAATTGTACTTTGCATTCTTGTTTAAAAAATTGGAGAAATTGACAATCAACTTGTTCATAAAGTTGAATTGTGATGTAAAATAAATTGAATAAAAATTAAGTCACATGCAACATTTGAACCCCTTCATTGATTTTAGTCTATTACTAAACACTATTATACATAAAATATTTATAAATTATATAGAAATATTTATAATGTTTTATATATATATATATAAAACAATTATATTAAATATATACATATATATAAAATATTATATATCGTTTTCTAAATATTTTATGTTGATGAAAGTTTGCAAAAAAAGAATGCTGGATATTAATTCGTTCGTGAATTTTTTTAAAAATACCACAACATGGAAATTTCCTCGATTTTCTCAGGTTGCGTCTTGGAAGTATGCTTTGTATAATAATTAATCGTGAAAGCAATATAATCTGGAGCGCCTAGCTGGAGCACACAAAAGCCCCACAAATATTGCTGTTTACATGCGAGAAGCCTGAAAATCCTTTGTGGGCCTCAGGTTGAGGACGCACCACTCAGAGACCGACGGATAGAACGTCTGACGCACTAGGCGAGTCGACAAAGCTAGACATAAATAGCTAAAGGTAAATAAGAATGTAAATTGCTTTTCTAGTGTGCTTCGTTCACGTCAGTATTATCATCTGATCGTGCGAAAAAGAATAATTTTTACATGAACTATTGTCACAAATCTACATAAAATTAAGGAATCTTTCCAGTCTGAAAAAAAATCGAAATTTTTTTTAATCTTGTCCATTAGTATATACGGTCAAAAACATCCTCTTAAATTTTTAAAGCGAAATTCGAAATACTTCGCTGGCATAGTTTATGGACCTGGCATCGCCGGTTGGTCGTAAGTACACAATTTAGGTATATGATATTTTCAGAGTTGTAAATGCCTAATACTTATAGAAATAATGATGATGATAGGATCAGCTCTATAATTATGATTTTATAATAATAACATGTAGTGATTGTAATACGATGATTAAACTTTGGAAGGGCTGTAAAAATTATTATTTTTCAATAAAAATTCACGGTAATGCTTTTGAAAAAATGGAAAAAAATAAGTAATGCATTAAAAAAGTAATACTTTACTTATTTCTTCCATTTTTTCCACTATTTCTTGCAATATTAAAGCGAAAATTAGTATTTTTTTCAGCTATTCAGATGTTTACACTCTATTTTATAATCACTACATATTATTATTATGAAATAATAATTACAAAACAACTTGTACTGTAAACTATATCTCATAAATTAATGGGGATTTACAACGCTGGATATTTCTACACTCGAAACTTTAAACGCGTTTTTCTCGAAACGACATTTTTCAAAACGCTGGACATTTCCAGGGTACAGTTTTCAAGCGATCGTTTTCAAATTTTAGGAGAACATTCTTCACGCTACTCTCTATCGTGCTATGGAAGCTTTTTTTTAATCTTCCCATTTTTTTAAAAGAAAAACTGTCGAAAAAAACGGCTAAATTCGGTACTTTTTGTTCAAACCGCCGCCATTTTGTCAATTTTGATTTTAAAAAAAGCCTCCATAGCGCGATAGCCAATCGCATACTAATTAATAATCCTTTGGGGGTTTTTTTTCAGATCTAATTTGCGACCCCTAGGATGTCCACCATGAGGCTATCTATTTTATCAACATTATTTTCAACAATTAAAAAAAAATATTTAAACAATAAAAATCGTCTTAGAAAAAATCATTTTCTGTCATTCATGATTACTTTAATATGTCATAAAAAATTCAGATTGAACGGCGTATAATAACCGTCCGAAAAAAAATCGTGAAAATAGGCTATTTTTCGGGACGTTACACTGGAAAGATCCCTTAATGTTTTAGCACACTGCAAATTCTCATCAAATGAATTTTTCTTAGATTATAACGATTGAGGATCGATTTTCATCCAACATAACGTTGCACAACCAAGCAACGGTTTATTCGTTTATTATTTTGTTTAACTCACTTTTGTTAACAATTTAGTCAACTGACGTAGTTTACCGTGAAGAACACGTAATACAATTCAGAGCTTTTGAACGAAAATTTACATTATCGCTCTGTTGTAACTTTTGCAAAACTTGAGATAGCGAGCTCAAATTTAGTATATAAATGAAACAATAGTCAGCCATTATATACATTTTTTGGAAAGATTGGAAGTTTTTATTTATAAACTCATCATCGAAATTTAATATACAATTGTGGTATAAAATTCATGTACTTTTCCAGTAAAATTAAAGCAAATTATTAAAATGAAAGTACTTAAGCTGAAGGACCTCGATCGATGGCCTATTGTCAATCCGAACATTCTTAAAACTATGTACCTTAAGAAAAAAAAAATAAAAATAAAATATGTACAACGTATCGTCAATAAATTCTTTTACTACTACTGAAAGTACTTTTACTGTAAAATTAAAGTGAATTATTGAATGTGCTGTACCATACATTAATTTTATATTACACTTGCATACTAAATTTAATATACTAATTTATGAATAAAAACTTCCAGTAAAAGTCCACTAAATTTCAGACAGATTTTTTTTACAGTGTATGTATAATTTAGTGATGAAGGGTATGAAATTTTTTATTTTATTTCCATAAAATTGTTGAATTATTTTTAAAAATATACTTTATCACATTTACTTTCGGAAACGCTCATAATAATAACGGAATAACGAAATAAAAAAAGAAAATTCAGGGTGGGGTTCAAAATAGCGAATGGTTAAAATATCGAATTTCAAAATAAAGAACGTCCAAAACTAGAATGGCGATCATTACGAAATTCGGTATTTCAGCCATTGGCTATTTCGATCAATTATCGCCCCCATCTTATTGAAATGCATTCAAAATATCAAATGGCTAAAATAGCGAATTTCATAATGATAGTCATTCTATATTTAGAAGTTCCTTCACTGAGCGAAATTTGCATGATTCTGGTAACTATTCAGTGATAATTATATTTTATTAGTCCAGGTGACTATTTTCGTGTAGTTACATTAACAGTAACGTAGTTACGTTAACAGTAAAGAGAGTTAATGTAACTACGAAAATAGTCATCTGGACTGATAAAATATAATTATCACTGAATAGTTGCCAGGACCATCTTAGTTTCTCTCAGTGTTATTTTGAAATTGGCTATTTTAGCCATTCGTTATTTTGACCTCCAACCCTTTTTATTTTCTTCACGAAAAAAAAGGCTTGGTTGGAACTATCAAGTGCTATGGTTATATATGCGCCAGACAATTAATTGGTTAGACCAACCAAGTTATTTGTTAGGCTACCAATTTCTTGGTTGGTCTAACCAAGTCACTTGGTTGGTCTAATCAAGTGACTTGGTAACCTAACCAAGTGACTTGGTTAGACCAACCAAGTGACTTGGTAAGCTAACTAAGTGACTTGGTTAGACCAACCAAGTGACTTGGTAAGCTATCTAAGTGACTTGGTTAGACCAACCAAGTGACTTGGTAAGCTAACTAAGTGACTTGGTTAGACCAACCAAGAAATTGGTAGCCTAACAAATTACTTGGTTGGACTTGGTAACCTAACCAAGTGACTTGGTTAGACCAACAAAGTGACTTGGTAAGCTAACCAAGTGACTTGGTTAGACCAACCAAGTGACTTGGTTAGACCAACCAAGTGACTTGGTTACACCAACCAAGTGACTTGGTTAGACCAACCAAGTGACTTGGTTAGACCAACCAAGTGACTTGGTAAGCTAACCAAGTGACTTGGTTAGACCAACCAAGTGACTTGGTAAGCTAACCAAGTGACTTGGTTAGACCAACCAAGTGACTTGGTTAGACCAACCAAGTGACTTGGTTAGACCAACCAAGAAATTGGTAGCCTAACAAATTACTTGGTTGGTCTAACCAATTAATTGTCTGGCGCATATATAACCAAGTGACTTGGTAACCTAACCAAGTGACTTGGTAACCTAACCAAGTGACTTGGTAACCTAACCAAGGGACTTGGTAACCTAACCAAGTGACTTGGTAACCTAACCAAGTGACTTGGTTAGACTAACCAAGAAATTGGTAGCCTAACCAAGAAATTGGTCGGTCTAACCAATTAATTGTCTGGCGCATATATAACCATAGCACTTGGTTGTTTCAACCAAGCCATTCTTTCCGTATTGTATTCAAGCAATAAACATTGTTATCGTTAAACAAATAGTTTGTAACTGAAGGGATAGTTACAACGCCGGTTCGAGGATGCATTACGTTTGCCCCACACTCCCCCAGTCTACCGCCCCTGAGTGGCGTCGTCAGCCACGGTGCAGACAGGCCTCGCTCTCCACTATAGTATACCACCACAACTATACTGTAACTATACCTACTACTACTACTTCTACCGCTACCACTACTACTATTACAACCCCCCAGAGCCTTTTGATAACCGAGCGGGGGTGGGAGAAGTTATAAATGGGGGGTGCGCCAGACGTCCTGGCAGCATTACAAGTCGAGACTTCGCGGGGTGCGCATCGACCACCGTCATCAGCCCCGACGTCCAAACTATACCAGACTATAGAATACGAAAAGCGATAACGCGCAAGCCAAAACCGTCGGAGAAAAAGAGACGAGAGAAAAGAGAACCGACGGATTTTCCCACACAGAACGCAAAAGCCGGCTACTACGTCGACGTCGACGTTGCTGACGACGACGACGACGACGACGACCTCGAATCGATTTCCCACTACTCGCGACCTCCTCGCGGTTATCGCAAAACTGTCTCGGCATTCACGCTTTTTCTTTTTTTTTTCGCTCACCCGGTCAACGAAAAAATAGTAACTTCAGAATACATCGAGTACTTGTTTTTTCGTTTTTTTTATATTGTATCTGAACTGAGAGCCGAAACCGAAATTGCAACGGCGAAAATGTTCAAGGAAGTGCTGAGCAAATCGGGCAGGCGAATTTTGAAGGTAAGCTGCTTAATTCCCATAAAGATGGTGTCCCACTTATTGACCCTTTAAGATACGTTTACTGAAGGTTTTAATAGTACACTGTAAAAAAAATGTACTTGGAATTTAGTGTACTTTTGATGGAAGTTTTTATTCATTAAGTAGTATATTAAATTTAGTAAAAGTTTCAATGTTAATAACATTCATAGACAAATATTTTAGTTGTTTGGCTGATGATATTATATTTTTGAAATGCTTTACTATTTAGTACATTTTTGTACTTTTTTCACAAGGAAATACCAATGAAAATGAGTCTTAAGAGGTCTGCGTGAATTTGTGTTTAAAAAATCGGTTTTATATTTTTTTTCTGGTTAAAATATTGAGATTACAAGGTCGCTATTTTACGCAATTATTAATTCATAGTTTTGTAAATATTTAAAAAATTGTCGAAATTTTAAATTATATTAAATTTAGTATACAAGTGTAATGTAAAATTTACTTTAATTTTACAGTAAATTGAATTTTAATAATTTGCCTTAATTTTACTGAAAAATTACATGAATTTTATACCACAATTGTATATTAAATTTCTATGACGAGTTTATGAATAAAAACTTCCAATCTTTTCCAACAGTGTAAGATATTAAGGTGATTTTGTGTTTGATCGCAATATTTGTGTATTCCACGTGACTGAATATTATAATGTGTTAAGGGGATTTACGCAGCAAGTCAAACCGGTTCGCCTAATTATCATATTTTTTGTTCTCCATTACGTCGTACAAGTGGTTGATCTTTTTAGTTGCTTCTTCACTTTTTATTATCGTTCATCTTTATCGTGACTTCAATTTTTATTTTACAATCTTGTTGTGTTTTCATTTTAACTCAATTTTTGGAAAGATGGTTTTTATTCTTCATGTGGAACATTTTTTCATTCATCGCATCGATTAGTTTGATTTTTTTTACTTTTTAGCATTAAATAAAAATATTGACGACATTTTGCTTTGGGAAGTCAAGATTTGCTTCTAATAGCCTTAATTATAAAAAATAGACATCCCAATACCAATAATTAACGACATAATTGTACCTGAAATCGCAATTTTGTTTTATTTTGCAGCGAGGAATTTTTCTGAATTTTAGATATTTAAAAAAGTGGATTATAAATTATAAAAAATAGACATTCCGATACCAATAATTAACGACATAATTGTACCTGAAATCGAGATTTTGCTTTATGTTTTAGCGAGGAATTTTTCTGAATTTTCGATATCTAAAAAAAGTGGATTATAGCAACAAAAAAAAATTCAGAATATATTTGCAAAAGTGGGCTTTTGGATTAGTGGGACACTTGCCACCTTCTAGCAGAGGGAATACGCAGTGCTGCTACTGCTATAAAGTATTATTATTAGCGCACCACGTTTTATTGATTCGCTGCTATAGTAAACTATTTATTTTTTGATTCTTAAAATATATACTGCATTAATATATCGCAGTATAATTTCAAGCGGTAAAAATAATACTAATACACAAATTATAGAATATTTTCTATAGCATTAAAAAAATGATAATATAATTTCATATTATATGTTTAAATGCAATATAATTATGCAATAATATTAATACACAAAATATAGAATATTTTCTATAGCATTAAAAAAATGATAATATAATTTCAAATTATATGTTTAAATGCAATATAATTATGCAATAATACTAATACACAAATTATATAGAATATTTTCTATAGCATCAAAAAAATTATAATATAATTTCATATTATATATTTAAATGCAATATAATTATGCAATAATACGAATACACAAAATATAGAATATTTTCTATAGCATTAAAAACAATGATAATATAATTTCATATTATATGTTTAAATGCAATATAATTATGCAATAATACTAATACACAAATTATAGAATATTTTCTATAGCATTAAAAAAATGATAATATAATTTCATATTATATGTTTAAATGCAATATAATTATGCAATAATACTAATACACAAATTATAGCATATTTTCTATAGCATTAAAAAAATGATAATATAATTTCATATTATGTGTTTAAATGCAATATAATTATGCAATAATACTAATACACAAATTATAGAATATTTTCTATAGCATTAAAAAAAATGATAATATAATTTCATATTATATGTTTAAATACAATATAATTATGCAATAATACTAATACACAAATTATAGAATATTTTCTATAGCATTAAAAAAAATGATAATATAATTTCATATTATATGTTTAAATGCAATATAATTATGCAATACTACTAATACACAAATTATAGAATATTTTCTATAGCATTAAAAAAATGATAATATAATTTCATATTATATGTTTAAATGCAATATAATTCTGCAATAATACCAATACAAAAATTATAGAATATTTTCTATAGCATTAAAAAAATGATAATATAATTTCATATTATATGTTTACATGCAATATAATTATGCAATAATACTAATACACAAATTATAGAATATTTTCTATAGCATTAAAAAAATGATAATATAATTTCATATTATATGTTTAAATGCAATATAATTATGCAATAATACTAATACACAAATTTTAGAATATTTTCTATAGAATCGAAAAATTATAATATAATTTCATATTATATATTTAAATGCAATATAATTATGCAATAATACTAATACACAAAATATAGAATATTTTCTATAGCATTAAAAAAATGATAATATAATTTCATATTATATGTTTAAATGGAATATAATTATGCAATAATACTAATACACAAATTATAGAATATTTTCCATAGTATCAAAAAAATGATAATATAATTTCATATTATATATTTAAATGCAATATAATTATGCAATAATAATAATACACAAATTATAGAATATTTTCTATAGCATTAAAAAAATGATAATATAATTTCATATTATATGTTTAAATGCAATATAATTATGCAATAATACTAATACACAAATTATAGAATATTTTCTATAGCATTACAAAAATGATAATATAATTTCATATTATATGTTTAAATGCAATATAATTCTGCAATAATACGAATACACAAAATATAGAATATTTTCTATAGCATTAAAAACAATGATAATATAATTTCATATTATGTGTTTAAATGCAATATAATTATGCAATAATACTAATACACAAATTATAGAATATTTTCTATAGTATCAAAAAAATGATAATATAATTTCGTATTATATATTTAAATCCAATATAATTATGAAATAATACTAATACACAAATTATAGAATATTTTCTATAGCATTAAAAAAAATGATAATATAATTTCATATTATATGTTTAAATGTAATATAATTATGCAATAATACTAATACACAAATAATAGAATATTTTCTATAGCTTTAAAAAAATGATAATATTATTTCATATTATATGTTTAAATGCAATATAATTATGCAATAATACTAATACACAAATTATAGAATATTTTCTATAGCTTTAAAAAAATGATAATATTATTTCATATTATATATTTAAATGCAATATAATTATGCAATAATACGAATACACAAATTATATAGAATATTTTCTATAGCATCAAAAAAATGATAATATAATTTCATATTATGAATTTAAATGCAATATAATTATGCAATAATACTAATACACAAATTATAGAATATTTTCTATAGCATTAAAAAAAATGATAATATAATTTCATATTATATGTTTAAATGCAATATAATTATGCAATAATACTAATACACAAAATATAGAATATTTTCTATAGCATTAAAAAAAATGATAATATAATTTCATATTACATGTTTAAATGCAATATAATTATGCAATAATAATAATACACAAATTTAAAAAATGATAATATAATTTCATATTATATGTTTAAATGCAATATAATTATGCAATCTATTAAAAATATTTTATCGAATAAATTAATCCTGTATCTTACAAAAAATATTTTATTTAATTTCAGGCCATTAAGAAGCTATCGACGCGAAGCCGAGTGGTGAGAAAATCCCAGCAAATATCGCACTACGAGATGAGTCCGACACGAACAAACAACTGGACACCGAGTTATCCGGATCCCGAGTCCGTTTCCCTCTCTTGGTCTCTGCCCTCGCTGGATACTAAGAGCGTTGACACATATTTGACGTACGTGACCGAAGGCATGGACGAGTGCTCCTCTATGTGCTGCTACTGCAGAGAACTCGACGAGAATCAGAGAAACGAGAACCGTGAAAACGAGATGATAATCTAACGAGCGTGATACCACGTTTTTTTATTGTTATTTAAAAAAAGACTATAATTTATATTATTTTCGATATTATCTATATAAGCTGTGAAATGAGTCTAGATTTTCTATCTTTCTTCTAAGGGCATTACGACGCATTTTTATTGTTTAGATCTTTATTTTTTTTATTATTTTTTTTTTATTAACAACAATGCTAGAATTTAGCTCAATGGATCTCGTGAATATCGTAGATAAATCACACACAATTATTAATCGTTAGGTTGCACTGCAAAAGTAGCTTTTAGATGGAGGACACAAAATTATACTCCGTTCGTAGTCTTCCTCTGATTTTTTTAGATAAGTGAAAAATAAAAAAATATAGCGACGTTAGATGAGATAGGAAATAATAAATTGGCAGCTTCGTATCAGCTTGTATCGCTTAATGACATATCGTATTGCATTATCAATTTATCAGTATAAGCTCATTTATTCTTCTTCTAATTCGAATTGTTAACGAATAAAATAATCGGGCTCATACGGAATGCGGACCTAATAGCCAATGGGCAAAATTTAAGAACAACCACTGTAGCAATAAACAATTACACCATCACGTCCAACGAAATAATTAATGCAATATTTGTGGTTGAGGATCTGATATTCAGTTTTTTGATTACTCGACTGATATGCCGTAGGGTGTATTGATCTTTGCTCAAACGCCTTCTCTTTGAAAAAGAATGAAAAAGTAATGAAAGAAAAAAGAATGGTAAAAATGTGGGGGAAAAGTATATAATAGAAAAGAGGAATATTTATTCTTCCTATCGGACATTTGTATATAAGAGCGTACGAATCAACTTTGTAGGATGCAGATTTCTATGTAAATAGATAATTATTCTGTAAGAACGTGTACTGTAAAGTTAAGGCTGTGAATTTGTAATCGCGAGTGACGCGAGTGGCACAAATAAAATCGATTCTATCAAGTATAATTACCGTGTTCTGAAATCTTTCCTTTTTTTCTCATCTTTTAGGCTATTATTTTTCTACACCGAGAGAAAAAGTTTCATTGATTCACGAAAATCTTTGTCAATGAAATGAAATACTTGAATTTCAATACTATCTTTTCTTTGAATGGTCTCAAATTCAATGAAAATTAGTGACATTGATTCGAATAAACATTTCATTAAACCAATGAACCTTTTTCATTGATTTCAAAGATGTCGTCTCTGATTCAATGAAACCTTCTTCTTACCAGCTCAAAATTTCGTAACCTATTTTTTCGTGAAGTACGCGGCAGATAAAGCTCAAATTTTGTGAGTATGTAAGGAAGTATGGCAGAAATAGGCTAAGCTTCTGGATCCTCGAAACTCGAAGCCGTTCGTTCGGGAGAATCGGAAAACAAAAATGTGAGGTTAGGTGCGAGATAGAAATCAATGAAAACGTTTCTTTGAACCAATGAAAACGTCTCTTATAACAATGAAACTGTTTCTTTATTATATGCTCACTAAGTAAATCTTTATTTACAGGCAATGAAATGTTCTCTTTGAAATTCAAATGCACTATTTCATTGAAATCACAGAAATATTTCGTTGAAATCAATGAAAAAAAAACAATTCACCCATTTCTTTGGCGTCAATGAAATCTTTTATCTCGGTGTACACCGAGTGAAAAAGTTTCATTGATTCACGGAAATCTTTGCCAATGAAATGAAATACTTGAATTTCAATACTATCTTTTCTTTGAATGATCTCAAATTCAATGAAAATTAGTGACATTGATTCGAAGAAACATTTCTTTAAACCAATGAACCTTTTTCATTGATTTCAAAGATGTCGTCTCTGATTCAATGAAACCTTCTTCTTACCAGCTCAAAATTTCGAAACCTATTTTTTCCTGAAGTACGCGGCAGATAAAGCTCAAATTTTGTGAGTATGTAAGGAAGTATGGCAGAAATAGGCTAAGCTTCTGGATCCTCGAAACTCGAAGCCGTTCGTTCGAGAGAACCGGAAAACAAAAATGTGAGGTTAGGTCCGAGAGAGAGATCAATGAAAACGTTTCTTTGAGCCAATGAAAACGTTTCTTTGAACCAATGAAAACGTCGCTTTAAAACAATGAACCTGCTTCTTTATTATATGTTCACTAAGTAAATGTTTATTTACAGGCAATGAAATGCTCTCTTTGAAATTCAAATGCACTATTTCATTGAAATCAATGAAAAAAAAAAACAATTCACCCATTTCTTTGGCGTCAATGAAATCTTTTCTCCCGGTGTACACCGTGAGAAAAAGTTTCATTGATTCACGGAAATCTTTGCCTATGAAATGAAATACTTGAATTTCAATACTATCTTTTCTTTGAATGGTCTCAAATTCAATGAAAATTAGTGACATTGATTCGAAGAAACATTTCTTTAAACCAATGAACCTTTTTCATTGATTTCAAAGATGTCGTCTCTGATTCAATGAAACCTTCTTCTTACCAGCTCAAAATTTCGGAACCTGTTTTTTCCTGAAGTACGCGGCAGATAAAGCTCAAATTTTGTGAGTATGTAAAGAAGTACGGCAGAAATAGACTAAGCTTCTGGATCCTCGAAATTCGAAGCCGTTCGTTCGGGAGAACCGGAAAACAAAAATGTGAGGTTAGGTGCGAGAGAGAAATCAATGAAAACGTTTCTTTGAGCTAATGAAAACGCTTCTTTGAACCAATGAAAACGTCTCTTTAAAACAATGAAACTGCTTCTTTATTATATGCTCACTAAGTAAATCTTTATTTACAGGCAATGAAATGCTCTTTTTGAAATTCAAATGCACTATTTCATTGAAATCAAAGAAATATTTCGTTGAAATCAATGAAAAAAAAACAATTCACCCATTTCTTTGGCGTCAATGAAATCTTTTCTCTCGGTGTACACCGAGAGAAAAATTTTCATTGACTCACGGAAATCTTTGCCAATGAAATGAAATACTTGAATTTCTATACTATATTTTCTTTGAATGATCTCAAATTCAATGAAAATCAGTGACATTGATTCGAAGAAACATTTCTTTAAACCAATGAACCTTTTTCATTGATTTCAAAGATGTCGTCTCTGATTCAATGAAACCTTCTTCTTACCAGCTCAAAATTTCGAAATCTGTTTTTTCCTGAAGTACGCGGCAGATAAAGCTCAAATTTTGTGAGTATGTAAGAAAGTATGGCAGAAATAGGCTAAGCTTCTGGATCCCCGAAACTCGAAGCCGTTCGTTCGGGAGAACCGGAAAACAAAAATGTGAGGTTAGGTGCGAGAGAGAGATCAATGAAAACGTTTCTTTGAGCCAATGAAAACGTCTCTTTAAAACAATGAAACTGCTTCTTTATTATATGCTCACTAAGTAAATCTTTATTTACAGGCAATGAAATGCTCTCTTTGAAATTCAAATGCACTATTTCATTGAAATCAAAGAAATATTTCGTTGAAATCAATGAAAAAAAACAATTCACCCATTTCTTTGGCGTCAATGAAATCTTTTCTCTCGGTGTACACCGAGAGAAAAAGTTTCATTGATTCACGGAAATCTTTGCCAATGAAATGAAATACTTGAATTTCAATACTATCTTTTCTTTGAATGATCTCAAATTCAATAAAAATTAGTGACATTGATTCGGAGAAACATTTCTTTAAACCAATGAACCTTTTTCATTGATTTCAAAGATATCGTCTCTGATTCAATGAAACCTTCTTCTTACCAGCTCAAAATTTCGAAACCTATTTTTTCCTGAAGTACGCGGCAGATAAAGCTCAAATTTTGTGAGTATGTAAGGAAGCACGGCAGAAATAAGCTAAGCTTCTGGCTCCTCGAAACTCGAAGCCGTTCGTTCGGGAGAACTGGAAAACAAAAAAGTGAGGTTAGGTGCGAGAGAGAGATCAATGAAAACGTTTCTTTGAACCAATGAAAACGTCTCTTTAAAACAATGAAACTGTTTCTTTATTATATGCTCACTAAGTAAATCTTTATTTACAGGCAATGAAATGTTCTCTTTGAAATTCAAATGCACTATTTCATTGAAATCAAAGAAATATTTCGTTAAAATCAATGAAAAAAAATCAATCCACCCATTTCTTTGGCGTCAATGAAATCTTTTCTCTCGGTGTATGTTTTGATCCTTTGATCAATTGATCCTTTTTAACTATCAATGTAGCTTATTTGGTGCTTTAGAGGAATAGTAACATATTGAAATATATTTTTTAATTGTGATCCAAACGTTTTATAAAAAATTGGCAAACAATGGAATGAACGCCATAAACTACTGAAAATGTTCTACACTGAAAAAAAATCGTCAAATCCCACGAACCTTTCTTTTTATCAGAATAAAAACGAGTGACGCTTGAATCCCGAATGAATAAATCGATGCCATAAAACACTAAAAATATTCTGTGTAACATAAAATACTCGTTTTTTTATGGTTCTAAAACCGGTCGAATACTGATTGAAAATAATATTGATTATCAAGTCCCCTCAAATTCATAAATAGCGAAAAACGTAGAGGACTAATAATGGAAAATATTACTTGGTTTCAGAATTCCCGAGTCACGACAAATTGGACGCCTTTAATATAATAATAATAAAAATACTATGTAACAAATCTCCAAAATAAATTTGATTAGGTTTTTATCGTCAAAACCCACGAAGTTTTCTTTTTATCAAAATTCCATAAAGCACTGAAAATATTCTGTATAACATAAAATACTCGTTTTTTATGGTTCTAAAACCGGTCGAATACTGATTGGAAATAATATTGATTATCAAGTCCCCTCAAATTCATAAATAGCGAAAAACGTGGAGAACGAGGTAAACGTAAAAATAAAAATAAAATACGGCATTCATAGCTGCCTGAGAACAATAGAAAGCAGCACGTGGCTGCAGAATTCCCTATTCACGACAAATTGGACGTCTCACCCCCGGGTGACTCAGGGTACGCAAAGCGCTTTCGATTACGAGCGAGAAGAAGCGCCTAATTGGAGCCGGCTGTTGCTGTTTTGTTCGCCGATGATGCGTTTGCATTCTTTCCACGAGCAAATGTGTCCCGAGGTGTAAACGAGCCCGTTTCGCAGACCAACTAGTCCCAAAAAAAAAAAAACCAGTTCTGGTTTCCTACAACAATACAGAACGTGCGGAGACTGAAAGGATTTCGCAAAAAGTGTGAAAAGGATTTAGCATTCGAAAGAGAAGGGAATAGGTCTCGTCTCGTCACTAAATTATTTAAGGGCTAGTTTTGCATTTTTTACCATAAATTCTTCAACCATCTCCCCTCAATCCACCAGGAAATTCTCAAAGGTTTGAAATCATAAAAAACACAGACAAAAAATTGTTTATAGTCGGCAATATAAATTTTATTACAAAATTCGTATTGCAAAAATATCTAAACGTTTCTTTCACACGTATACTTTGATATGTCAATGGCACATTTTTGTTCGTTTTGTTTTTCTTTTTTTTTTTCAAAGTAGAGAATCACATTATTTACATATAATAATATATACACTGTACATAGAGAAATAAGAGATTCGAACGGGCCAGTTCAAAGTCTCGAATTTATTATCTCTCGGGGTAATAAGTTACGTTTTATTCTCTACAAAATAAATACTTTGTCTTCACGCTTTTATAAGGTACTTGTTTATGACTATTATTCATTTGTATCACTCGTCAATTGTTCTCGCATCGCACCGAACGTTCCTGACATGTTCTTTATCGTTCCACCACAGCTTTAGCATATTTTATTCCTTTCTTGCAGAGTTGGAAAAACCCCATTAATTCATGAAATCTAGTTTACAGTACAATTCGTTTTCTAATTATAATTTCATAATAATAATATATAGTGATTATAAAATAGAGTGTTTTTTTTTCAAAAAGCTTACCATGAAATTTTATTACAAAATAATAGATTTTTTTCAGCTATTCGAAAGTTTAGTCATTGTTTTATAATCGCTACATAATTAATGCATTACTTTATTAATGCATTAATTAATTAATGTTTCTTCATTTTTTTCAAAAAGATTACCATGAAATTGTATTACAAAATAATAGATTTTTTCAGCTATTCGAAATAGTCATTGTTTTATAATCGCTACTGTTATTATTATGAAATCTTAATTATAGAGCTAATCATATCTTTATTCCTACAAGGATTCGGCATTTGCAACTCTGTTTTCTTGCTTGTAATTAAAAATTGAACATAAGGCACAAAGTCCTTGGAACAGCCAATTTAGCTTTCTAAATTTTGAGTTATAAATGGCGCGAGTTAAAAATTTATTTCTTTCTCTAATTTCAGTACGCTAATTCGGCACCCCAAGGTCTGTAAGGTTTGCCGTGCTGTTGCTGAGGATACTGGCCGGGATATTGACTCCAACCGAGTGCGCTACCGCCAAGAATGTGAGGCATACTTCCGGGACCAGGACCCATACCACCAGAAACAGAACTCGGTGGATCGTAACTCGTGGCTGTCGACGATGACGTCAACGATGAGGCTGACGGTAAGGGAGGTGGTGGACCACCTGCACCGCTCGGTGGATGTTCCCGATGAAAACTCTGCAGGTGGGAGAGCAATCGTAGTCTCAGTGGATCTCGTTCATCCAGACCTTCCATCGTAACGAGATAACGTCCAACTTCAGCGGCGCATTCGCCCCAACCAACCGCGTGATAGTCCATCGCCAATTTTGTGCTGTCATATCCTTCGGGTCCTGTAACGAAAAAAAGACAAATCATGAGAAATTTGCGTAATTTTGTTAAAGATATTTCATAAATATATTACTATTTTTTAGTGATGCCCTCAAGAAAGTCGAGACAAGTCGAGGCGCATGAAGTCAATAAACCTCGTATTGAACAATTGAACTTCAATCTATCTCGATATGTGTGAATGCAATCACGAAATACGAGATATTCAGATTGCATCGTAAAATGTGTTGAGATCTTGGGTGACATCACGAGAATTTGACAGTATCGATACGATACAAGATTATTTGAGAAATTCGATAATGAAGGGAAACAAGAAACACATAGACGGCACTCAAAAGCGAAAAAAAGTAAAATTATGATTTTTATTTGAATCAAAACTCGGAAAAAAACTGTTTGCAAAATGTGCTTGGAAGAATCGAAGGCTCAAAAAATAATCGAAATGAAGAACAGCAACACGACTGCAGTGAGAGATCATGTGCAAAAAGCACATCCTCAACATTTTGAAGAACTCAGTGCGACAAACGCGAGCAAGTCCTTTCAGAAACCTCAATTTCAAATAAAAATAAACTTTGATTCTTTGCAAGCTTGTTTATATATTGTATACATCAGCAATATAATAGACACGCAATACAATCGACTATGAGACGAACCTCGAGTCAATTCTCGAGACGAGGCAAGGCGATTTTAACAAAAGGTAAACGCAATATATACGATTCAAGAAAGTATCTTGATTGAGCTCTGTCAAACGAGGAAGCGAGAATTTTAACCTCGTGCGGTATCACTACTATTTTTGCTATATAATAGAATATTATTAGAGTTGTAAATCCCCATTAATTCATGAAATATTGTTTACAGTACAGTTTGTTTTCTAATTATGATTTCATAATATCAATATGGAGGGATTGTAAAATAAAGTGTAAATATCTGAAGAGCTGCAAAAAATACTAATTTTTGATTAAATATTGGAAGAAATAGTGGAAAAGATCTAAGAAATAAGTAATGCATTACTTAGGTTTTTCCATTTTTTCAAAAAGATCACCATGAAATTTTATTGAAAAATAATAATTTTTGCAGCTATTCAAAGCTTTTGTCATCGAATTATAATTGCTACATGTTATTATTATGAAATCATAATTATAGGGCTGATCGTATCATTATTGTTATTTCTGAAAGTATTTGGCATTTACAACTCTGATAATTGGTATATACTTTTTTGTATATTTGTATATTGATATAGATGATTTGTATGTAGATATTGTCTAATTATTCGAATATTCACGAAATTAGTAAAATGGATTGAAAATATACTTAAATATTACGAATTTTTTGGGAGTATATATTTTTCATATAGGTTTTAGAATATATACGTTGGGTGTATTCTAAAATGTATTTATGAAGAATATTTTTAAAAAATGTATTTATTATATGGAAAATTATACTTTTGTATACACGTTTTTCCATGAGGGCAATTCTTGTGTAAATTAATATTTCAGGTATGCTGGTTTCTTTTTTTTTCTACGTAAAATTAACATTTTGAAAATAAAATCTTTTGTTCTTCTAATAAAAAAAGTGGGTTAAAATGTTTTTGTTAATTTTACGTAGCCATTTTCGGTCAATTGCTAATGTTACATGTCCACTTTTTTTTAACAATATTTCTACTTTTTTTATAAAACTATAAATGTACCAACTCTTTTCTGTAAAATCAACAAAATAACATGAGTGCACATTTTTTTTTGGTAAAGTGGAAAGAGTTCGATTTAGTTTCTACTGTGTAATTTAATAATGCAGAATAATAACAATATAACATTTTTGCATTAAATATTATTATTTAGTGTAACGAGAGTGAAATTCCCATAACTTTCCTTCAGAAATTTAACAATAACGACAAAGCATTTTTGCAATAAATATAATTATTTAGTTATATTTATTGCAAAAACGTTATGTTGTTATTATTAAACTAGATTGCACTAAAAAGTGCAACGAGAGTGAAGTTCCCATAACTTTCCTTCAGAAATTTAACAATTTCACTCTCGTTGCACTAGCATTTTTGCAATAAATATAATTATTTAATTATATTTTTTGCAAAAATTATAATTATAGCAATAAATATAATTATTTAACTATATTTATTGCAAAAATTATAATTATAGCAATAAATATAATTATTTAATTATATTTATTGCAAAAACGTTATCTTGTTATTATTAAACTAAATTTCACTAAAAAAGTGCAACGAGAGTGAAATTCCCATAACATTCCTTCAGAAATGTATAGAAAACCCTGCATGGTGTTTAAAACTCGAAAAAAAAACTAAATTGCACTAAATAGTGCAACGAGAGTGAAATTCCAATAACTTTCCTTCAGAAATTCAACAATAACAACATAGCATTTTTGCAATAAATATAATTATTTAATTATATTTATTGAAAAATAATAATATAATGTAATAAATATCATTATTTAATTTAATTTAAAATTATTAATTTAATATAATTATTTAATTATATTTGTTACAAAAACATTATATTGTTATTAATAAACTAAATTGCACTAAAAAGTGCAACAAGAGTGAAATTCCCATAACTTTCCTTCAGAAATGTATAGAGAAAATGCTGCATGGTGTTTATAAGTCGAAAGGCCCAAAGAGAGAGAATGCAACGAAAGGGAAACTTATAGGTGCGAAGCGATGATGCATGCGTGCATCGTCAGTCGGGTTGCTGATGGCACGCCAGCAGCCATCAGTTTGATGCAGTGTGGTACACGCTATGCTGGGAATGGGACAGGTAGCGTGGGAACCGTTTAGACCCCCGTAAACCCCGTGTTTGTATGCTACCCGTCCGCACCATATAATTCGTATGTATATGCTGCAATATATATATATATATGTACACGCACGATGTCCCATAATATTATGCGAGTTCACCCCACCTCGGGCAATCCCTTGATATACCCTATATATTTAGCTCGGTCGCTCTACTGCGTCACGAAGGATCACTATAGTGTTCATTTACGTGTGTCTACTCGATACAACTGCACCACGTAACCCCCAAGAGAATTAGAGGGATCACTCGTCGGTCGGGACTCTGCCAAACGCCGAGACTGATTAAATTATACCGCGCAATTACTTTGCCTCTGAATCTGCAGTGAAATCTGTTTTTCCATCACTTTTAATAAAGAGTGATTATCATTCAATCTGGGTTACATCAAAATAGTTGTAAATCTCCATTAATTCATGAAATATTGTTTACAATACAGTTTGTTTATGTAATTATGACTTCATAATAATAATATGAAGTGATTATAAAATAGAGTGTAAATATTTGAATAGCTGCAAAAAATACTAATTTTCACTTAAATATTGGAAAAAATGGAAGAGATAAGCAATGCATTATTTTCTTAATGCATTAATTATGTTTCTTCTTTTTTTTCAAAAAGATTAACATGAATTTGGATTGAAATATAATAATTCTTGCAGCTACTCAAAAGTTTAGTCATCTTATTGTAATCACTACATGTTATTATTATGAAATCATAATTATAGAGCTCATTGTATCATCATTTTTATTTCTATAAGTATTAGGCATTTATAGCTCTGCATCAAAACACGCTGTAATTTATTTTTCATATTGCAAAATACAGTATTGGAAATGATATTTATTTATTTATGGTATAGCAATTTTTGTTGCAGTTTTAATTATGAGACAAAGCGGCTAGATTTTTTTTTTTCATGTTTCTGATTCTATAAATATTAAATTATTTTGGAAATTGTTATGATGAGAAAAGTACAAATTCTGAAAAATGTCATATTGTACGATAATTGTTGAAAATTCAAATTAAGGGTAGAAAGGCCGATATTATTTACGACCTCAAAATGTCCTTAACATAAATTTCCCTGAACAGCCATAACTCTGGAAAGATTGGGGTGCATAAAAGAATGTTGTGGTTGTGAAAGATGACATATAAATCGTAAGCAACATAGAAATGGTAAAATCAAATTTCCATAATGGATGAAAACAATTCGAAAGAGAATGAATAAATAAAAAGCATAACTTCTTTTTTTTCAAATTTTGTTAACACATGTTTTGAATAGAAGTAAAATGCCACATTATTTCAGAATTTGTTCACAACAATATCATGATTTCGTTACCGAAAAACTTTTCTATATTTCAAATAGTCGCCCACATTTTTAATTTTTAATTTAACCATAAAAATGACACTATTTCATAATACTAAAAATGTTATGAGGCAATATGATTAAATCCTTTGCAAACTTGAAAACATTCATAACTCAAATTTCCCTAAACAGCCATAAATCTTAAAAAACCTACTGGCCCATATAAAAAGTCTCCTGATTGTGAAACATATACACAGAGCGAGAAATATTAAAAATCAAATTTTCGTCATGAATGAAAACAATTTATAAGTGGATCACTATTTGATCATTCTGAAAACATTCATAACCCAAATTTCCCTAAACAGCCATAAATCTTAAAAAACATAGTAACCCATACAAAAAGTCCTGATTGTGAAACATATACACAGAGCGAGAAATATTAAAAATCAAATTTTCGTCATGAATGAAAATAATTTATAAGTGGATCACTATTCGATCATTCTGAAAACATTCATAACCCAAATTTCCCTAAACAGCCATAAATCTTAAAAAACATAGTAGCCCATACAAAAAGTCTCCTGATTGTGAAACATATACACAGACCGAGGGTCCAGAAATATTAAAATCAAATTTTCATCATGAAGGAAAACAATTTATAAGTGGATCACTATTCGATCATCCTATTTGCTCACTTTCCGTCGAGAGAAAATATTAAATTCAATATTGCTGTGTGGCTACCCTCTGGAGGCTCGTTCACCCCTCTTTTCCCCTTCCCCCCCCCCTCTTATATTTTCAATATACATATGTACATGTACATCAGTGGAACAATCGGTAAAGCGGTATCGAAGCTGGTTTCCCACAGAGTTTCACATCTGCCCCACGGCATCTAGCATCGGTTTTCTCTCTCTCTTAAGAGGGGTGCAGAGCTCGGGACCCTCGAGCTGCTCGAGGTTTTTCTGTCTCTCTCTCACCCCTTGGACTTAAGCCAAGGTTTTCTTGGCTTCTCGTGGCTTGTTCACTTTCTCTCTCTCTCTCCTCCCTCCCTGCCAATCCACGTCAATCGTGGGAACGCCACTCGGAAGAGTTGTTGACTTCCTGTGCGCTTCCCACAGGATCTTAGCTCCGGGGTCCAGCACCTGCTCCACCATCCAGCTTAGCGGGACTTGCCGCTTCTCTTTCTGGTGCCCACTAGCTCTTCACACTACTACCCGCTTCGAATTTACGTGGTCCAGAAACGTGAGACAACACAAAATATTTCCTAGGGGATGAAAAATACCGTACTACATTTTACAATTTTTAATATACACAATTGTTTGTTTTTTTAATGACAATTATTTGCGTAATAATCATTTGCGCAAGCGTATATTAAATTTCATTTTACTGTATTAAATTTACAATAATTTAAAAAATAGTTTAAAAAAATTAATTATTGGAGTTTCTTCCAACTAATTGGACTGTGCTTATTATTTTTTAAATTTGAGTTAATGTTAATGTCAAGTGAATTTTTTTTTCAAAATTTTAACTCAAATTTTATAATTTGAGTTAATGTTAATGTCAAGTGAATTTGTTTTCGAAATTTTAACTCAATTTTTGTAATTTGAGTTAATGTTAATATCAAGTGAATTGACAAAGATTTTGGCGCGGAAATATATTTAAACGATTAATATTTTTTGTTGAAGGGGATGAGAAATCTACATTTTAGAATTTTTAATATACCGTACAATTGTTTTTTTTTTAATGACAATTAGTTGCATAATAATCATTTGCGCAAGCGTATATTCAATTTCATTTTACTGTAATATATTTACAATAATTAAAATTAATTATTGGAAAAGAAAAAAATTAATTATTGGAGTTTCTTGCAACTAATTGGACTGTACTTATTATTTTTGAAATATAAGTATAATTTGAGTTAATGTTAATGTCAAGTGAATTGACAAAGATTTTTTTGCGGAAATATATTTAAACGATAAATATTTTTTGTTAAAGGGGATGAAATTTTTTTAGACAGTAAAAAAATAGTTAAAACATTTCAGAATTTTTAATAAATCGCACAATTATTTTTTTTATGACAATTAATTGTATAATAATCATTTGCGCAAGCGTATATTAAATTTAATTTTACTGTATTAAATTTACAATAATTTAAAAAAATAGTTTTTTTTTAAATTAATTATTGGAGTTTCTTCGAACTAACTGGACTGTACATATCATAAGTACTATTTTTGAAATATAAGTATAATTTGAGTTAATGTTAATGTTAAGTGAATTGACAACGATTTTTTTGCGGAAATATATTTAAACGATAAATATTTTTTGTTAAAGGGGATGAAATTTTTTTAGACATTTAGAAAATAGTTAAAACATTTTAGAATTTTTAATATACCGCACGATTATTTTTTTTATGACAATTAATTGTATAATAATCATTTGCGCAAGCGTATATTAAATTTAATTTTACTGTATTAAATTTACAATCATTTAAAAAATAGGTTTTTAAAAAAATTAATTACTGAAGTTTCTTCCAATTAACTGTAAATTACTATGTACAATATTATAAGTACTAATTTTTTAATATAAGTATAATTTGAATTAATGTTAATGTCAAGTGAACTGCCAAAGATTGTGTTACAGAAATATATTTGTTCGATAAATTTTTTTTTTTGGAATATGAATAAAAAGACATTCTTCCAAATATGATTGAATAATGTTACACTAAAATTTTTTTAGGCAAGATTTTTTGAAAACAATATGATCAATATTTTTCGAATGTATAAAAATTATATTCTGCATAGAGACTGCTAAAAAAATATATATTAACATTTCAAATATTTTTAAACGTGTATTGAAATTATTAAAATAATTAAGAATTGAAAGAGCTGTGGAGAAAATAATTGCATTCGAAGATTATTTCATCCACGATTGTTGCTTTTTTTAAATTCCCAGTTTTTTAACTTTCTTCTTTTTATTTTTCTGAGACATCGATTTTGAAGAAATTCACTATTTTGTTAAGTACTTAATTACTAAGTACGCAAAGTGGAGAACAGCTAGATGTTGACCCAGTGAACTCCGGCGTAAACAAGATCGAGCCAAAAGCAGATACAGCGTATACGGTGGCAACAGATGGCCGGTCGGTTATTACGTTACAGTTAGTTAGCTTCACTGTGCACCCTGGCCACCCTTGCGGTCAACAGGTGTCTTCCGGCCGCGAAGGCATGCACGGAAAACGAACGTAAAACGAGATGGAAGAGAATTGTATCACGGTGTAATCGTTGAAGATCGATTCTCAGTCCCAGAGCCTCAAAATTTGTGATTTGAGATTGATTAAAAAAAGGATGCAAAGTAGAACTTTGCACATTCCTCATTAATTTTCATCTTTTGCAACGCCGCCTCTAAGAGGAAGTTTCTTTATTTTATTTTTGGCTTCCTCATAGAGGAAGATTTGCGAAAATGAAAATTATTGACGAAGCAATGTGCAAAGTTCAACTTTGCATCCTTATTTTAAATACAAATTAAAGAAGTACGAAAACAACAATTTTCATAAATTCAAAATTCTATAAAATCTAAACCGCTTTATGTATTTCGCTTAAATTCAATACCGATCGTCATTTTTCATTGCTTCATTCGTCAATAACTGTTTAAGCTCAGTATCTAAAAAATTGTGGCAGTTACAGAACATACAGAGATTTTTTTGAAAAATTCAATGTCTTATAAAATCTCAACCACTTTACCAATCGTCACCAAATTCGATATCTATTACAACTGGATGTTAATTTTATCTTGCAAAAGATTTGAGCAGGTTTGGTCGAACGTAACTTGAATAAGAACGAAAACAAAATTTTTTCGAAAATTCATAATTTTATAAAATCTAAACCGCTTTATGGATTTCGCCCAAATTCAATACCGACCTTCATTTTTCATTTCTCTATTTGTCCAGAACTATTTAGCTCATTAGCTACAAAATTGAGGAAGCTAGAGAACATACAGACATTTTTCGAAAAATTGAAAGGCTTATAAAATCTGATTTCTTTTTTAAATTTTTTCGAAAATGTATACATAGGAAGGGGCGTTGCTCCTCTACCAGCGTGCCAAATTTCAGCTTGATTGTTAAAGCCGTTTTCGAGATACAGCGGTTTGAATTTTTTCTAAACCACTTTTGGATTATTCTGAGATTCCTGACATGAAAATCTCGAAAAAAAATTTTTTTACGAAAACAAAGCTTCTATCAGGAAGCAAAAAAAGGTCCAAAGAAAAAAAAACCCATGACTAATCACCGAAAGGAACAAAAAATCATATAAGAAAGTTTAAGGAAAAACAAATCAATGAATATTTTCAGATATGTGGAAATAACAGCTAAAGACCATCGATTCGGTCTACTACCGCCTACTTCCGGTTCCGGGTTGCGGTACCTTATCCCTCTCCCTTAGTTAAGGGGTTAACAAATCGAGGCACGAAAATTGAAAGGGTGACGAATATACTGAGCAAAACAGGATAAGAATCCATTGTGAGACGAAGAAGAGGAAGAAAAGGAAGAAGATGTAAGAATTAAAAGGTGCCTGCACCTAACGGACCCTCAATCTCACTTCCGGTTCCTGGAGAAACGGAGTTCTCGTGCGAACCGTTACGAAATCTCGCAACTTGTGAAAATATCACATCTGTTCATGGATTGGTAATATGAATCCTATAGAATTCTTGGATATTACATTAGTGCGCATAGAAATATTTAGAGAATATATTTTTTCAATGATTTATAAAAAAAATGGCTGCTAATCCAGATGTGAACTTTTTACCAATCTTTATTGCTACACTGTTAAAAATGCAAGAGAATTTAATATACAAAACGATATGAAATTTACGAAACAGGTATATGAATTCCATATTAATATACTTTTATTGTAAATTTTTTGAATAGTATGAAAATTCTCCGATAAAAGTATTTGAAAATTACAGTACGTGAGTATTGTAATCTTCATTTTAATATACAAATATTGTATTTGTCAATGAAGAATGCATCCGAAAATTAATATACGGTATATGCATCCGAGCTTTATATACGATATATTAATTTTCAAAAACAAATGTTTTACACTGTTAAAAATGCAAGTGAATTTAATATACCAAACGATATGAGATTTACGAAACGGGTATATGAATTCCATATTAATATACTTTTACAGTAAATTTAAGAATAGTATAAGAATTCTCCGATACTGATATTTGAAAATTACAGTACGTGATTATTTTAATATACAAATATCGTATTAGTCAATGACGAATGCATCTGAAAATTAATATAACGATATATGCATCCGAGCTTTATATACTGTATATTAATTTAAAAAAAAAACATTTTTTTACAGTGCAGTGAAGTGTACGTTTCCATAAGTAACGTGCCAATGGTCTGAATTGATTACAAGCAAAATAATTTTTACACTGAGAAAAATATATAGTAGAATGGTAGAGCCGATTATACTGATATAATTTTCAGGAGACCCGATCATATCGATTTTTACAGGATACTATGTATTTGTTTTGTTGAGCTATAATTATATTTGCAGCTATTATTTTTGTCATTGTCATTACTATAAAATATAATCGGCGATCCTGGGAATTATATTGTATGGTACACCGAGAGAAAAAGTTTCATTGATTCACGGAAATCTTTGCCAATGAAATGAAATACTTGAATTTCAATACTATCTTTTCTTTGAATGATCTCAAACTCAATGAAAAGTAGTGACATTGATTCGAAGAAACATTTCTTTAAACCAATGAACCTTTTTCATTAATTTCAAAGATATCGTCTCTGATTCAATGAAACCTTCTTCTTACCACCTCAAAATTTCGAAACCTATTTTTTCCTGAAGTACGCGGCAGATAAAGCTCAAATTTTGTGAGTATGTAAGGAAGTGTGGCAGAAATAGGCTAAGCTTCTAGCTCCTCGAAACTCGAAGCCGTTCGTTCGGGAGAACCGGAAAACATAAAAGTGAGGTTAGGTGCGAGAGAGAGATCAATGAAAACGTCTCTTTGAACCAATGAAAACGTCTCTTTAAAACAATGAAACTGTTTCTTTATTACATGCTCACTAAGTAAATCTTTATTTACAGGCAATGAAATGTTCTCTTTGAAATTCAAATGCACTATTTCATTGAAATCAAAGAAATATTTAGCTGAAATCAATGAAAAAAAAATCAATCCACCCATTTCTTTGGCATCAATGAAATCTTTTCTCTCAGTACGTGCACACATTTATAAAATAACTTGTATTCCCAGGTGGCGAAACTTTTAAATTTATTTTTTATCCGCACATTTTTTTATTGAAAGATCGATTAACAACAAAACAAAGAAAGAGAAAAAGTTTCATTGATTCTCGAAAATCTTTGCCAATGAAATGAAATACTTGAATTTCAATACTATCTTTTCTTTGAATGATCTCAAACTCAATGAAAAGTAGTGACATTGATTCGAAGAAACATTTCTTTAAACCAATAAACCTTTTTCATTGATTTCAAAGATGTCGTCTCTGATTCAACGAAACCTTCTTCTTACCACCTCAAAATTTCGAAACCTATTTTTTCCTGAAGTACGCGGCAGATAAAGCTCAAATTTTGTGAGTGTGTAAGGAAGTACGGCAGAAATAGGCTAAGCTTCTAGCTCCTCGAAACTCGAAGACGTTCGTTCGGGAGAACCGGAAAACATAAAAGTGAGGTTAGGTGCGAGAGAGAGATCAATGAAAACGTCTCTTTAAAACAATAAAACAGTTTCTTTATTATATACTCGCTAAGTAAATCTTTCTTTACAGGCAATGAAATGTTCTCTTTGAAATTCAAATGCACTATTTCATTGAAATCAATGAAAAAAAAAATCAATCCACCCATTTCTTTGGCGTCAATGAAATCTTTTCTCTCGGTGTAATAGTAAACTATTATATGGTAAAATTATAGTATTGTTGCTTTAACCATGTATTTTTCTCTCAGTGTATTATAAATTCTACGAAACTCACCCTTATTACGCAAAGTGCGTAGATGTTCGACGGTGAGTTGAAGAATTTCAGCTTTTTCGAGTTTGCCACTGTGAGGATCTCTGGCAGCGGCTGGTACCAATCTTCGTAGTTCACCGAGAGAAGCATTTATTCTGTCTCTGCGTTTCTTTTCAATCATGCCCCTTCTGCGTTTTCTGGAGGCATGTTGGCACGAATCACCACCGGGTGAATTGCAACTGTAACGAAAGAATAAAAAAAACAACGATTAAATTCATGAATAAAAGCAAGTCAATGTTGTGGCAACAACTCATAAGCAGCCAGTTGCTGTTGTATGCCGTATTCAGCTGTCGTGTTACTCATATTGCTTGGTTGCATTTAATTAATTCCAAGCTTAGTTACAGAGTCCGAGTGAGGAAAAGCAACGGCTCGAATCGCGAGCAAGGGTTGCAACAAAATTTACAATGCCGACTTAATCAAGCTCAGTGATTGTGACCGAGGTAAACCACGAGGCACGACATATGGGTGAACCACGAAGACCTATTGGTAGCCCAGACCTAACGTGAGATCATGAATATTCACTGGCGTAAATGAGCCAAGTTCCATAAAAGCACGACTGTTCACAGCTCACAGCACTATATACAGATGTATATAAATACAGCGTTGTAAGGTGCAAGGAAGTTGCACAGGAAATTTCTCTAACTACACTGTTATAAATGACTGGAAGTTTTTATGCATACACTGTTGGAAAATATTGAAAGTTTTTATTCATAAACTCATCATCGAAATTTAATATACAATTGTTGTGGTATAAAATTGATGTACTTTTCCAATAAAATTAAAGCAATTTATTAAAATTCAAGTACTTTTACTGTAAAATTAAAGTTAATTATTGAATGTGGTGTACCATACTTGAATTTTATGAATAAAAACTTCCAGTAAAAGTACGCTAAATGTCAATTAGATTTTTTTTACAGTGTAAACAAGTAATTGAAATTTAATATACAATTATAGTACGAAATTCATGGACTTTTCCAGTAAAATTAAAGCAAGTTATTAGAATTCAAGTACTTTTACTGTAAAATTGAAGTTAATTATTGAATGTCTGAATTATTGAAATTTAATATACAATTATAGTACGAAATTCATGTACTTTTACTATAAAATTGAAGTTAATTATTGAATGTGTAAATTATTGAAATTTAATATACAATTATAGTACGAAATTCATGTACTTTTCCAGTAAAATTCAAGCAAGTTATTAGAATTCAAGTACTTTTACTGTAAAATTGAAGTTAATTATTGAATGTGTAAATTATTGAAATTTAATATACAATTATAGTACGAAATTCATGTACTTTTCCAGTAAAATTAAAGCAAGTTATTAGAATTCAAGTACTTTTACTATAAAATTGAAGTAAATTATTGAATGTGCTGTACCATACACTAATTTTACATTACACTTGTATCCTAAATTTAATATACTAATTTATGAATAAAAACTTCCAGTAAAAGTACATTAAATTTCAACTAGATTTTTTTTTTACAGTGTAAAAAGTGCTCGTTATATAGCTAATGCAATTTGTACTAAAGTCTGAGGTAATTTTTTCAATCTTTAGCAGAGTTGCAAATCGTATTAATTTCCGAGATTGATATTTATGGTAACATTATTTTCGTTATTAATATTTCATGATAATAATTTGCAGAGGTTGGAAAAAAAAATTAAACCCTTGAATAACAGCAATAAAAATTTGACTAATAAGTAACTGTGAGAAATAAATGAAGCATTGCTGTCTCCTATTTATTTTTTATTGCATTGATATAGTCACATTACATCAAGGAATTTTTTGTAAGATTTGAATTCCTTTTATGTAACAATAATAAAACAATTTAATATATTTTTTTATAAATGCTACAAATTTAATAATTATTGAGTAAATTGTGCGTTGTAAGTTTATGAAATAAAATTTAATATCGGAAAATATTACACAGTACTTTTTTATTGCTGTATATTCATTGAATTAAATTAATAAAATTACGTGAAAGGCAATTTTTTTTTCTTTTTTTTACGTTCATAATATTTTTAATGAGGGTCATTTGTCTACACCAAACACATCGCGTGGTTAACAGCCATGTGGAAAACACGCTTTGCTGATAACAATGAAGTAAATATTGGCGTATACGAAACGTGATGTTAATCGCGTGCACGAGATCAAACCTAACAAATCGTATTTATCTTCGTTCCGTAGTATTTGCTTCGAAATACAGTGTAAAGTGGAGGGATGATAAAAGGAGGAAAGATAAGAGCTTGCATAGCGTGGGAAATGTCGTACTATCTATATTTGAAAAATCTGATGAACTGCCATGAAAAATTAATTAATAATAAATGAGCGACTGTATTAAAAGCAAAGTTAAATCAATTAATTTCTAAGTCAAATCATCAAATCGTATGAGTTCAGTTAACGACTTTTAAATATCGTATATTTCATATCTCAAAAATATTTTTCATTACGGTAAATTTTTCGAATGGAATAAAATTTCGTATCATAATTTTTTTATATTTTTAGTTTTGAAAAAAAAAAAAATTGTCCACAAGAAGTACAAAAATAAATCATTTAACTATAAATGTTAAATTAAAAAAAAAAACAACGTAAAAATTTAATTATGTTTTAATTATAGAATGTAATATTCTAGTGACGAGCGACGATTCATATACTTAATTTTTTTTCGTCCTTACTATAAATTAATCTTATAGGCCTAATAAGATTAAGAAGAGACGCGCGAAGATTAGTAATTTTGTACGAATTTTTTTAAAGGTGTTAATATAATCTTATTATTCTGAAACTTTAACCTTATTTTATCAGATCTTTTAACATTTGAAAAGCATTTATTTTTTTACAACACAAAATGGCGGCGTTATCATATCATTCAAAAAAATTCTTACAAAATGACTAATTTTCGCGCGTCCAAAGAATTTTCTCCCCTTAATCACTAATAGAGTTGTAAATCCCCATTAATTCATGAAATATAGTTTGCAGTACAGTTTGTTTTGTAATTATAATTTAATAATAGTAATATGTATTGATTATAAAATAGAATTTGAATAATTGCAAGAAATACTAATTTTCGCATAAACATTGGAAGAAATAGTGGAAAAAAATGATAATTAATGCCTTACTTTCTTAATGTATTAATTATGTTTCTTCATTTTTTCAAAAAGATTACCTCGAAATTTTATTGAAAAATACTAATTTTTGCAGCCATTAAAAATTTTAGTCATCTTATTATAATGGCTACATGTTATTATTACGAAATTATAATTACCGAGCTGATTGTATCATCATCTTTATTTCTATAAGTATTATGCATTTACAACTCTGCTCACTAATAAAAATACTAACGGTTCTTTGCTGCTTTCTTCGGAGAAGACATCATCACCATCAGATTCGCTCATGGCTCTTTTAAGATTTCTCTGCTGATGAGCCTGTTGTTGTTGTTGTTGCTGTTGTTGACTTTCCCGTGTCCTTAATTCAGCACCGTCAATTTTGAGTTCCGGAAGTTCGTGGCTAGGTCGTAGTTCAGTGAGATCCGGTCTCATACCAGACATATCAGGTTGATGTCCCAATTCCTGATGCCTCAATTCCGTGTGTTGTTGCTGCTGCTGCTGCTGCTGCTGCTGTTGTTGTTGCTGTTGCTGTTGCTGTTGTTGTCTCGCAGTCATTTCGTTTCTGATCAGTTCCGGATGCCTCACCTCGACTCTCTGCATCTCCGGATGCCTAACTTCCGGTCTCTGCATATCCGTCTGATGAACCCGGAGATCAGTACGTTGCATATCGTGTCTCAGCTCAACAATAGCGCCGCCACCACCGGAGTGTCTCAAGTCAGGACCGCGCATGTCGTGATGATGACGCATATCCGGATGCTGTGGTCCAGCGGTCTGATAAGGCGGATGATGCGGAGGCGGTGGGTATCCCCAGTGATGGGAAGTCGCTGGTCCGGAGATTGTCGAAATATGTCCACCACCAACGCCTCCTGGCGTTATCTCCGACGAGAGTAAAGTACTGTTCTCATCGCTTCTCGCTACAACGACACGCCACATTTTTTTTCGTTTATTTATCAATCCTTTTGATCACTGAAAAATACTTTTTTAATCCCACATAGACTCGTACACCGAGACTTAACGGACTAAAAATTGTTCTCCGAAACACTGACACTTTGTCATGAGAAAAGAGAATCTATCAAATTCGTGTTAAACCAAAATTGGTTCACTTTGGAGAACACGTGACCTTGAAGATATTCGTCGGTATATATTGTATATAAAGACTAAAAATTGTTCTTCAAAAAACTGGCACTTTGTCACCGAAAGAATTAATGAAATTCGTGTTTAACCAAAATTGGTTCACTCTGGAGAACGTGTGACCTTGAAGATATTCGTCGATATATGCTGTATGATAAAGACTAAAAATTGTTCTTAAAAAAAAACAGACACTTTGTCACCAGTGAAAGAATTTATGAAATTCGTGTTTAACCAAAATTGGTTCACTCTGGAGAACGCGTGACCTTGAAGATTATATATTCGTCGATATATGCTGTATATAAAGACTAAAAATTGTTCTTCAAAAAAACAGACACTTTGTCACCGGTAAAAGAATTGATGAAATTCGTGTTTAACCAAAATTGTTTCACTCTGGAGAACGCGTGACCTTGAAGATATTCGGGAATCTTCGTTGGTAAATTATGGTCCAGGCACTGACACTCAATCACCAAGATTTTTTTTCACAAAAATCCTATTTTATCTCGATGGTACACAGTGGAGAACGCGTGACCTTGAAACCGCTGGAGATTTTTGGCGCGCACGTGATCGCGAAGACGTAGCGCAAGACTGGCTATATCTCCACGTGTCCGACGACACGTCGGTCACGAGTTGTGATTTAGTCGAATGTGCGTTTAAGGCTGATCGCGAAGGAAGGAAGTGCGTTGCTGAAGAGAGTTTGTGAAGGCGATTTGTGATGTGCGGGGCCCAGTCGCTACGATGCGTGTGGACTGGTCGCGTGGCGGCCAACGTATGTCGTGTGCGGGAGTACGAGGACGACACACGACCTACCCGTCGTACCCTCGTGCCTCGTGGAGGGAGAAGAACGGCCTGTGCCGCCACGTGGTGGTTGTGGTGGGGCGTATAGTAGATTTTGTAGTGTGTGGATATATTAAGCTCTGTCCTCGTTTTAGGCGAAAGGCGGGGGTATATAGTAAAATGCCTCGTGGCCCGGAACGAGGGCCCCGGTTACAACTGCGATCGCAGGGGGGCTCGAGCTTGAGAAAAAGACCAAGTGGAGGGGATAGTGAAGTAGGGAATACCGAGGGGCAGCACCCGGACGGAGAACGCAAGGGTGCCTTCGATTTCGTGGGAACGCGTGGCGTTATATTTATATGCTATATATATACTTTGGTGTAGTACCTATATATATATATATATATATATGGATATTCGAAGGGTATTGGTACCAAACGATGTGTACTTGGTACTTATTGTTTGGAGATTAATCTTCCATATACGCGGTCAGTGAGAGCCTTCGAGTGGGTGGATGAGGAAGGGAATAAAATTGAGATGGGAATTTTTTTTTTCATCATTCTCCATAAAAATTGTTTATTAAAATTAATAGAAATTTTTTTGAATGAATGAATGAATGTTTATTATCATTAATTATAAAGTTACAATGATAATAATAATAATATAGGCTGAAGGACTACGGCCGATGGCCTGTTGGCAATCCAACCTCACGAAACAAAAACCAAGATCTATGTAAACCCCAATCTGTTGTACATTGTCAATAAATATTCATTTACTACTACTAATAATAATAATAATGTTTGCTGCATTGCAGCATGTGCCCATAGCTTTCCAGCAGCTTTTGAGCTATGCCCTGGTTTTTTTTTTCCCACTATGAACACCAAAGTGTTTGTGCGTGGGTGTCATATGGTTCTAACATGAAAAAAGAGTGCTGTTATCAGGGGGGATTTCTCTCCTTCTTGTTTTAGACGCATCAGTGCACTTTTCGTGCTTTATATTTGTCTTTATCACACTTACTCACTTATTTACAGTTGTTTATTATTAAACATCTTATTGACTTTTTTGTCCCTATATCACTTTGCTTGATCTTTAACGGATATACATTTAGTCCACTTATGTCCCAGTCCTTGGCCTTATCACATTTGTTTACTTATTTGCCAATTGTATTAATTGTGGTTTATCTATTATAACTTTATATCACTTTTCTTGATATTTACATATTAAATTTTTTTTTTCAGTCACTTTTTTATTTATAATTTAGGGAAGATTGAATTGCAGGATTAAAGTAAGATTTCATATTTTTAGAAAGTTCAGTGGGCTATATTTTGTTAATCTTTGTCTAGAACGATGATCATTTATGGACATCAGTTTTAAATTTGATTAATTCGGAAAAACTTCGAAGGTCTTAAAATCCCTTTACATATTACATTTTTTTTTAGACACTTTTTTATAATTTAGGTAAGATTGAATTGCAGGATTAAAATGAGATTTCATATTTTTAGAAAGTTCGGTGGGCTATATTTTGTTAATCTTTGTCTAGGACGATGATCATTTATGGACATCAGTTTTAAATTGGATTAATTCGGAAAAACTTCGAAGGACTTAAAATCCCTTTACATATTACATTTTTTTTTAGACACTTTTTTATAATTTAGGTAAGATTGAATTGCAGGATTAAAGTGAGATTTCATATTTTTAGAAGGTGCAGTGGACTATATTTTGTTAATCTTTGTCTAGGATGATGATCATTTATGGCCATCAGTTTTAAATTTGATTAATTCGGGAAAACTTCGAAGGACTTAAAATCCCTTTACATATTACATTTTTTTTTAGACACTTTTTTATAATTTAGGTAAGATTGAATTGCAGGATTAAAATGAGATTTCATATTTTTAGAAAGTTCAGTGGGCTATATTTTGTTAATCTTTGTCTAGGACGATGATCGTTTATGGCCATCAGTTTTAAATTTGATTAATTCGGGCAAACTTCGATGGACTTAAAATCCCTACTATATATACTAAATATATGTACTTACTATACATTGGAAATTAGTGCCCAGGGATGTGTACTTGATACTTATAGTTAGGAGATTAATGTTTAGTAAGGAAATAAAATTAAGATGAGAATATTTTTCATTTTTATGCAGAATAATGAGAAGAATGTAATCGACCATTTTTAGTAGGAAAATAATTTCTTTCATTCACTATTTATATTTTGGGTAAGATTGAATTGCAGTATTAAAATGAGATTTCATATTTTTAGAAGGCCTGAATTTTTTAGTCAATTATTCTTGTTGAAATATTGAAATTACGTTTCACACATTTATTAAAACAAAATAAAACTCTGAAGTACTGAAAATCCAATGAACTACAATTAAAGTTGTTATCAGCTATTGCGCTCAGAGAAATCGTAATAGTACAGTCAAGTATAACGTGACAACTATTAATTTTTAGTCCATGCAACTATTTTTATAGTTTATGGTAACTATTTGGTAGTTACAGTAATTATTCGATGGTTATGGCAACTAAAAAAAAATGAGTTGTAGGAACTAAAAATGAATAGTTGTTACTTTATAGTTACTAATACCATAATTTTCTCTCAGTGTGAATAAATGTATTTCGTAGCATAAATTAAACTACAATAACTCCTTAATCTTTTCAATAGTGTCATCGACAGTGGCATAATGTAATCGCTTCTGTGAAAAAGTATAAAGACTAGCCACGCGCATATACGTCGTCCACGTGTCACGAAATTTACAGATAGCAAGTAAAAAATTCATTGCACCGAATAATCTACGAAGATCGACGATAAGTCTCGGGAATCTTGTTTGCGATCCTTCAAAATGATACGGTATGGTATATACTTATATATAGTCTATACATATACAGGCCACCATGAAATCACCCTTAAGCCTCTAGCCATTACTCCCACCCTCGCGTGGCCCGATTTCACTTTATAACTTGGTTGTCCTGTACGCTGTCCGCTTTAGGTACTCGCCGTGTCGTGGTCGAGGCGATGGCACAGTGACGATAGCTGAAGGGTAGAACGAGGCTCGAGAGTAAAAGGGGGTTTGGGGTGAACGCGAGCTAGTTCGAAGTTCAACGGGGGGTGGCTCTATAGCTCGTCCCAGTCGTGGGGGTGTACACAATAAAATTCACACAGGAATCGGTCATAGCACGCGCTCACACGATTATCGATACCCCCGTGGGCCTGGGAACCTTTACTACCTCGCTGACTAATCGAATTGTTAACTTTTCAGCGCTGATTAACTACTCGAGATTACTCGGTGGCTTAGGCCATTCAGTAGCTACGATTTCCCATGGTTAAATCCATATGCTATAATAAGTTAATAATTCCTAAGTTTTTCAGATTTATTTAAATTTCCAAAGTTTTTCAGATTTATTTAAGTTTCCAAAATAAATTTCTAAAATAAGACTTTAGAACTATCAAAAAATAAATTAAAAATATTAACAAGAAAAATTGGTAGGTACAATCAAATTTTCTTGTATCTGAATTTGCTGACTAATCGAATTGTTAACTTTTCAACGCTGATTAACTACTCGAAATTACTCGGTGACTTAAGCCATTCAGTAGCCACTATTTCCCATGGTTAAATCCATATGCTATAATAAGTTAATAATTCCTAAGTTTTTCAGATTTTTAAAAATTTCAAAACTCAGAAAAAGACTTGGTTAGAACTATCAAAAAATAAATTAAAAATATTAACGAGAAAAATTGGTAGGTACAATCAAATTTTGTTGTATCTGAATTTGCTGACTAATCGAATTGTTAACTTTTCAACGCTAATTAACTACTCGAAATTACTCGGTGGCTTAGGCCATTCAGTAGCCACTATTTCCCATGGTTAAATCCATATGCTATAATAAGTTAATAATTCTTAAGTTTTTCAGATTTATGTAAATTTCCAAACTCAGAAAAAGACTTGGTTAGAACTATCAAAAAATAAATTAAAAATATTAACAAGAAAAAATTTGAATATGCTGACTAATCGAATTGTTAACTTTTCAACGCTGATTAACTACACGAGATTACTCGGTGGCTTAGGCCATTCAGTAGCCACTATTTCCCATGGTTAAATCCATATGCTATAATAAGTTAATAATTCCTAAGTTTTTCAGATTTATTTAACTTTCCACACTCAGAAAAAGAATTGGTTAGAAATATCAAAAAATAAATTAAAAATATTAACAAGAAAAAATTTGAATTTGCTGACTAATCGAATTGTTAACTTTTCAACGCTGATTAACTACTCGAGATTACTCGGTGGCTTAGGCCATTCAGTAGCCACTATTTCCCATGGTTAAATCCATATGCTATAATAAGTTAATAATTCTTAAGTTTTTCAGATTTATCTAAATTTCCACACTCAGAAAAAGAATTGGTTAGAAATATCAAAAAATAAATTAAAAATATTAACAAGAAAAAATTTGAATTTGCTGACTAATTGAATTGTTAACTTTTCAACGTTGATTAACTACTCGAGATTACTCGGTGGCTTAGGCCATTCAGTAGCCACTATTTCCCATGGTTAAATCCATATGCTATAATAAGTTAATAATTCCTAAGTTTTTCAGATTTATTTAACTTTCCACAATCAGAAAAAGAATTGGTTAGATCTATCTAAAAATAAATTTAAAATATTAACAAGAAAAATTGGTAGGTACAATCAAGTTTGCTTGTATCTGAATTTGCTGACTAATCGAATTGTTAACTTTTTAACGCTGATTATCTACTCGAGATTACTCGGAGGCTTACGCCATTCAGTAGCCACTATTTTCCATGGTTAAATCCATATGCTATAATAAGTTAATAATTCCTAAGTTTTTCAGATTTATTTAACTTTCCACACTCAGAAAAAGGATTGGTTAGAACTATCAAAAAATAGATTGAAGATACACTGTTAGAGAAGATTGGAAGTTTTTATTCATAAACTCGTCATCGAAATTTAATATAGAATTGTGGTATAAAATTCATGTACTTTTCCAGTAAAATTAAAGCAAATTATTAAAATTCAAGTACTTTTACTGTAAAATTAAAGTAAACTATTGAATGTGCTGTACCATACATTAATTTTACATTACACTTGTATACTAAATTTAATATACTAGTTTATGAATAAAAGCTTCAAATTTTACAGTGTACGCCTAACCAAATTTTTATTGGTAAAATTTGTAAGCAAGATTTTGATAAGTCTAACTAAGCCTTTTTCTCAATGCATTTTTAACTTCTCATAAATAACTCAATGGATGGGGGTCAAAATAGCGAATGGCTAATATAGCGAATTACAAGATAAGGAACGTATTAATATAGAATGGCCATCATTATGAAATTTGATATTTTACCTATTCGTTATTGTGGCCATTCGCTATTACGATTGCATTTTAATAAGATGGATGTTGAAATAGCGAATTTCATAATGATGGCCATTCTAGATTCAGACGTTCCTTATTTTGAAATTCGCTATTTTGACCCTCACCCAACTCAATAAGTAAATTTACATTTTTGAGGGCTATTCGAAATACATGTATGGTACGAAATCAGATTAGACGAATTGTCACAACAATTTGATATGATTTTTTACAAATCATTGGCAAATTCAGACTACTTAAACATTGTAGCCAAATTTTACTGCCTAGATATCATTTTTCCTATACTGAAGGAAAAGCTATTTTCAAACCTCTTTTTTAATTAAAAATGTGAAAATTCTAAAAATATTTAATACAAAATCTAATGCTATTTGAAATGTAACCCAAATTCAAAGCAGATGCTGTAAAAATAACCAAACTATTCTCAAAGTTAAAAATGTATAAAAATTAATTTCAAAAACCCTTTATTTCCTAAATCAGCGACATTTAATTCAAGCGCAGAAAAAGAAAAACAAGATTCAAATCAATTTACAACTACAGGACTAATTTCACCAGGAAATTTGTCCCATATCATGAAATCGTGGTGATAACCATAAAAGCACCCACTCAGTCTCGTTTGCTCGACGTACGCGAAAGCGTCAAAGGATAAAAACAGCGGCGCGTGTGCCAGAACCCACAGAACTGAATGAATGAATAAAATAAAAGTCACAGCGTGAATTCTCCGGTCAAGTATAGAGCGCAGAGCCGGGAGACGCGAGAGATTCAGACATGCACACGTCCGGCACACGTCCGAGCATCGGGGATGAAAGAAAAAGAGAGAAAGAAGAAGAAGAACAAGAAGAACAAAAAATTGGATCGCGTGTCCCGCTCCACTTTTTTTTTTCTCTGCTTCTCTTCATCTGCTTCGTAACAATATATATATATATATATATTTCGCAATTGGCCGCAATCCACATGCAGCAGCTTTGCGGCTGGTCCTGGACGATGGAATAATATTCCATCCCCCTCGAAAATATTGTTTCCATCGTGAGGGGAAGAAAGTTGCAAGCATTGTGCAATTTCTTCCTGACTTTGTTCCTCCGATTTCCCCTCTTCTTGGCTCCTGAATGTTTTGCGATGCTCCTGCAGGAGAAAATACCTTTGGCTCTCGTGGGGTTCGCACTTTCCCACAGGTACCCCAAGCAGACTTGGCAGAAGCTCGGCGTTGAACAGAAGGGAGCCTTGCGGAAGAAGGGAGAAGCGCACCCCTATTGAAAGAAGAAGAAAATAAAACGTGGAAGAAATGGCTATAGTACGAATCTTTTATATACTATATACTATATATATATTATAATAATAATAATGCATGTATATATTATACCTTAAGACCGTGACTAGGAGCCAGTCTCCCATCTGCACGTAGATCCTTCCGAACAATGAGGGGGGATTTTTGCACCCGAGGGCATTAAGGTGCTGTAGCACCTGAAGACACGTGGACGAATGCCCGAAACAAACTGCTATGATAGAAATCCTGATGAAAAGAAATTATCTCTGTTTTTTTTTTTTTTTGACGTCAGCTTTCCTAAAAAATTCACGAGGCAAAATGATAAAAATTAATATGTTAAACTATTTTGCAATATTTTTGTTCTTATATCCTTCTGAATTAATTTGGCATTATGTATTTTAAAAAAATTAGTATTCTGGAATATTTTTGTTTTTATATGCTTCAGAATTAATTTGGCATTATATATTTTTTTAAATTACTATTCTGGAATATTTTTGTTTTTATACCCTTCTGAATTAATTTGGCATTATATATTTTTTTTAAATTACTATTTTGGAATATTTTTGTTTTTATATCCTTCAGAATTAATTTGGCATTATATATTTTTTTTAAATTACTATTCTGGAATATTTTTGTTTTTATATCCTTCAGAAATAATTTGTCATTATGTTTTTTTTTTAAATTACTATTCTGGAATATTTTTGTTTTTATATCCTTCAGAATTAATTTGGCATTATATATTTTTTAAAATAAAAGTTCCCTGATTTATAATTGTGTTTTTTTGAGTTTATGATAAGACCTTAAAAATCCTTTTCTTACTGTGTATTTTGTTTTAAATATTGTCAAGAAAATAATTAACGAATTAACAGTAACGATAGAAGTGACGATACTAATTATTTTGGTCTTGAGATTTGTTACAAAAAAAATGTTTGAAGGTCTTTTTTATGGAATATTTAATAAAAAATAAATTGTTGGGTAAACGAACTTTTAATTCATAAGATATTAAACCTTAAGCTGACATTTATTAATATATTTTCTTCCACAAGTAAATTTTGAATTAAAAAGATTTTAATACTCAAATTCGTATTGATTAAATAATTTTTTTCTTCAAATAAATTCAAGGTTAAATAATCATGAAGTGCTTTTTTGAAAATAACTAAAGTTCATCTCTGTCTCTGCAATAAAATATGTGTGTTCCAATCAGAGTTGTAAATGACTAATACTTATAGAAATAAAGATGATGATACAATGAGCTGTATAATTATGATTTCATAATAATAACATGTAGTGATTATAATATGCTGACTAAACTTTTGAATAGCTGAAAGAATTATTATTTTTCAATAAAATTTCATGGTAATCTTTTTGAAAAAATGAAGAAACATAAATAATGCATTAATTATCTCTTTCACTTTTTCCACTATTTCTTCCAATATTTAAGCGAAAATTAGTATTTTTTGCAGCTATTCAAATATTTACACTCTATTTTATAATCACTACATATTATTATTATGAAATCATAATTACAAAACAAACTGTATTGTAAACTATATTTCATAAATTAATGGGAATTTTATTGTTCAATAAAATTTCATGGCAATCTTTTTGAAAAAATGAAGAAACATAAATATGCATTAATTATTTCTTTCATTTTTTCCACTATTTCTTCCAATATTTAAGCGAGAATTAGTATTTTTTGCAGCTATTCAAATATTTACACTCTATTTTATAATCACGATATATTATTATTATTATGAAATCATAATTACAAAACAAACTGTATTATAAACTATATTTCATAAATTAATGGGGATTTTATTTTTCAATAAAATTTCATGGCAATCTTTTTAAAAAAAATGAAGAAACATAAATAATGCATTAATTATCTCTTTCATTTTTTCCACTATTTCTTCCAATATTTAAGCGAGAATTAGTATTTTTTGCAGCTATTCAAATATTTACACTCTATTTTATAATCACTACATATTATTATTATGAAATCATAATTACAAAACAAACTGTATTGTAAACTATATTTCATAAATTAATGGGGATTTTATTTTTCAATAAAATTTCATGGTAATCTTTTTAAAAAAATGAAGAAACATAAATAATGTATTAATTATCTCTTTCATTTTTTCCACTATTTCTTCCAATATTTAATCGAGAATTAGTATTTTTTGTATCTATTCAAATATTTACACTCTATTTTATAATCACTACATATTATTATTATGAAATCATAATTACAAAACAAACTGTATTGTAAACTATATTTCATTAATGGGGATTTACAACTCTGGTTCCAATACGTCCAGGTGAGCATTAAAGTCATGAAAAGAACTGATTTTTCGTTTTGTTACTGCTAATAATTTCCATTTGTAAAATCGCCCATGTGTGTAACAAGAAAATGCTAATATTTCGGACAGCTCAGAGTGCACCTGGACACCGTGCAGCTAGCTTACCCCCTTCATAGTGATTTAAGTAGAAACAAGCCCTGGAGCGTGACCTTACACCAGACGCGCCTCTGAATCGATATGGCTGTGACTGGATATGCATATTGATGTGTTTATTTCTATCTGGAATTTAGCGTATCCTGTACAGTGTATTTTATAAAATCGCGTCGTTCGTTTCGCATGAGACTATTTTTAAAACCTGGTTTAAAATATAATTTTTTTTTCGATCTTCTTGTTTTAGACTCGTGAGCTTTTGATTATTTATACATTTTCCCATATTTTTATACCAGGTTTTAAGTACTTTAAATACATTCTCATTGAATAAATGCCTATCCTTGATTCCAATCGCTGTGCTAATTGGTCAACTGAATCGTCAATTACGAAGCTAATAATAGAAATGAGTCTGCTTTGATTTTTTCTTTTTAGATCGTCTTGTTTTAGACTCAGGAGGTTTTGATTATTTATAAATTTTTCCATATTTTAAAATGTGGTTTAAAAATATGGGAAAATTAATATACCGTATATGAAGATTGGATGCATATACCGTATATTAATTTTCAGATACAATCTTCATGGACAATTTCATTCAGGAAGCACATTGCTTCCTCATTCTTTTTCGCTTTTTACAAAGCCGCCTCTATGAGGAAGTTTCTTTATTTTATTTTCGGCTTCCTCATAGAGGAAGCTTTGCGAAAAACAAAAATTATTGACGAAGTTAATGATTTCTGACGTTTTACGAAATCCAGAGCGACACCAATAAATTTTTCAAAAATTCAAAATCACGTAAAATCCGAACCGCTTTACCGATCATTTCCAAATTTGGTAGGTAACAGGGCTGAATGTTATTTTTCCTGTGTAGAAAATTTCAGTCGATTTGTCAACATTTTACCTGAATTAGAGCAAAACGAAAGTTTTTCGAAAAATTCAAAATCTCATAAAAACCGAACAGCTTTACCGATTTGGCCCAAATTCAAAACCAAAAGTCGTATCACTTTGTTCAATATTAATACGAAGTTTCAGCCCGATAGCTAAAAATTCGTTCGAGCTAGAGCATTTACGTACTTTTTTCAAAATGTCAAAATTTTTATAAAAATGAAATGCTTTTAGCGATTTTTGTCAAATTTATACCAATTGAAGATTAGCCAGTACTGTGCATGTTGTTTAAATTTTAGCTGATTCGGTCGAATACTTTATAAGTTACAGTTATTTCAGACTATTTTAAACGTTTTGACATGAAAATCTCGAAAAAAATTTTTTTTCATGAAAACAAAGCTTCCTCTACACTGTTAGAAAAGACTGGAAGTTTTTATGCATAAATTCGCCATCGAAATTTATTATACAATTGTGGTATAAAATTCCGGTACTTTTCCCGTAAAATTAAAGCAAATTATTAAAATTCAAGTATTTCTACTGTAAAATTAAAGTAAATTATTGAATGTGTTGTACCATACATTAATTTTCGATTACACTTGTATATGAAATTTAAAATACTAGTTTAAAAACTTCCAGTAAATGTACATTAAATTTTAAATAATTTTTTTTAACAGTGTATGAGGAAGCAATATTGATATATTAAAATGAAGATTACAATACTCACGTACTATAATTTTCAAATACCAGTATCGGAGAATTCTTATACTATTCTTAAATTTACAATAAAAGTATATTAATATGGAATTCATATATCCGTTTCGTAAATCTTATATCATTTTGTATATTAAATTCACTTGTATTTTTTCACAGTGTGACATTATTTTAGGGTGGTTCGACTATATTACCATCTATAATTGATTTTTTTAACCGTCCATTGTCTACTTTTGTGAGCTCATTGAGTAACTATATTGAGCAAATTGAGCCGGTTTAGTTTGCGTGGCCACTCTGTTTTCACTGTTTTTTTATTTTTATTTTTTTTATTTTTTATATTTGTATTGTTATATCTTCATTTATATTCCATTATGTAATTTAGTCCGGTTTCCTTTTTGCCAGCATTGTATTAATTTTCAAGGGCTTGTCCCGTCCAATGTAAAATAAATAAATAAATAAATAATCCATTTTTCCACTTTGTAGTAAAAGCCATTGTCACTTAACGGGAAGGACGCGACGCTAAGCCATCCGGCGTCGTACTTCCGGTCTGCACGCGACTTCAGCACGTGAAGTCACGTGGCATCACCAAAAGAACGTGTGTAAGCGTGACCACGATCGGAGATCCTAGAGCGCGTTGCAGAGTACGCATATCTCGACTTCTGTTGATACCCCCTTAATGTCTTGTGCGTGCGCCGGATCCAGCGGAGAAAGGCGAATGGTGAGACTCCGAAGTGTCAGTCGCGTTACAGTTTATCTGCACTTCCGGAAGCGTAGCGCATCTCCGGAAATCAAAGTAAATGCAATTATGCTGAAATAGTCCGAGGAAAAAAAAAATTATAATCCTTCCATAAATTTTATTTGCAAGATTTATTAGACTTCCAACCCTTATTGACATGCATGGAGACTTTATAGGGTCTCAGAATGAACACTTTTAGAATAAAACTTCCAATACATACACTGTTAAATATATTTTGAAAACTAATAAATGTATTGGCTGTTCTTTTGCAGATACGTTATATTAATGTTTATTTAATATATTATTATTTAGTATATTAAATAAAATTTAATATACTAAATTTAATATATTTAATATATTAATATTAATAAGTATATATATAATTTAGTATATTAAATTTTATTTAATATACTAAATTTAATATAGTAGTAGTAGTTTATTTCCATGTATACCCTATTGGGTGTTTACAGTTTCCCTTCCCATACATATAATCCCCTTAGAGTCTGTTAACAAAAATATACATACAAAAATATACATTTTTGGTATTGCCAAATACCCGCTCACTTGGACTCTATACAACACAACACATAATAACTCTCTCATTCGTCTTCCGTCTCCGGTTTCCTCGCTATCTTTTGAAATTCTGCGACGTAATCACACAATACCGCGATTGGTTTCCCATTCATACTATTGTTTATTTTACTGCCGAGTTCCATTCCCTTTGCACCGTCTTTCCATTTTTTCATGTCCTCCACTAACTTTTCTTTCAATTTTTTCTCCGCTTCTCCGCATTCCAACATGTGCACCACCGTTTCGTCTTCTTTTCCACACATTCCACATTTTGTTTCCTTACTAAATTTAATATATTAATATTAATAAATATATTAAATTTTATTTAATATACAGATGTTGTAAAATTCCAATAATTATATTATAAACACAACTTTTACGAAGTCTTAAGTATACTGTATATTAATTTTACAACAATTTTCTTGTACATTAATTAACATTTGTAGATTAAATTTAACATACGCGTACCCACAAAAAAAACTTCCTATATTTCATATTAATATTCATAAAAAAATGTCTAACAGTGTATATTAATTTTCAAAATATTTCAAACAATGCAGTGTAGTAGATGAGCACACTATAGCAAAACAATAGAGCAACTATACCACCGCCTATGTGCCCATCAACTCAGTCCCTTCTTATATCGAGTGCATCACGAATAAGCCAATATTCAATATTTATCCATAATCCTCTTTCGATTATGCATCAAACCTATATGAAATTTGTGGTCAAGTGAGAGTTTGTCGAACGATGGTCCATCTTCTGGACAAACATAGCTAGTCCATATCTCATTATACTTCTCTATGCGTTATACGTATTGCGTATATTGTTACCCTACCATAAAGCAAACACGAATACATTTCGTACATCGAACACACAACTTACCAACTGACCAATACTGTCACTTCTACTATCTCGCATTTACTATATTACTACGTTAGCTCTTACATACATAGCTGCTGGTTAGTTGGCCAGGGTTGCCAGATGCACAGAACCTCGAGTCGCCAAAAGCTGTCGTGGAATTAGCCAAAAGTAGCCAATCCACAGGGTTCCTAAAAACGCCAAAATTCGCCACTGAATATCTCTAAGTAGCCAAAATAACTGTACTTCGGCGCCATCTTGGATTTTTTTAACAACCTTGTGAATTTTGTTATTTGTAGATACAAACAAAAAGAAGCTTGAATGTATGATAATTTATATAATTCAATTTGTATTTTCAAATATTACATTGTAATATTGCAAAACATTTGGCGCACAATTTATACACTAGCATAGAAACTTGCCAATCAGAAATCACCATTAGTTTACGGGAATAAGCGACGGAGGACAGAGTCATCTGACGGAGAAGTGTTGAAGATACATATAACGAGTGCCAAAATATGTCTCAAAATATCGTCGCACAAACGATAAACGGATAATTAATGTAAACATAATACATTAAAAATTCTTAATGAGCATCTACGTGGAGATATGCATTGAGATATTTTTAGAGGAGAAAGTAGATTAGCGTTTTGAGGCTTCGATTTCAGTGAAAATCGACGAAAATTAGAAATAACGGAAGAAAATTCTAAAGTTGCCAAAAATCGCCAAGGCGCCAATTTCAAAATTTCGGCGCCAAAGACGCCTTCGAAGTAGCCAATTTGGCGATAAGTAGCCAAATCTGACAACCCTTGTAGTTGGCTGAGGCGCGTTCAGAAATGCACTCTGGGTAAGATAGAAAGAGAGAGAGAGTGTTGCGCTGATACGAATGTCCGAGAGAGACGGGTAACTGCCCGGGTAGGTTTCTGAACGCGGGCCTGAGGCGCGTTCAGAAATGCACTCTGTGTAAGATAGAAAGAGAGAGAGTGTTGCGCTGATACGAATGTCCGAGAGAGACGGGTAGCTTCCCGGGTAGGTTTCTGAACGCGGGCCTGCAGTAGTTAACACGTGACCACCAGCTCCGCGGGATGCTTCTCGCATTTCTTACAAAAACATTTTGCTAGGGTGGAGGAGAACAGAGTGGTCAAGTCCGTCCATCGACCATCGTTCTGAAACTTGTTCGTTGGACCGATTGATTGGCCGCGCACTGGTCACTCACTCCCCCATACTGACACGTACGTTTGACCCCATATCGACAGTTGGTGAGAGACACAATAGCCCAACGATAATTGGGCCATTGTCTGATCGTGCTGGACATTTACCGTAAAGTACGTACGCGGCACTTACGTACTTTACGATTTGTTGCTCCCACCGCGACGTCGCGGCCACAATCGAAAATATGAATTTATCACCTATTATATTGCGCTCTCATCTCTATATCTCTATATATATGATGTATCATATGATTGCGATGTGCGCGATGTAACCGCGATTGTTTGCCGTCGTAAATTCTACAAAGTGTTACGAAAATGACCATTCCGGTCACGCAGGGAAACGATATCTTGAGTTACGAGAAAATCGAACGACCGGTATGTTGGTCGTACATTGATGTCTCTATTTCAAAGTGGCGACACGAGATTTTATCGCCGTTCATATTCGGCCTCAATGATATCAAATGCTTGTTTATTTAGTTACCAAAACGGTAATAAGATAATAGTTTACATGTGATGATATTGCGAGAAAGGAAATTTTAACCTCGGAATTCAGGGATTCAACTAATGAAAAAAAGTAGATACTTGAAAAAACGTAAATGGAAAAAATATTAAGGTTATGGCAACCCTGGAAGTCGAAATCTTCCACCAATGTGCAATATTGTTACGGATAACAAACTGTTGATATTAGATATCAATAAAATTCTTGTTTATTTATTTACCAAAACGGTAATAAGATAATAAAGAATTTACATGTGATGATATTGTGAGAAAGGAAATTTTAACCTCGGAATTCAGGGATTCAACTAATGAAAAAAGTAGACACTTGAAAAAACGTAAAGAATGGAAAAATATTAAGGTTATGGCAACCCTGGAAATCGAAAACTTCTACCAATCTGCAATATTGCTACGAACAACAAAGTGTTGATATTAGATATCAATAAAATGCTTGTTTATTTATTTACCAAAACGGTAATAAGATAATAAAGATTTTACACGTGATGATATTGTGAGAAAGGAAATTTTAACCTCGGAATTCAGGGATTCAACTAATGAAAAAAGTAGACACTTGAAAAAACGTAAAGAATGGAAAAATATTAAGGTTATGGCAACCCTGGAAATCGAAAACTTCTACCAATCTGCAATATTGCTACGAACAACAAACTGTTGATTATAGATATCAATAAAATGCTTGTTTATTTATTTACCAAAACGGTAATAAGATAATAAATAATTTACATGTGATGATATTGCGAGAAAGGAAATTTTAACCTCGGAATTCAAGGATTCAACTAATGAAAAAGTATACACTTGAAAAAACGTAAAGAATGGAAAAATTATTAAGGTTATGGCAACCCTGGAGATCGAAAACTTCTACCAATCTGCAATATTGCTACGAACAACAAAGTGTTGATATTAGATATCAATAAAATGCTTGTTTATTTATTTACCAAAACGGCGATAAGAAAGTAAAGAATTTACACACGATGGTATTGCGAGAAAGGAAATTTTTATCTTGCGATACTTGCGATAACTTTTTTATATTATTATATTATATTACTAGTATTATATTATCAGTATATTATATTGCTGACCTGTTTCGATGACTACACTAGTCATTAATTAGTCATTAGTTTGTTAGTTAGTGTTGAACCTTCTAATTATGTCACCAATTGCCTGTTCATTACACAAAACCGTGATTCTGTGTTATACTCCTGCACAGAACGTCTAGAGGTCCACCGAACTGCATAAAAACTTTCCAATTCGAGGAAAACATCGCGAACACGTAGAATAATCTTTTTTTCGGAATTCGGACGCCATTTTGTAAACGATTGTCGCGACAGTGTCGGATAAAAAGAGAAAATCGTGTTTATGTGCTTTGTCATGGGTTTGTCATTAATCAAACCTGATCATCTTGCAAAAACAGTGCGTGAGTGTTGTTTTCAATTGTGAGTGTGAAAACTGCAACGTCTATATACGCGTTGATAAGTGTAGTTTTTACGAAGAGTGGGGAATAGTGACCGCGGTGCAGAAAAGGACGTCCACAATGAGAAGCCATCGTCCACCCCAACATCCTTGTCTTCCAATTAAGGATTTGTACAACGATTTCCCCGGATACTCCCGTTTCCGTATTCCGGCCAGTCACCGGCTGGACCCCATCGCTAACGGACCATCTGTGAGTACTTTGACCGATTCCTCGCCATCTATACAAATCTAGTGCTACACGAAATCTAAGTGTAAGTGGCATGACATCTATTTACACTTTATGCCAACTCGACACGAATCTCCAGACTCTAAAGGGTATTTTTTCAAATTTTTTACCAAAAAAGAATTAAAATGTTAAAATGTTGAAAACAAAAATAGAAATAAGTGAAAAAAGAAAAATTAAGGCCGGTAAAGTTCAACGAACGGGGATGGCGTGTAAAACATGAGAGCGAGGTACTGATAAAAACAATGTATAAGCTATTGTAATGGAAAAATAAAAGATATTTGCAAATCTAAGTCTAATGACACGAATCTCCTTCTCTGGTAAAAATAAATGATAAAAAAGATTTTTTTAAAAATCTTATTGTTCCGAATACGAACTTTGGTTCGCAAATTTACAAAGTACTATCATAAATTTACCGATCGAAATCCTATATGTTTCTTCCTTATCCTAGAATATTATTATAAATAATATAATTTTTTTAATTGAATTTAATAATAAAAATGTACGATCGTAGGAGTAATAATAATATTACATTTATCATTAAAAAAAAAGTTTTGTCTACATATTTTTGATATCTACAAATATTTATCATATTCAAGATTCATTATGATAGATTTCTTATACGTGTGAAACTACGAGAAAAGAAACGAGTCTATCGGTATGAAATTATTGTGTAAATTATAGAAAAATGTTTTATTTATATCAGGGTTTTAGGATTGATTATGATAGTTCTTTCAGTCTAAATACGTACGATTTATTTCGATGTACTTTCCATAAATGTGGGACGATAGACAATTTTAGGATCATTCTATTGATGCCTCTTTAATCAAAGAGCGATTAATGTTGAATCATCTATTTACGATATAACACGATACACGACAAACGGATAAAAATTTACAAGTGACGAAACGTAAATTTAATATAGAATATTATAAACGTAATATCATAATCCATAATATATAATATAGAATATTATATATTGTGGACCAACGTGTCCACCATACATATCGATAACGTATCTATCGTAATTAACCCATCGAAAACGGAAAGTATAGGAAATTAAGGAGGTTGGAGCGCTCCACACTAGTCAAATCAGTGCTAAATTTTTAAAAGCGTTTCTACAATTCCAGATGGTTGAATAATCGGTTCCAAGGTGATAATCACATAGCAGCATTAGTTCTTAATATTCAAATACATTCACAGCTGTGATATCAACAGTAAATCGATCAACATCTGCAAATTTCCGATGTTATGTTTTTTCATCCAGTTTTTTAAAAGGGTAAACCGTAATATCAGTCCGATTATGACGACCAATAGCTCATTTTGTTTACTTAAAGATATTCTATCGATTGGCCGTCTATTTTTTAAAATCGTATTAGTAGTTCAAAACATACAACCGTTTGTTTATCCTATCATAACCTAACATCAAGTATACAAATGCCTGTAACTTTTGAACGCCTGATACTATAGAAAATCCGGACGGTCAATCGATTAAGGATCTTCCACTGATCAAAATGAGCTATGTTTCGTCATAATCGGACTGATATTACGGTTTACCCTTTTACAAAACTGGATGAAAAAACATGACATCGGAAATTTGGAGATATTGATCGATTTACTGTTCATATGACAGCTGTGAATGTATTTGAATATCAAGAACTAATGATGCTATGTGATTAACACCTTGGATCAGATTATTAAACCATCTGAAACTGTAGAAACGCTTTTAACAATTTAGCACTGATTTGACTAATGTGGAGCGCTCCAACCTCCTTAATAACGATTCAATTTGTATAAATTGATCAGTCCGAATAGATAGAGATGATAACATACGATTAAATCCCATGTAAATTTTATCGATCTGTATCAATCTCTATAATTTATTTTTACCAAGGTGGTCACGATGGTTTTTATGGCCAAATTATTGAAATTGAGTTCGATCTTCAGATTAACATTAAGATCGAGTTTGACTTGTATCTTAAGATTAATATTAAGATCGCATTTGGCTTGTAATTTCGATCTTAAGATTAATCTTAAATTCGAGTTTGGCCTTTAATTTCGATCTCAAGATGAAACTCAAATTCGAATTTGACTTGTAATGTCGATCTTGACATTAAATTTAAAGTCGAACTTACGCCCAAAAATTCCAACAGCGTTGTAAAAATCTCATCGTATTTAAACTCACCCTCTTTGTTTATTTATTCCATAAGAAATTGACAAACAATAGTTTTTTTCTTCGTATTCCGCACTGCGTTAGTAAAAAATGATTTACCTTTTTATTAAAGAATAAGAAACAATTATTTCTCTAAAAACAAAAGTAAAAAATCCATGAAATACAAAATAATGGGGTATAAAGTTCCCATCAACTAAAAAATCATTTTTATAAATCCCTTTTTTTGTAACACATTAAAAACCCAATTTTTGCATATTGCATTTTTCAAAAATGTAACTCCTAAAAATTTCCGAACATTTTTCAAATAAAAGTGATATTAGCATAAATTATCATCATATCGATCAAATTGACCATCACTGATTTATTTTACACTAATTGCAAAAAAAAATGATTGATGCCTCACACCGCATGAAAATAATGCTCAGAGATCGATTTCCTTTCATGTGAAAACGAAATAATAACCAAAATATATATAAAATCCGATTTGTGCTTCATAACTTTTTTTTTTTCAGATCAATTTACTTTTTTTCAACGATTTACACCAAGCTCGGATTCCCACAATAAAATTCGTTTTTCGCAAAAAAAAAGTTGCTGTATACGCTCGAGTTATCACAGGAACTACAGTTGGCAAAAAAAAAAGTTGTCCTACAATACTTTAAATCGAATTTAGCCTGGGAATCGAACAGGCTCTTGAATCGTCCAACCCCCCCGTTTAAAATCCTACAACCCCCAATCGTCATAGCGATTCGACATGGTTGAAACCTGAATAACAGAGGCCACCGTGTTTCTGCACTGCAAGTGAGCATCGCAACTGAAACCGCACTTGTAAATAGCGAGTTACGGATGACCCCGTTTGAAAGCAATTTTTTTAGGCGTGATTTTAATGAGTGACGTCTGTCACCGACATTTGACAAAGCGTAACACAAGTTGAAAACTCAATTGCTCATAATTTGAGTATAGGGGTCAGTCAGACCGCAAAATTCATTAATGTCATGCATATATCTACGAGTGTGCACTACAGAATTAAAAACGTAAGTTCAATTCATAACATACAAAAAAAAAAAAAATGAAACATGAATAGCGCAAAGTTGACAACTCGATTACAAATTCAAGGGTCAGCGAGACAATTCATTAATTTTAGTCGAAGCAGAAATAAAAATTGAGTTTTATTATGATTGAAATCTGCACCAACATTTTTAAATCATCCATTACTTTGGAACTCTCTTTATTTTGTTATTTATTTAATAAATAATTTTTATTGCTTTATTTGGAAAAATTTTTAATTATATATTTGGTATAAAAATTTATAAACTATTGATCGAAAACGAGCAAAGGAATAATTTTCTTTGTTAGTTTGTTTTTAAATAATTGTTTATTTCCTTCTCCAGTACTTTGATTTTAGTAATGTATTTTTATGAAAAAATCTATCTTTTTGTGGTTTACATCTTTTTTTTGTACATTATTTTACCAAATCGTTCGGTACATTTAAAAAAAAAGTATTACTATGAAATTATATATATACAATAATGTTTCGAATGACAAATCTGATATATACTTGACTCAACCAACATATAGCTTCACATCACATTAACACTATTGTAATTATAATTCATGTTATATATTACACTTATTATAATAATATATAACATTTTTTAAACTTTTCTTAAAAATCCGCATGAGATATTGTCAATCGGGTTCAATTGACAAATTATATTAAAATTTTAATTATAGTATGAAGGGTTATTTCTGTTTTTTTTTGTTTATCATTTTTCTGATTTTTTATTTTTTCAAGACTTCCTTTTATGTACTTTTCATCTTCTTATGGGAGATTTGGCGCCAATTTACTTTTTCCCTGACCAATTTTTTTTCCCTGACCTCAGCCACCCTGTCAGGACACAAAATCGTTGGGAGGTGTTACGTCCAAGATAAAAGCTACATACACGGAAAAAAGGCTTGGTTGGAACAACCAAGTGCCTTAGTTATATATGCGCCAGACAATTAATTGGTTAGACCAACCAAGTTATTTGTTAGGCTACCAAAATTTCTTGGTTGGTCTAACCAAGTCACTTGGTTAGCTTACCAAGTGATTTCAGGCAGATTTTTTTTACAGTGTAGTGATTATAAAATAGAGTGTTTCCATTTGAATAGCTGAAAAAATACTAATTTTCGCTTTAATATTGCTTTAATATTAAGATTAATAGTGGAAGAAATAAGTAATGCATTACTTTCTTAATGCATTACTTTTTTTCCATTTTTTCAAAAGGATTATCGTAAATTTTTATTGAAAAATAATAATTTTTTCAGCCATTCCAAAGTTTAATCATCGTATTACAATCGCTACACTGTAAAAAAAATCTACTTGAAATTTAGTGTACTTTTACTGGAAGTTTTTATTCATAAACTAGTATATTAAATTTAGTATACAAGTGTAATGTAAAATTAATGCTTGGTACAGCACATTCAATAATTTACTTTAATTTTACTGTAAAAGGACTTGAATTTTAATAATTTGCTTTGATTTTACTGGAAAAGTACATGAATTTTATACCACAATTGTATATTAAATTTCGATGACGAGTTTAGGAATAAAAAACTTCCAATCTTTTCTAACAGTGTACATGTTATTATTATAAAATCATAATTATAGAGCTGATCGTATCATCATCATTATTTCTATAAGTTTTAGGCATTTACAACTCTGCCAGGACCTCTAACAGGAGGTTTGAATCTTAGGGACAAAAATCTTTGCGTTAAGTTCACATACGGAGTTATGCCAAAGTTACGCTCTAGCTCAGAGCTTTCTCGCAAGTAGACCATAAGTTCAAACACTCTCGCGTCGGACGGTCGATATGACGGATGCGCAGGCCAATTTCGTTGCGGCAAGCGAGAGGCTATCGATCACGCGTTGAAATTTTACAACATCACGTGCGTCTACCGTTTTGCCCCGTTCGCAATGAATGATCGATGACTTTCCAATCGAGATAAGTCATTGTTGTGTGGTAAAGGGCGCACTTCTGTTGCTGGTGCCTTGTGCCTTACGTCGCGTCTCAATTTTCACTCGATTGTCATTTGTCGACGAATCGTCGAGTTCATCGTATTCGACGGTTTCGTCGTTCGCTGCATTTCGCAAAGTTTCATATGCCGTAGTTAGTCGCGTTTGACTGATAGGAAAGGAAAATCCTATGTGGTGGTCGAGGGCGAGGACTCGACTCTCCGAAAGTTCAAAGTTCATCGGATTTGATAAGCTTTCTATTGATCCTCTCTCGTCCTGGCCCAGATATTATATTAATTAGGGCACAACGTTATCCGCAGAGTTTTGGGTGAATTATTCCGGAGGTAAAATTTTTTGGTAGGTTCCACTACTTGATCTGTAATGAGGTAAAACAGTTTAAGAAAAAATTCAGAATTTAATGTTTAGCCGAGCTTTGGTCTAAACAACTTTGGGTAATACATTCCCAAAGCTGTTTTTCTTTATATTTTTTGTTAATTAAAAAACGGGGTAAAACAATTATTTCACCTTTTTCTCAGCTTTATTTATTTTTATTTTTTTTGTAATTATGAGAAGAAGTTTTTATTATTTAATTCTTGTTTATTTAATTTTTTTTTCTTAGTTGTGAAAAAAAGAACTATAGTGATATACCAATAGGCAAAATTATTACCCGGGCCGATATTTAGCCGAGCTTTGGTCTAAACAACTTTGGGTAATACATTCCCAAAGCTGTTTTCCTTTATATTTTTTGTTAATTAAAAAACGGGGTAAAACAATTATTTCACCTTTTTCTCAGCTTTATTTCTTTTTTTTTTTTTTTTGTAATTATGAGAAGAAGTTTTTATTATTTAATTCTTGTTTATTTAATTTTTTTTTCTTAGTTGTGAAAAAAAGAACTATAGTGCTACCAATAGGCAAAATTATTACCGGTATAGATTCGTTAATATAAGAAGTATATTATGCACATTGTATTATTTTTGTTTATTTAATTATGATGATTATGTTTTGCACATGCTATGATATAAGTTTCCCAAAGAAAGTCTTTGAAATTAACAAACTGATGTTGAAATGTAATAATTTGTATTATTTAAAACTTAAAAAAAATCGTTAATTGATTGAGTTGAAAAAATTAAAATATTCTAATCGAATATTAATTTTCTATATTCATAAAAATAATGAAGTAAGATATAAAGTTCAAATGTTTTTTTTTCGCATATTTTTATAACTTATATTTAGTATCATAAAAAAAAGTTTAGTAATGGAAGTCGGTAAAGACGGTTTTACAAGATACGTTTTTGTTGATTATATAGAATTCTGCCTTATCGACAGGATTTCGCATTCGCAGTTTCTAATTTCGACTGCAGAGGCGTTTTTCATCGCAGCAACAAAACGACCGCGTGGTGCGCGTGGTTGCCGAAAAGTAACCTAAAAAAAAACCTCTTTCGAAGAAGTGTCATTGTTGCAGCTTGTGGATCGAACTGTTTCGTACTTTAATATGTTCTCAGCGACGACAAAATAACGAAACATAATGTCGAGTGCAGCAATTGACGATACTGTGAAGCACAAATCTCACAGAGAGCGAAATGCGGGTCGCAAAGCCGACAAGAAGAAGGCGAAGAAGGAGCATAACCAGGTTTTTATATCTTCTTTATACACACCTTTATTAAGAGAGAGGAATTTTTAATCGCGTTTCTACACATTTTGGTAGTTTTGCCGACTGTTCTGCAGAGTGGTTTGCTCATCAGCATTAGTTCTTAATATATAAATCCATCCACAGACACGATTTGAAATAAAAATACCCTGATACATACAAATTTCGGATGAGGTTGTTGTCATCCAGTTTTATATTAGAAAAAATCACAATATTAATCTAGTTATAACGAGCAATAGCTTATGTTGTTTGTTAAAAAATGCTTCATTGATTGACCGGACAAATTCTGTATTAGTATTAGTTATTCGCAAGTTACAAGCATGTGTAAATCTGATGAGAGGTTAGAGTAGATAAAAAACGGTTGCAATTTTCTTACAAAGAATACTATAAGAAAATGTCTCCGGTCAATCAATGAAGCATCTTTTAATAAACAAAATGAGCTATCGTTCGTCAAAGTCTGACAAAAATTATGGTTTTTTCTAATATAAAACTGGATGACAACAACCTCATCCGACATTTGTATGTATCAGGGTATTTTAATTAAAAACTGTGTCTGTGGATGGATTTATATATTAAGAACTAATGCTGATGAGACCGACAGCAGTGGACGCGCGGTTGGTGTGTGGCTTCGGCGGTCCCCAGAGTTAAGCAGCATTATTTGCGGTCATAACTTGGATGGGTGACCGCTTAGCCTTGCACTGGTTTGCGCGCCAACTACTGAGCGGGAGGCAGTTTTTCTGAGTTTCTAATGGATTCTCATACAGTAGAAACTCAGTAAAAATAAAGCCGACTGTATCGGCCAGGTTTTCCGCAGTTTCCCTGTGCCCTCGTGCAAATGCGATACAGTAGTGCATTAGGATGAGTGGCTGCGGACAACACTCTAGAGGGGTCTCTATGAAGGAACGGGGAAAAGGGGAGCGGGGAAACGTAAAAGCCTGAAGAAGGCATATGGAAGAAACCAATAATAAAAAAACAAAAAAAACTAATGCTGATGAGTAAGCCACTCTGCAGAACAGTCGGCAAAACTACCAAAATGTGTAGAAACGCAATTAAAAATTTAGCACTGATTTGACTAGCTAATGTGAACAGACTACCTTAAGTTTTTAATTGTGTTTCTACAAATTTTGGTAGTTCTTATTCGGATGAGTGGCTTGAACATCAGAATGAGTTCTGAATGTATAAATACATTTACCTACACAGTTTTAAAAGAAAATTAAAATGTTCAATATGAGATTTCTGTCATTCAGCTTTATATTTTTTTGAAACCATAATATTAGTCATATTATGACAATAGCTCAAATATCTTCAGTCCATTAATAAAGCATCTTTCAATAAATAAAATAAGCTATTGGTTGTCATAATCGGACTAAGATTACCATTTTTTGTAATTTAAAGTTGGGTGTCAAAAACACTTGTTTACTTGTTTGTTGATTTCATCTAAAAGTAGAGACAAGTAAATTTTTTATGTTTCTTCCATACAGAAAAAATAATAACAAAAATAAGATTTTTAAAAGATTTATGTATATGAGGCATTCCACTGGTTATCGACAGGATCATGACCCTCATATATATATATTTTTTTCTCTTGAGATGCAATATAAAAAAACACTAGCATTTTTTTTAGATTTTCAAAAAAATTTATATTTTTTTAATTACCTAAAATTTGATTTTCTCAAAAAGTATGCCGATGATCTATTTCAAAATTTTTATAGTAAATTCTGTGTCCAAAAAAAGAAATTTTTGAGACTAGAACGAAAATGGGGGGCAGTCTAGAATAGCAACTAAAAATAAAATTCTTTTGCGGGAGATTTTTATTTTTAGTTGCTATTCTAGACTGCCCCCTATTTTCATTCCAGTCTCAAAAATTTCGTTTTTGGACACAAAATTTACTATAAAAATTTTGAAAAAAATCATCGACAGAATCTTTTACAGAGATTCAAATTTGGGGTATTTTTTTTTTCATTTCGTTTTATTTTTAGCTGCTAATCTAGGCCTCGCCCCACTGTGGGCCTAGGCTCAAAAATTTTGTTTTTGGACACAGAATTTACTGTAAAAAAAGAAAAAAAATCATTGACATACTTTTTGAGAAAATCAAATTTTACGTTATTAAAAAAATCCAAATTTTTAAAAAAATCTAAAGAAAATCCTAGTGTTTTTTTTATATTGCTCGACAATATCTCAAAAGAAAAAAAAAATGTATATATGAGGGTCGCGACCCTGTCGATAACCGGTGGAATGCCCCATATATATTTGCTGATGTCTTTTTATAAGTAACTTAAGCCATCTTAAGAAAAAATTATAGTATCAACTCAAAAAGTTGATGATAAGTTCATTTGCATATGAGTATCGTAGTTGAATTTTCTCTGAAATTGTTTACATTTGACAAATGATTTGTTGACAAAAATTTAATATTTTCTCATTTTATTCAGATATTAACGGACAAGCAGAAGAATCCAAAAGCCTTCACTTTCAATTCTGCGATCCGCGCAGAGCGAAGATTCAGACGTAAGCAAGATATCGACACAAAGAAGCAGCACATACCTTTGGTGGATCGAACACCTTTGGAGCCTCCACCAGTGTTAGTAGCAGTTGTTGGTCCTCCAAAAGTCGGAAAATCGTTGCTGATACAATGCCTAATAAAGAGTTACGCGAGACAGCCTCTCACCAATATTCTCGGTCCCGTAACCGTAGTATCCGGAAAAAAGCGAAGAATCACATTCATGGAATGCAACAACGACATAAACAGCATGATCGACATAGCAAAGGTCGCGGATCTCGTTCTCCTTCTCGTCGACGCTTCTTTTGGCTTCGAGATGGAAATTTTCGAATTTCTCAACATCTGCCAAGTTCACGGAATGCCCAGAATTATGGGCGTCCTTACGCATCTCGATTTACTTACCAACGCTAAACAATTGAGAAAAACAAAGAAAACACTGAAGCAACGATTCTGGACCGAAGTTTACGCAGGAGCAAAACTCTTTTATCTCTCTGGTCTCATGCACGACGAGTATCTTCGTACCGAAGTTAAAAATCTCGCGAGATTCATTTCGGTGATGAAATTCAGGCCTCTGACTTGGAGAACGACTCATCCATATCTTTTGGCCGACAGAGTCGAGGATCTCACGCCTCCTGAATTAATAAGACAGAATCCTAAAGTTGATAGAACGATTAGCTTGTATGGCTACGTTCGCGGAGTTCCGCTGAATAAAGAAACTTCTGTTCACATACCAGGCTGTGGCGATGTTAGGATTAAGGATGTGAGTTTTTTGCCAGATCCTTGTCCACTGCCAGAACAGATTAAAAAACGAGCATTGGTAGAGAAGGAACGTTTTATCTACGCTCCCTTCTCCGGTGTAGGTGGTATTGTTTACGATAAGGACGCGGTTTACGTAGAATTGGGAGGAAGTCATTCGCACAAAGAGGAAGACACGGGACTTATTTCCAATCTTATAGACACTCAAGAGACACTCGATCACAAATTACAGAGGAGCGAGTTACAATTGTTCAGCAATACCGCACCGATTTTGTCAAAGGATGTTGAAGAAAGTTTCGCTTCTGGTTTCGCCGGTGAAAATGTTGTCGAGGATGGCAGAGTCAGAAGGAAAGTCATTTTTAATGATTCCAACGACGAGGCTGCTTCAGAAAATGACGAGGAGTCTGATGATGAAGATGAAGAGGAAAAAGAAGATGAAGAAGAAGAAGAAGAGGAAGATGAGGAAGATAAAGAGGACGAAAAAGTTGAAGAGAGCAGCAAGCGAAAAGTAATTCATCAATTAGAGACAAGCACAAGTCCGAAAAAAAGAAAAACTGACTATTCATCGGACACCGATGATTTTGACAAAGAACTGGCGAGTCTACAAGCCGAATCTACCGTAGAGAAGCAGGAAAAGAAAACAGAAGAACCAACCGTTTATCGAGCACTGACTAAAAATTCAGATCTTCACGTTAAGGACAAAATTAACGAGGCATTGAGTATGTTGAACCAACGAGTGGAGAAGCGAAAGGAGAAAGCGGAATCTGATAGTGAATTCAGTGATGACGAGAGCTTCGATGAACTTAGCGATAACGACGCTGAAGGGCAGCCCGAGAACGACGAGGAGAACGATGAATCGGAGGCTGAGTTGGAAGAGGAGAACGACAATGAAAAAAGCGAAAACGGAGAAGAAGAAGAAGAAGAAGAAGAAGAAGAAGAAGAAGAAGATCAAGGAGATTTGAAATGGAAGACGGATCTTTCATCGAAAGCCAAAGAGGCATTCGCGAATCGTCAGCAAAACAACGTTAATCTTATGAAAATCGTTTACGGTGTCGCAGAAACGAAAAACCTTGAAAATGCGAATGAGGAAGACGAAGCCAACGACGAAATCGGTGGAATATTCCGTGTCGTCACCGAACAACAGCGCCAAAAGATCGAACAACGCGAATTAAAGAATCAAGAAGAATCTGTCTACTTCTCAAAAGATCCACCACGCGATTGGCTAGCCGAGGACAACAAAGTTCTCTTGATGAATCGCTTCGTAACAGGAAAGTGGAAAGAATCCGAAGACGCCGAGGAGCTCTTGAAACTCGATGACATGGACGATGAAGAAGAGCTTTACGGCGATTTCGAGGACTTTGAAACAGGCGAGAAGCACAAAGCCACAGACAAGAACACGGAAAAAGCTCCGAAAGAGTTGACCGCCGACGAAAACGAGGAGAAGAAAAAACTCGTCGAGAAGAAAAGAAAACTCAAGGAACAATTCGACTCGGAGTACGACAACAACGAGACGAAAAGTTACTACGACGAACTGAAGCAGGAAGTAGAAAAACAGGCTAAACTCAATAAATCGGAATTCGAGGGTCTCGACGATGATATGAGAGTTCAGCTCGAAGGCTTCCGACCAGGAATGTACGTTCGCGTTGAAATCGATTCAGTGCCTTGCGAATTAATCACCAATCTTGATCCTACATATCCACTGATCGTCGGCGGACTGCTTCACGGCGAGGAAAACATAGGATACGTTCAAACGAGGATAAAGAAACATCGTTGGTACTCGAAGATTCTCAAGACCCGCGATCCTCTTATTCTCTCCGTTGGATGGCGCAGATTTCAAACTATTCCCATATATTCCAAACTCGAGGATGATATGAAGAACAGAATGCTTAAATATACACCTGAGCATGTGGCGTGCATGGCACATTTTTGGGGACCGATCACGCCTCAAAGTACAGGAGTTCTCGCGATTCAGGACGTCGCAACAAGAATCCCTGGCTTTAGAATCGCCGCAACTGGCGCTGTTGTCGAATTGGACAAAACTACGAGAATATTGAAGAAACTAAAGCTCACAGGCGTGCCAATGAAAGTTTACAAGAAAACGGCTTTCATAAAGGATATGTTTAATTCCACTCTCGAAGTCGCAAAATTTGAGGGAGCGAAGATCAAGACTGTCTCGGGAATTCGAGGACAGATTAAAAAAGCAGCTTCGAAACCCGAGGGTTGTTTCCGCGCTACTTTTGAGGATAAGATTCAGTTAAGCGATATTGTTTTTTGTCGCACGTGGTACAAAGTCGATGTTCCTAAGTTTTACAATCCGGTGAATTCGTTATTGCTGCCTCCGCTGGAGAAAAACCAATGGCGAGGTATGAAAACTACTGGGCAGTTGAAGCGTGAGAATAATATTAAAGCACTGCCGAATCTCGATTCGCTTTACACTCCGATCGAAAGGGAAGTCAAGATTTTCAAGCCTCTCGTCATACCTCGAAATCTTCAGAAGAATTTGCCATACAGAGACAAACCAAAACTTCAGCCATTACCGGAAAATCGTAAGACGAAATTCTCGGAGAAGAGAGTCGCCGTGGTGCGCGAACCGAAGGAGGAAAATGTCGCGAAGCTCATGAAAATGATAAGAACTACTTACAGCCACAAACAGGAGAAACTCAAGGAAGCTACGACCCAGAGGATGACCGCTTATCAAGCGCGTGTCGAGGCCGAAGAAATGCGGAAACTAAAGCGGCAAAAGGAATTGAAGAAACAGGTGTTCAGACAAATGAGCAAGACGGAAGCAAAGAACGCCAAGAAACGAAATCACTGATGGAAGAATTTAGTGAAAAATTAATGAAACATCCCTTCGAAAATCTTGTACATTTTCTACATATATTTGTTATTCGAATAAAGTAACGCAATGTTGAAAGAATGATTTTTTGATTCAGTTTTTTTATTGAAAACGTATATATATCTATAAGTTACAATAATATATATATTTTTTTATTACATATATATTATCGAATATATTATTAGTTTGTGTAAAGTAAATAACAATGTTACGCGTGGCTTGTCTTATAGTATAGCTTGTGAACCTCGCCACGATGTAAGTGTATGATGGCCCGTTGAATAATTATCTGCACCCTGGAAAATTTCGAGGAAAATTATGCTTAATTGAACATTTGCTATAGTTTTAATAATTCGATAAGTCATTTTTAATGATTCTTTTTGGAATTTTAAGTTTATTTTTTGATTGAGAATAACGTTGTGCAACTTACCTGCGTAAGTAATAACAATTCGTCTTGCGTGTCGACTATTCTAACGGGAAATGGTGAACCAGGGACGAGAACACCGGCCCAGCGAACCTCCACTCTGTAGTCGCCAGGTTCCGTCGGATCATAACGACAAAGAATTATCCTATCTTTTTGTGTCTCCCGTTGCATCTCAACGCGAAATGCGCCTTTGGGTCCTCGAACCCTCACGGTAAGCTGGCCAGCGCCGGCACCGCGAGTGTCACAGATAAATCTCGATTGGAAAGTAGCGAGAACTCCGTGCTCTATTCCGGGACCGTAGACTCGTACCTATTTCAGAAATTGCAACGTAAAGATGAGTTTGCAAAAAGAAGAATTTACATCTTCAAGAAAATCGAAGTTCTTCACTCTCTAGTCAAATCAGTTTCAAATTCTAGTAATTATTTCTAGTGAATTATGTTCTTTAAACAAAAATCTAAATTGTGATAGGATTAGTTTTTAACGTTAATAGAAATGGATTTTCAAAAGACTCTTACCTATTTGAGATATTGCAATGTAAAGATGATTGCGCAAAAAAAGGGACTTATGCTAATTTACATCTTCAAGAAAATCGAAGTTCTTCACTTTCTAGTAAAATCAGTTTCAAATTCTAATAATTGTTTCTGCTGAATTTTGTTCATTAAACAAAAATCTAAATTGTGATAGGAATAGTTTTTAACGTTAATAGCAATGGATTTTCAAAAGACTCGTACGTATTTGAGAAATTGCAACGTAAAGATGATTGTGCAAAAAGAAGGGAATTATACTAATTTACATCTTCAAGAAAATCGAAGTTCTTCACTTTCCAGTCAAATCAGTTTCAAATTCTAGTAATTGTTTCTGCTGAATTTTGTTCATTAAACAAAAATCTAAATTGTGATAGGAATAGTTGTTAACGTTAATAGAAATGGATTTTCAAAAGACTCGTACGTATTTGAGAAATTGCAACGTAAAGATGATTGTGCAAAAAGAAGGGAATTATACTAATTTACATCTTCAAGAAAATCGAAGTTCTTCACTTTCTAGTGAAATCAGTTTCAAATTCTAGTAATTATTTCTGCTGAATTTTTTTCGTAAAACAAAAATGTAAATTGTGATAGGAATAGTTTTTAACGTTAATAGAAATGGATTTTTAAAAGACCTATTCGTCCTATCGTCGTACCTACTTGAGAAATTGCAACGTAAAGGTGATTGTGCAAAAAAAAAGGAAATTATGCTAATTTACATCTTCAAGAAAATCGAAGTTCTTCACTTTCTAGTCAAATTAGTTTCAAATTCTAGTAATTGTTTCTGCCGAATTTTGTTCATTAAACAAAAATCTAAATTGTGATAGGAATAGTTGTTAACATTAATAGAAACGGATTTTCAAAAGACTCGTACCTATTTGAGAAATTGCAACGTAAAGATGATTGTGCAAAAAGAAGGGATTTATACTAATTATCATCTTCAAGAAAATCGAAGTTCTTCAGTTTCCAGTCAAATCAGTTTCAAATTCTAGTAATTGTTTCTGCTGAATTTTGTTCATTAAACAAAAATCTAAATTGTGATAGGAATAGTTTTTAACGTTAATAGCAATGGATTTTCAAAAAACTCGTACCTATTTGAGAAATTGCAACGTAAAAATGATTTTGCAAAAAGAAGGGAATTATACTAATTTACATCTTCGAGAAAATCGAAGTTATTCACTTTCCAGTCAAATCAGTTTCAAATTCTAGTAATTATTTCTGCTGAATTTTGTTCATTAAACAAAATCTAAATTGTGATAGGAATAGTTTTTAATGTTAATAGAAATGGATTTTCAAAAGACTCGTACCTATTTGAGAAATTGGAACGTAAAGATGATTGCGCAAAAAAAAGGGACTTATGCTAATTTACAACTTCAAGAAAATCAAAGTTCTTCACTTTCTAGTCAAATCAGTTTCAAATTCTAGTAATTGTTTCTGCTGAATTTTGTTCATTAAACAAAAATCTAAATTGTGATAGGAATAGTTTTTAACGTTAATAGCAATGGGTTTTCAAAAAACTCGTACCTATTTGAGAAATTGCAACGTAAAGATGATTGTGCAAAAAGAACGGAATTATGCTAATTTACATCTTCAAGAAAATCGAAGTTCTTCACTTTCTAGTCAAATCAGTTTCAAATTCTAGTAATTGTTTCTGCTGAATTTTGTTCATTAAACAAAAATCTAAATTGTGATAGGAATAGTTTTTAACGTTAATGGAAATGCATTTTCAAAAGACTCGTACCTATTTGAGAAATTGCAACGTAAAGATGATTGTGCAAAAAGAAGGGAATTATGCAAATTTACATCTTCAGGAAAATCGAAGTTCTTCACTTTCTAGTCAAATCAGTTCCAAATTCTAGTAATTGTTTCTGCTGAATTTTGTTCATTAAACAAAAATCTAAATTGTGATAGGAATAATTTTTAACGTTAATAGAAATGGATTTTCAAAAGACTCGTACCTGTTTGAGAAATTGCAACGTAAAGATGAGTGTGCAAAAAGAAGGGACTTATGCTAATTTACATCTTCAAGAAAATCGAAATTTTTCATTTTCTAGTAAAATCAGTTTCAAATTCTAGTAATTGTTTCTGCTGAATTTTGTTCATTAAACAAAAATCTAAATTGTGATAGGAATAGTTTTTAACGTTAATAGAAATGGATTTTCAAAAGACTCTTACCTATTTGAGATATTGCAATGTAAAGATGATTGCGCAAAAAAAGGGACTTATGCTAATTTACATCTTCAAGAAAATCGAAGTTCTTCACTTTCTAGTAAAATCAGTTTTAAATTCTAATAATTGTTTCTGCTGAATTTTGTTCATTAAACAAAAATCTAAATTGTGATAGGAATAGTTTTTAACATTAATAGAAACGGATTTTCAAAAGACTCGTACCTGTTTGAGAAATTGCAACGTAAAGATGAGTGTGCAAAAAGAAGGGACTTATGCTAATTTACATCTTCAAGAAAATCGAAGTTCTTCACTTTCCAGTCAAATCAGTTTCAAATTCTAGTAATTATTTCTGCTGAATTTTGTTCATTAAACAAAAAACTAAATTGCGATAGGAATAGTTTTTAACGTTAATAGAAATTGATTTGGAAAAACATGAGCTGATCAAAGTAACTTTTTGAGATTACATGTTCTATTTGTTTTTTGTTATTTTATTTAATCTCATTTCATTCGTAGTTTTTCAATTCTTAATTATTTAGAAAAAAACATATTGCATCTAAATTCCTGAAAAATGGATAACTCGGAATAAAACTGAACAAAAATATTACCTTTTTATAAATAGCGATTAGTCTCTTAATATTTTTTTGTAAATCCATTATTATGAATGGTTTTCTGCGATATTTATCACTCTTCACAGTTACAGCGCAAAAATGATGAAAATATATTCAGAATTGATTTGGCAAGTGTGAAGAGCTGTAATAATAAAAAAATAATAAATGGCTTCCTTAATAAAAAGTAAATGGCGTACTTTTGATGCATCGGGGGCTCCAGAAACTCGCAACGTGAATGGCGAGCCGGCCACGTGCTCCCCGGCATATTTTATCGTCAGTGCGTGTCTGCCAGGCTCCTGAGGTTTTACATTAAGCGTGAAAGTCGCGTCGCCGTGATCGTAAAGTTCGCAGTAAGCGACTTTGTGAGGCCCAACGCAATGTGCCGTCAATTCACCTGAAAATTATTATTCAAATTAACGGAAAATTATAGACAGATCATTAAAGTTAATTCAAGGTATAAAACATAATCTTGTCTAACATCTGAATTTTAATATTTGGATATTTACCTGGACCCGCTCTTCGAGTGTCGATAAAACTTCGTATTTCCTGTCCGACAATACCGTGCTTCAATCCGTCCCCAGAACACACAACCCTCGACGCATCCGCGGCTGAAGTTACGTTTATTTGAAGCGGACAACCCTTCAATTGTCTGCCATTCCAGGATACAGTCATTAGTAATGATTCGGACGTTGTTGGTATATAACTCGCTCGATAAACACTGTCGCCTGAAAATCAAATTACAAAAAATTAAAAATTAAACTCATGTTATAGAAAACTTCTAAGATATCCAACTTGAGATCACTATGATAAGTAACAAAGACAAATACATTGTGCAAAGTCATTTGTGACCTTCGATTTTTTTTTATCGCTGTGAAAAGGAAGAAACGCCGAAAATAGATTGAAATCATGAAATCTTTAGTTTCCTTATTGGTACAGTTTTGATTTCGTACAAACATTTCGAAATTTTAATCACAAGATACTTAGAATCATTTGAGACGCCGAAAAAAAGTAACCCAGAAAAAATGTCTGTACAGCAGACTTGCAAAACTTAAACCGATTAATTTATATCAATGTAATTATGATTTTGTAAAATGATTTTGCAAATTAATCGAACTGAAATTGTGCAGTTACGCTTTGTGTTTACTTCACATTTGTCGTGATTCAATGAATATTATATACAGTGCTGTGCAATCTTTGTTTTATAAAAATCGGTTCAAGCCTTTCGGTTTTATGGGATTTTCATGATTTAAAAAAATGTGCATTGTACAGCGGTTCTGATTTTATAGTATTCAAATTTTCGCGAAATTCACGTTACGACATTAACGATTGTAAAAGTTGATCTAGTGAGTTCAACTTTTTTTTACATAATCGAGGAACCAAATGTCTAATTTAGTGAAGATCGGTAGAACAGTTCGGGTTTTATAGGAACTTGAATTTTTGTGTTATTTCTTGACCGCTAAAATTTTTAGCTGAATTTAATATTTTTCAAAGTTATTTAAAACAAGAATGCAAAGTAGAATCTTGCAGTCTTGCATCTTGAGTGTCAGCCCTTTCATGTTGATTATATCAGTTCCTGCAGAGATGTCATATTGAACAGTGGCTATATTTATTCTATCAACAAATAATGTGTGTTTTTTAAAAAATAAATCCAAGTTTATTGACATTAAATACTAACAATCATGAAGCAATGTGCAATATTTTAATTTGCATCTTTTTTTCTTTGGCAGATAAATGGCGTGACTCACCAAGATGTTGGAGCATGACATTAATCTCAGTGGTGGGTGAAAAGAGTTGTACTTTCGGTGTGCCACTTCCGGCCTGTGATCCATCTATCGTGAAGCTAACTTCTTCTCCACATTTGGCGGATGTCAAGCCGCGACCTCGAAGCATAACTCTACTGGTGTCTTGTACGGGAGGTTCCAATTCCTGAACAACGGCGAGTTTTGGCGCACCTGGGAAAGGCGCACCATTGAAGAGGATTTCCATGCGATGTTCGCCGCCGTTAAGTTGCGGTGGTATAAGTTTCAGTCTGTTGTTGGACGTCATTTCGAAGGTGATTGGATGATCACCAACAGTGCCACTGAGTTCGCCAGGACCAGCTTCGGCTGTGTCGAAGCTAATCTTGCTCGTTGGATTTAATTTCAAACGTCCTACATCATCGCAAATAGCTGCCCATCCTCCAATTACTCGGAGGTTCCTCGTGTCGATTATTTTCGGATGCCATGGCGAACCTGGCAATTGTTGACCCGCACAGACAACCCTCACGTCGAAAACTCCGACTTCCGTAGGCGTGTAAGATACGTTCCATGTGCCTGGATTAGCACCGGCTTCGATCGTGGATTTAGAGACGCTGTCTGGGCCATCGACCTAATCATTGTTGGGAGAAAACAGTAACAAAAAAACAGTCAGTACATCTGCTTGTACTCTCGAAAATATTATGTGAAAACATCTTTAGCAGTTAGTTCTTGTTTCAATTTTATTTTTTTCCAGAAGGGTAATGTTTTTTAGTATATTTGATCAAAGTTCATTTTTTTCTCAAAGTACCTGAGGACATTTTGTCTAAACTCACTTTTTTTCCCAAAGTATTATCGATTTCTGAGGACATTTTCTCCAAATTCACTTTTTTCCCAAAATATTAATGATTTCTGAGGACAGTTTCTCCAAATTCACATTTTTTCCAAAATATTAACGATTTCTGAGGACATTTTCTCCAAATTCACTTTTTTCCCAAAATACTAACGATTTCTGAGGACATTTTCTCCAAATTCACTTTTTTTCCCAAAATATTAACGATTTCTGAGGACATTTTCTCCAAATTCACTTTTTTTCCCAAAATCTTAACGATTTCTGAGGAGATTTTCTCCAAATTCACTGTTTCCCAAAGTATTAACGATTTCTGAGGACATTTTCTCCAAATTCATTTTTTTCCCAAAATATTAACGATTTCTGAGGACATTTTCTCCAAATTCATTTTTTTCCCAAAGTATTAATGATTTCTGAGGACATTTTCTCCAAATTCACTTTTTTCCCAAAATATTAACGATTTCTGAGGACATTTTCTCCAAATTAACTTTTTTCCCAAAATATTAACGATTTCTGAGGACATTTTCTCCAAATTCAGTTTTTTCCCAAAATATTAACGATTTCTGAGCACATTTTCTCCAAATTCACTTTTTCCCCAAAATATTAACGATTTCTGAAGACATTTTCTCCAAATTCACTTTTATCCCCAAATATTAACGATTTCTGAGGACATTTTTTCCAAATTCAGTTTTTTTCCAAAATATTAACGATTTCTGAGGACATTTTCTCCAAATTCACTTTTTTCCCAAAATACTAACAATTTCTGAGGACATTTTTTCCAAATTCACTTTTTTTCCCAAAGGACTTAACGATTTCTGAGGACATTTTCTCCAAATTCACTTTTTCCCAAAGGACGTAACGCTTTTTGAAGACATTTTTCCGGAAAATCCTCGCTGAAGATTTTTTTTTTACGTCAATCAAGATTGACATGATAAATCAATTGTTGAAGAATCTGACACGAAATGTGGGTTTGACGACGTAATGCCATGAATTCCATAAATACCTGAACTGCGGGGGGACTCCTCGTACCAGTGACGATAAAATGCGCTGGCTTTCCCACGTGCCCACTCAGCAAACCCTCGCCTTTCGCCCGCGCCTGTCCTGCGGCTTCGACCGTGCATACCACTGGACTGCCCGGTATTTGAGTACCTCCTGTTTGCAAGCATCGAAGATTTTCCATTAGTAGATTTTCCTTTCATAATTCATGCGTAAGACGGATTTAAAAAAAAAAATTGTGGCATGTTTGTCCGTATCATTTATACTTGTAAATGACAATTGTTTTGCAGGTTTGACATAACAAAAACATTCAATACTTCAAATAGTTACGAATATTTAAAAGCGATAAAAATTCTACAAGTGCTTTTTTTTAAAACCATCTATTTAAAAAATAACCCATTTCATACTGGACAATCAGGTTTGTTTTAACAAATAAAGTTCGTCACCAGCATTAAAAGAAACAATAAAAAAATTGCGTTATCGATAAATAAAATAATATTATACTCGAATAAAATTATTAATAATTGGCCACGACTTTTTCCAAAAAAGAAAACTCTGGCTATCAAAATTAAGAGATGCCTTAATGACAGAATACCATTTTGCACGAGTTCATTTCAGTACATGTGAATTTGATCGCCAAAACAATATTTTTGACATTATTTTTTTCTATAACGTAGTTTTTTAAATCGAATTTAAAAAAAATCGATAGTTCGCTCTAATAGCTATATGTTGAAAATAAACACAATTTATTTTACGTAAAAAACTAGAAACACTAATTACGTTCCGTTTAAAAATAGTGAAAATCATAGAACCACAATAATTATTCTGAAGCATGCTATAATTTATTCCGCTAAAAAAAATACGTACATTTCAAAAGTCTATTTAAAATAAACAGAGTTGGGCATTATTGAAACAAAAATGGATTCAAAATAATAGTTTGAAATACTGCAAATAAGTCTTAACAATGAGTAACATTCTCTAAGTTCAATTATGTCAAATTACGACTCTTCATTCACGAAAAAATAAATAATTTTATCGTTCTCTTTCATACCTAAAAGTGTTTAAAATAAATCTTAAAATTCAAATAACATCTTTGCATTCAATGAAAATGTATTTGAATTACTTTTTGTATAACTATAATTGATTATTATGCAAAACAAAAAATTTTCACATTTCCGCAATAATTATAAATAATACAGATGAATTATTCATTAACAATAAACTCTAATATTTAATCGGCTTAATAATCCTAACCATTTTTATAAATTTTCATTGAATTAATGTCAATTCCTAATCAGCCTTTAAATTTTTTATTTTGTCAACAAATTGTCTCCTAAATTTTAGTAAAAAAAATGAAATGTAGAAAACTCACCATAGGTAACATTAACCATGTAAGAGCCCGGCACGCTCGGTGAGAACTCAATTATTTCAGCCCCGTCATTAAGGGGTGTGACTTGTAAGGGTAGTTCCTGTCCAAGTGGACTCGTAGCGGTGACATCCAAATCCGCAACACCGGCGTCCACTTTTATAACTGTCGAATAATGAAACATTAACGTTTCCGTAACGTCGCAACCGCGAGACGTGCGTGGACATCGAGACAATCAGATAAGAAGTCAAACAAGTATGACTGCTGAGTCCACGCTACTAGAAACGTATGGAATTCGCACCACGCGTGAACTTCATACACCTGTGGGCGCGCACGGTGCAACAACGCTGCTGAGACTGTTCACCTCGATGCATTAACAAGGCTATTTGAAAGTAGTCTAGAATTTGCGATATTCGCAGCGACTACAGCGGCTGAGCTCCAAGTTTCTACTCGGACCGCAATTACTCCCCGTAGCCTTGAAACATCATCGTCCCAGCGTGCCACACACAACACCATTACGACTTTCTCCATTTTATCGCTTTTTTCTATGCGTTCTTCCAAGATTTGTTGTAAACACGTGAGTAAAAGCCACCGTAGTTGTAATACGCCAACAAATCGCTAAGTATACCGTAACAGTTGCTTTTTTTTTAACCCAGGAACGTTTCTCGTCATCGTTGCTCCGTTTTCAACGAAGCTACTTCCTGATTGTTGCTTCCTAATCGAGCGCGCCTTACGGTATAATTTGAGAATACGAGTTTGATGCATTATGTTTAATACTCGAGGAATGACAGTGTAAAAAATTGTGCAATTGTGAATCGCAGCACTATTTTCTTCAGATATGTCCGGGTTTCTTTTATTCTGAATAATCTGCTCGATGTAATCAATCCGGTAATATTCCACTTTTCTGGCCTACTGATTCTGAGTAGTTGATAAAAAAAATATTAACATTATGAGAACTTAAAAAGGGGTTTCGTACACTGTTTGGGTATTTGGATGTGTAATAACTACGCTAATTATGACTAATTCTAGTTTTTCCCCCTCAAAAGCTATTCAATTGTGATTCACGAGAAATCATTTTAAATATTTATGAAAAGGTAAAAACAAAAGCACATTTTTAAGGCATTTTAGAAGTATTTAAGACTAGATCTCTCCGTTTATTTTCCAGTTCATTAAGTGTACGTCCCCATTTTTAAATGATCATCCTCGTAAAATTTTATTGGATTTCATTAATTTAGCAATGGTTTGAACAATTACTATTAAGAAAATTACAGTTACAAACAACTTTTGCTAAATAATGACTATTCAGGCACTTAAAATGAACGTTTATCTGTAATAATAATAATAGATTTAAAACGCAGATAACGTTTGTAATTGACTTCCTTTTTAAGAGTCATTAAACTAGCAACTGGAATAAAACCGTGCAAGAAATTAAAGACACGAAATAAAAAATAAAATATCATTCTACAATTGCTTTTGTTGAGCACTATGGAAGAAAAATTCTCAACGCGAATAGGATAATGTATACAAAATAAACTCACGTTTGAATGCGATTCTATCGTGAACGGAGACAGTCGTTGGGCCGAGTTCTTGCAGCTTCACTTTGGATGCATCAAACGCTTGGCAGAAGAAAGGCGAACCGAGGACGGGTTTAGCACCTTGCAGTACGTCAATTTTGTACGTGCCTACGAAAGCGATCAATCAATTATTTTCCTAATAATTAACGAAGTGATTGGCACGAATACGGAGAAAGCAGAGAAATTGTGATGGGCGAACACTCACCAACCGAGTTTGTCGTGAATTCCGCCAGCAAGTTACCATCGCGATGCTGATAGCAACGGACCGGCACTGCATTTCCCTGCGGACCACTTATAACAACGTCAAACTCTTTACCGGGACGGCCGAGAGTTTCAATCGTAAAAGACGTGACTTTGCTAACGCAGGATTGGTAGAGGCCGAGACCTGTAGCAGTTACCTCGCGACCTCCGGTTGGACCTCGCACAGCCACTTCCACGGGACTTCCTGCAAGCAAAAATGAAAAATATCCTTTTTTTAATTTGATAAGATGATCGTATTGAAATCAGGGATGGGCATATTCGAGTGAAAAAGTATTTAAATACACGATTTAAATACTGAATGATTTTTCACTCATTATTTATTTTAGATTGAAATAATGAATGGTTTTTCACTCATTATCTTTCCGAGTTCAAATAATGAGTGATTTTTCATTTATTCTTACGAGTGGTATATAATGAGTGGTTTTCCACTCATAATTTATTTCGAGTTTAAATAACGAGTTGTTTTCCCAAACAAGAAAAACGCTATTAATAATTAATTATTAAGTAATTATAATAAAATATTATTGATTATTATTAAATATTATTTTTTATTTTTTATAAATTTTTAATTATTCATAGCGTTTTTTCTCGTTCTGGTAACCCACTCGTTATTTACACTCGAAAAAAATAATGAGTGGTTTTCCACTCATCATTTAAACTTGAAATGAATGATAAGTGGAAATCCGTTCATTATTTTCCTTGGAAAGGATAATGAATTAAAAATCACTTATAATTTGGACTCGGAAAAATAATGAGTGGAAAAATATTCATTATTTTTTTTTTCTTTAAATACATTTTGCCCATCCGTGATTGAAATAAATAAAAACCTGTACTTTCACAAATGTGCTGCTGTCCTTAAAATATATTTATGGGTGAGTTATGACAACACTGAGAGAAAAAGTTTCATTGATTCATGGAAATCTTTGCCAATGAAATGAAATATTTGAATTTCAATACTATCTTTTCATTGAATGATCTCCAACTCAATGAAAAGTAGTGACATTGATTCAAAGAAACATTTCTTTAAACCAATGAACCTTTTTCATTGATTTCAAAGATATCGTCTCTGATTCAATGAAACCTTCTTACCAGCTCAAAATTTCAAAACCTATTTTTTCCTGAAGTACGCGGCAGATAAAGCTCAAATTTTGTGAGTACGTAAAGAAGTACGGCAGAAATAGACTAAGCTTTTGGCTCCTCGAAACTCGAAGCCGTTCGTTCGGGAGAACCGGAAAACAAAAAAAAGAGGTTAAGTGCGAGAGAGAGATCAATGAAAACGTTTCTTTGAACCAATGAAAACGTCTCTTTAAGGTAGTTCTGTCGGTACGCCGGAGTCATAATTCTCAGAGTCTATATGACATTAAAAAATAATCATACGCATCACTTTGACTGCCTCAATAATAATATCAAAAATAATCGAGAATCCTTCGAAATTATCGTAATCAAATTAAAACGATTATTTGTAAATAGTTGATATGTTTAGTGCGGATTTGACTTCATTTTTACGATAATTAGGTTAGGAAACGTCATTTGGCCCGGTATCGTGCACTTTGACCTTGGTTCAATTAAACATTATTCCGGAGACTTCACCTTTTTTCATGATGCATCAAGTCCTGAATGATTTGCGAATCCGTAGTACTTTTTATTTTTTCTCTATCTTTGATCTAAGTATATTAATTTTCGATTTAAAGATCAATTTTTCCAGCCCTCCCGTAAGCGCCGTGTAAAAAGATCGATTTTCAAGTTTTAATTGTTCATTCAAATACTCGGTAAAAGCCTTCAAGATTTTGTGCAAGTAAAATTGAATAGCTAAATTACAACATGTCAAAAATTCATGCATATGAGTTTGGATTGCCATCGCGACAGAACTACCTTAAAACAATAAAACTGTTTCTTTATTATATGCTCACTAAGTAAATCTTTATTTACAGGCAATGAAATGTTCTCTTTGAAATTCAAATGCACTATTTCATTGAAATCAAAGAAATATTTCGTTGAAATCAATGAAAAAAAATCAATCCACCCATTTCTTTGGCGTCAATGAAATCTTCTCTCTCGGTGAAGAGACGTGAAAATACCGATATTTGTATTATCGGAAAAGTAACCTTAGAAATACGGTATTTTACCGTAATTTTTCTTCTACAAATTTTGTACTGTGAAAACTGGTAAAAATTACTTGTCTAGATGTGAATTTATCGGTCACAATTTTTTTTTGGAAAATTGACTATGAGAATATATAAAATCCACGTATTTAGATGTGAAATTACCGGTTAAAAACTTTAGCTATGTTTGTGGAATTACCAGTAACAAGATTTTTGGTAAAATTCTATCAGTGACTCTAAAATTTCTCATGTGCAATATGGTACTTTTTTTTAGCTAATACATATCCGAAATTGTCGACTTTTCAAACATTCTTCAAGAAATAAAAATAAAGAAATAAAATATTTAAAAAAATCATATTATAAAAAATTAGTGAAGTCGGTTGATCATAACATGTTTTCTACTAATTCGATTTGCTGAATAAAATTGTATATTTTTATTATACAAAATGTCCAACTACGTGATTTATACCTTGAATATGGACTTCATTGTACTTGATGTGAACTCTGTGGGGCGCAGCGCGAGTAGGATGAAAGATAACTTCGTAAATTCCATTATCGGCTTCGCGAATAACACTGTCAACGTCAGCGCCGCCGGCGCGTACATTAGCAGTCAATTTTCCTGGTCCGGCTTCGTTTGAGGCTACAACTGAAAAACAGAACAAAATTACGTTGATTTTGCTTTGCTTCTGCAACTGCAAAACTCTTTTTCACTGATTAGACATTAGTATTACCGATTATCGTGCCGGGTCGATGACATATAGCGTCGGAAATTTCCTTTATCGTCACTTTGCTGGGATCGAAAGCTTGCAGCGCCTGGGAACTTATCACCTTATGGCCGTCGCTGAATATAACGTTATAAGTGCCAACTTGTCGAGTTCGTACTTCGACCCTGTATAGAGTCGATGAAAGTTTTGTTAAAGTGCACGGTATGATAATTCCATCCGGTCCTGAAAAGATAAACATTATTGGTTACATCTTTTTGTTCCACGATAAATTGTAATTAGTCGGTAATTGGCAATGACTTATTGGCGCATACATTCTTATACCAAGAAACATATTTAATGAATAAAAATGCGTTCCTGTTTTCTAACAGTAGTGATATTTTATCTACCATACAAATTTCTGAAAGTGTTGAAAGAAAATTGAAAAGTAATGTGCAAACTTCGTGTTTTTATTATGTCATGTAAAGCATTTGAAGTAATCTTTGACTAATACGCGGAGAAATTTCCTTGAATAAAGCTAATCGATTCCACATTCAGCCAACTAAATTATGCTGCATTAACAATATTTTTTTGTTTTAGTTCAACGACATATTCTTTGAAACAAAAGACATTTTACAATTTTTTTGAGGAAGACCCGCTTTTCAAGAACATTTTTTGCTGCTAACGATTTTTGCACATTAAAAAATTGCAGTATGTTCTTAAGGAAGGATTAAAAGGATGTGATTAACAACTACCTTTGGCAAACATTTTCTGCCAAACTTGCACATTTTGTAAATGTTGTTTTCTAACAAAAGCTCCAATCTTTTAGCATGTTTTATGGATTATTTGTGAACATACATATATGATGCTAAAAATCGCATAAATTTAGATAATTCGTTGTGCAGCGTCGCTCATTTGACTAAGTAATCGGATTTTCGATATATGATCAATAAATGTTTTCTTCATAATATAACATCAAACATAAGTTTTACCAAAGTTTCGTTAATTATTTCTGTATGCTATTTTAATACCTCATTAAATCCAAAAAAAAACGCTGTGGATCTTTAAATGTAAAATCAATCAACCCTTTTCGTATTGTCCTTATAAACCGTAAAAGTAAAATTCAAGTTAATCGTCTGCCCAAAATCTAATAGCTAAACCGTAGTATGTTATAAGCGTGACCGAATATTGTTATCATTAATATTTTATCGACTCTTGGCGGTCTATTTTTTTTTTTCAGGAAAAAAAATAGACTGTCTAAAGTCGATAAAAAATCAAAATTTATAGGCATGACCTAATATTGTTATCATTAATTTTTTATCGACTCTTGGCGGTCTATTTTTTTTTCTTTTTTTTCAGGAAAAAAAATAGACCGCCAAGAGTCGATAAAAAATTAACCATAACAATATTCGGTCACGCCTACAACATACTACGGTTAATATATGACTATAAATTAACGATTGTGAATCAATTCTGCCAGGGCCACGGTGGCGTAATTGGCAACGCACCAGTCTAGAATTCTGGGTGTTCCCGGTGCGAACTCGGGTCGTGGCGGAATTTTTTCACAATTTGTTTCCGATAAATTTCGTCGATTGTAGCTGCTTGATGAATTAATTGACATAATTTATTAAGCATCTTCAGTCAATATTTGTAAGAGATTCGGATTAGTGAAATTTGAATTAGGCTTCAGTTTCGCGCGCTTTGAATCTAGCGATCACGGTCTCAGACCCGAGAAGTGCTTCGCAAAATTCCATCAGGAAAAAAAAGTAGACCGCCAAGAGTCGATAAAAAATGAATAATAATCTAATAGCTAAAGTGTAATACATTTTTTTTTCGCTTACCGGTAACTTCAGCAGACACAGGCCCCTCCAATTTCGGCATATCGAGATCCATGTAAGCCGAATTACCGACTCTGATAACGGAGGGGCCATCGAGTAGTCCACCGATAACGGGACATTTAAACGGACTCCCGGGAACATTATCGTCATTGAAACTAATGTTTACGTAGTGAGGGCTCGTAGTTTGAGGCACGAAAGTTACGTCGTAGAGTCCGCGAGCACAAGCGACAACTTCAGCTTTGACGGTATTGTTTTCCGTGCTGACGACCAATTCTAAGGTCCCTTCGCCGGCTTCGGCAGCGTCGACAGTAAAAGTCGTCGCCTGACCGAGCAAAGCTTCGCTCAGCCCGGAAACATGGACTTTCGTAACATCATAGATGTTGCAAGCAAACGGTGAGCCCTTTATTGGTTCTCCGTCCACGAGAACGCTAACATTGTGCCTTCCTACTTCAACAGGTGTGAAAGTTATGTTGTACCGCCCGTCGACCGGCTCGATCGTTATCGGAAGAGCTATGTTGGACGGTGGAGTCACGATAACGTCGCAATTCATCGAAAGCGCCTGGGGGTCTACAGTAAATGATATCTGCTGCTTTACTGCACCCATTTTCAAGTTATTGCCGGTTATTACCGCCTGACCAGCTCCCACGACTTTGCAGTCGAATGGAGAACCTTAAAAAAGAGAATGGCATCATAAGTGGAAATTACAATTCGAATTTCATTTAATTTTAATTGGGAACGTATTTCGCATTCTGTGTCTTATTTTACGATCTTCTGACAGTTGCAGGATTTAAATAGTTACTATTTTTTTAGAAACATGCGATATTGAAATAAAAATGTAATCAGAACACGATTCAGTATAAATAGCCGTGAATAATTCTTAACAAAAACGAGTCATTAGATTTTTTAAGATATCTCTAATTATTTCTCTTAATTTAAGAAAAGGTTAATTATTTTACAGCTTTCGTATATAATCGTATATAATATTATAATTGCTCATAAGAATTCAAATAATTTTTTTGCGATCTGATATGAATTTTTTTTCGTGTCAGTATCTAAGACTACAAAGAGGGAGAGATAATTATGTAATTTTTATACCCGGTACAGGTTCTCCGTTGAATCTTACGCTGAGGCTATGCATCGCAGCCTCCTGGGGTTTGAAGTTTACTCGGAATTTGGCGTTGCCCTCGCTCTGTACATAATTTGGCACATTTTTGCCGTTAACCGCGACAATTATCTCGAGATTACCGGCGCCTGCCTGACTGGCGTTAACTGTAAATTAAAACAAATTAATTTCCAATTTCTTTGGTTAAAAAGAAACGTAATTCTGTATCAATGTAAGATATATTTTGGTATGTAATTTAAATACGTACTACTGAAGAATACGGGCTTTCCTACGATCCCACTGTTGATGTCGGTTACTTTCACTTTGTCGGCATTGTAAGCCTTTACAAGGAATGGACTGCCCTCAACGTGGGAACCACCCAATTTTACCTCGACACTGTGATCACCTATTTACAAAATATTCAACGTAATCTAATATTTCTTCCAAGCACATCGCGATGTAACTTCACCAATGTCGTCATTTTTTTTCTATACCCACCGACATCTTTTGGAGTAAATCCTGCAGTGTATGATCCGTGTATGCCCTGTTTTACTTGTACTGGAAGACTTTCTCTGGTGGGCGACAAAACTTCGACGATCGGGGTCCCCAAGGAACCATCCGCTTCGATGGAAAACGTTGCCATTCGATTTACTGACACTTTCTCGAGGCCTTCGGTAATCAAAACTTTAGCTGTGTCGCTTACCTGTTGATTAAATCATATTACACCAGGTTTTCGCAATAATTCACTTATTTTAAACACTAAGCAGTTCAATCTATTGTCTTTTCTCAACAATTTACTTATTCTAAACACTAAGCAGTTCAATCTGTTGTCTTTTCTCAACAATGTACTTATTCTAAATACTACAAAATGTGTGGAAAAGTGATTGATTTTTGCAAAACTATCAAGTTCTTCGAAACCTAAGCAGTTGAATCTATTGTCTTTTCTCAACAATTCACTTATTCTAAATACTACAAAATGCGTGGAAAAGTGATTGATTTGTGCAAAACTATCAAATTCTTCGGCAAAAACTAAGCTGTTTAAATCTTTTGCCTTTTCTCAACAATTTACTTATTCTGAACACTACAAAATGTGTGGAAAAGTGATTGATGTGTGCAAAACTATCAAGTTCTTCGGAAAAACCTAAGCCGTTTAAATGTTTTGCCTTTTCTCAACAATTTACTTATTCTAAACACTACAAAATGTGTGGAAAAGTGATTGAATTTTGCAAAACTATCAAGATCTTCGGCAAAACCTAAGACGTTTAAACCTTTGGCTTTTCTCAACAATTTACTTATTCTAAACACTGCAAAATGTGTGAAAAAGTGATTGAATTTTGCAAAACTATCAAGTTCTTCGATGAAACCTAAGCAATTGAATCTACTGTCTTTTCAAAACAATTCACTTATTCTAAATACTACAAAATGTGTAGAAAAGGGATTGATTTTTGCAAAACTATCAAGTTCTTCGGCAAAACCTAAGCCGTTTAAATCTTTTGCCTTTTCTCAACAATTTACTTATTCTAAACACTGCAAAATGTCTGAAAAGTGATTGAATTTTGCAAAACTATCAAGTTCTTTGACGAAACCTAAGCAGTTGAATCTATTGTCTTTTCTCAAAAATTCACTTATTCTAAATACTACAAAATGTCTAGAAATGTGATTGATTTTTGCAAAACTATCACGTTGTTCGGAAAAACCTAAGCCGTAAATCTTTTGCCTTTTCTCAACAATTTACTTATTCTAAACACTGCAAAATGTGTGAAAAAGTGATTGAATTTTGCAAAACTGTTAAATTCTTTGACGAAATCTAAGCAGTTGTAAATCTATTGTCCTTTCTCAAAAATTCACTTATTCTAAATAAACACTGCAAAATGTCTGAAAAAGTGATTCAGTTTTCCAAGACTATAAATCTACGCAGTTGCATGTCTTGTATATGTATATCTTGATGCGACCTAAGCTTGAAATTTGTTTTTAACGTTAATTTACTTATGATATATTTAATTGGTACTAATTGTATAAAATTTGATTGTTTTTTTAATGTACCTGACAGCTAAACGGGCTACCGGGAACATCTTCTCCGTTGAATCTTAGATCGACGGTGTGAACGACGGGTTCTCGGGGTGTGAAGGATATTGCGTACGTGTGAGGACCTTGGGCCTGAGCCGATGTCGGCACACGTCCGCCATTCACGGTCACTTCTAAATTTCCTGGTCCTGCTTGACTGGTCTCAACTGTAATTGATATATTTTTTTTTTAGTTGTCAATCACTAAGAGAATTACAGTCTCACTGTAACAAATCTGAATGCTTATACTTCCTGTGGGCCCCACAAAAGGATTAAAAAAAATTGGCTGGTACAACTTAGAATTTGATTAAAAATTCTGCCACAAAAAAATTACCTTTAAACAAAAAATTTACATAATATTAACCTGCAGCGCTTATAGAAATATATTTCATGTTTTGGATAACTGCGTTAAAAATTTTTATACAAGTGAAAGAAAAATTTTCCAATAAATAGCGCGAAAAACGTGAAAAATGTGTGCCATAAATTTCCATTTCTTTACTAACTACCAAAAAACGAACATCTTTTTATAATAGCTGCTTATACTTCCTGTGGGCTCCACAATACGATTAAACATTTAGCTTTCGCAAAAAATATTTAATAAAATGACTTGCATGATAATAACCTGCAGCGCTTATAGAAATATGTTTTATCTTTTGAATAACTGCTTAAAAATTTTGTATACATGTGAAAGAAAAATTTTCTAATAAATAGCGCGAAAAACGTGAAAAATGTATGTCATAAATTTTCCATTTCTTTACCAACTACCAAAAAACGAACATCTTTTTATAATAGCTGCTTATACTTCCTGTGGGCTCCACAAAACGATTTAAAAAAACTTAGCTAGTACAACTAAGAATTTGGTTAAAAATTCTGCCACAAAAAACATTGCTTTCCGAAAAAAATATTTGATAAAATGATTTGCATAATAATAACCTACAGCGCTTATAGAAATATGTTTCATCGTTCGAATAAATGCTTTAAAATTTTGTATACATCTGAAAGAAAATTTTTCCAATAAATAGCGCCAAAAACGTAAAAAATATATGTCATAAATTTCCATTTCTTTGCCAACTACCAAAAAACGAACATCTTTTTATAACAGCTGCAGGCAATTGTTGCAAAATGATAAATATGTTTCTTATACAATAAATTTTCCTCTTCTTAAATTCCTTAAAAAAAGTACCTAGAAATGTGACAGGCATTCCGATAACCCCTCGCTGGGCATCCTTGACTTTGATAGCAGCAACGTCGTAGACTTTGCAACTGAACGGACTTCCGACGACGGGCACATTACGATGGCTGACGGAAATTCTATGTTCGCCGACGACACGTGGCGTGAAAGCGACGCTGCAGGTCGTGTCTTTGTTGTCAGTAACCTGAGCTGGTACGGCCTGTCCATTGGGCCCTATCAAGTCCGCTTGTTAGTCGTTTTATACAATTTAGTGAGCCAAAACTAAGAGGGTCTTGGATTACAGAGGGAGGAAAAACTTTTCTCCAAAAAGTTTCGCTGGGTGCAGATCATGACGAATGTTCTTGTACCGCCGTCGCGATGCCATCATCATCATTACCAAAACATTATTGAACCGTTAAAGAAAAAAAAAGTAAATCAACGTTCTAAAAGGATTCTTTCAACTACATACAAGCAACCCACGCGTTAAGGGATGCAATTACAATAATACATTCGTAATATTACAGGAAAGCAAATAATTACACCATCTATGAAAGCTAATCGATCGCTCAATACGATATTGCTTTCGTAAATACCGTGTAATTCGTGTGTATGTGGTAACTGGAAATACTTGTAAACTTTAAGAGCATGCTCGTACGCAATACGTGCGATTTGCTGATGGCATTTGAGTCGTAATTCGTAATTGGCAATAACAAGCGACAGAATATTCCAACGAATTTGCTATCGAGTTTATAATAACTGCGGCTAAGTTAAATCATTCGTTTACACTATATTATATAGCACCATTGGTTGCATTCAACGGACTCGTGTTAGTCATGTACCCGAGAGACACGTTATCGTATATAGCATTTGTGTTATTAACGAAAGCGTCTATAAATTCTAAGATTGTTAGATTCTACGTGGTAACGATATCCATGCCAGCCATTCGTCGATCTCGTACAGTATTTACGTATATTATTTATAATATTTAAAACAAAAAAAGGCAGAATCCTTGAGGATGTTGGAAAGTACGAATGGACGGCCGAGAAGATCGGTTTAATCTTAGTGCAGAGGATGCGTTTTCCAGGGATATTCGAGAGTTATGTACCCACCACCATTCGTTGCATTATATAATCCATTATCAAGTAAGAGTTAGAAGTTCGAAATGAGGCATATTTTTTTTTTGTGTTTTTTTTTTTAGAAGTCTAGTAATGTCGTAGTCTGAAAGCTGGCCGACCTGCAACAGAGAGAGAGAATATTGCTCTCAAGCTACCGGTAACGTGGTGAACAGACACAGATGTGTGGTGGATGAATTTCATCTTGAAATTTTGTTAGAGAATGAAGATGTTGCTTCGATTTTATTCTCGTAGTGAAACGCGGATTTTAAATCATTTCTAGTACTGTTTATATACAATTACTAAAACGAACTAGTTTTTAAATCGATTAGATATCACGATTGCTTTGCACACATAAACATACAATTTGCTTGAGATGATAGTGCGGACGAAAAAAAAATCGTTTCTTCAACGCGTGAGAAGAAATATTTGATAATTTATTCTTTGTTAATTTTGCATCAAAACATAATAAATTTGCATGAATTACTGAAATTACTCATAGCTTTTGAACTCAGTTCTTTTATTTGTTTTATAACGATATTCATTATTGTTTAGAAAATTTTCCATTGGAACGTTAATATACAAAGATTTTATTAAAAAATGTGTCACATAAATCAAACTAATGACTGAGGTAATAATCAGTAATTATTATTCTTCTCTAATCAACAAGAATATTTCCAAATTCTTGATAAAATGTTCAATCGACTTTTTTTTCTCCGCTTCAGAAAAAAATGTGCAGGAAAACAATTTAAAAAATATTAAGTATATTATACAATACACAAAGTACGAAAGGTTCGCAGTTGTCGTGAGATGAACAACCGCTTGTGCAACCCATGCTCTTGGGGCGTTGCGTGTGATTCAATAGTGACGTGATTAGAATAGCTTGAGTGAAAAAATAACAGAAATGTGATTCGTATGATTTTTAATGGTATTGTTGGTTTTTTATTTTCTTCGCTTTTAAGTGAAGTGAAGTACTCACCTTCAACGTTAACTTCAAGATCTTCCAAGCTACCGGCAACGTTACTGACTGTTAAATAACTTTGCCGTCCCAATCCAGCGCTGCTTAGAGCTTGACCACTCACTGTTACGTGGCTGTCGCCACCCACCCTTGTTATTATCGGACAGCCTGGCACTGTTCGTTTGTTGAAGGCAATGTTAATAACGTGTTCACACGCCTCAAACGGTACGAAACTAACCGAGAAACGGGCATTGCCCTGAGGGGTCACTTGGGTGGGTATATTTTGGCTACGGGCCGATATCGTTATTTCTAAATTTCCTTCGCCAGCCTGACTCGCATCGACTGTAAAAGAAAGAAAAGAAAATGGCGTTACGTAAGTCAGAATCGCGAGTCGAAGGACTTGACCTTGCTCTCAATTATCGATTCAGCGCACAACAACTCCATTTCACAACGTTTCAGCCGAGATACATGCCATTTGAACAGAACAATATTGAACATTTATTAAATGTAAATATATAAATAATAATGACTATTTTTCCCACTGGAATTTCAGCCAATAGAAACGACGCATTTGGCCTCATGTGGGGGAACCTAGGCGATTTTATTTCGGATATTTTTCGGATATTTCCTAACAAGTAGTTAAGCAATATAAAATAATTTCTGAACAACTTTTAACCTGAGAATTCTAAACATCTGTCAAACTTGTAACGAGGACTGAAACGTGAGCTGAAGAATGAACCGAAATTCCGATGGAAAAAATAATCCGACAAATACCCCTCAAGATTAATCGTGTATTTCCCTCAAATTTCCCTGCATACAAACAATCGTGTCAAGTTTGTATGCAACTTGACAATCTTGTTTGTATGCAGGGAAGTTTGAGGGAAATACACGATTAATTTTGAAGCTCTTGGGGTATTACTACTGAATAAATTTTGGTGGGATATAAAAATATTAGAGGCATTCCACATGAAGTGGGCCGCCCTGATTTTCAATGTTCGTAGAGTGGGTTCATAATTTTTTTCCAGAGTGTTTAGAGTTCCCCGAACACATACGAATTATTTCAGATTTTTGATCCTCATAGTTTTTCCACAATAAAATACGCTTTTTTATTTTTATTTTTATTCCTTTCGCTGCCGATTTAAAACTATGTATGACACAACAAAATTGTTTCGGGATAAAATGTAGGATTTCACGTATACTTTTTGATAAAAATATTTCCAAATTAGCCTAGACACATTTTCAATCACTTTTTGGCAATACAAAGTCATACCATTTTTTTCGTTGGGAAGGAACATTTTGATTTTGCTCAAAATTTGACAGAATTTCCGTTATTATGTCCACTAACTACACCAAAAATTGCGCGGTGATCAATTCATACCTTCATAATGTGAACATGTGAATTGTGTTATGATTCAGCAAATAATTGAGCCGTACATTGTGAAGATATCAATTTGCCATCGTGTTGATTTTTTCGTCGTTTTTTAACACTATGACGGAAATTCTGTGAAATTTTGAGTAAAATAAAAATGGTCCTTCTGAACGAAAAAAAATGATATGGCATTATTTTGCCAAAAAATGCCTGAAAATTTATCTAGGTTAATTTGAAAACATTTTTATTAAAAAGTATACGCGAAACCCTACATTTTATCCCGGAACAATTTTGTTGTGTCAAAGATAGTTTTAAATCGGCAGTGAAAGGAAAAAAAATAAAAATAAAAAAAGCGTATTTTATTGTGAAAAAACTATGGGGATCAAAAATCCAAAATAACTCGTATGTGTTCGGGCAACTCTAAATACTCTGGAAAAAAATTATGAACCCACTCTACGAACATTGAAAATCAGGGTGGCCCGCTTCATATGGAATGCCTCATTAGCAGTAATTATGGATTATTTGGAGTATTCTTTTGCAATAAATTATGACATTTTGAAGGCGTATTAAAGATATTTTTAATACGCTTTTTTATTCGAACTCTGCATTTACGATAATTTCCTGAAATTTGTTTTGAGATTCTTTAATATTAAGTTACCAAAGCTCATGTATGCTGTAAAATTCTTTAAAAAAAACTCCGTTGATTAAACACGACTCTGTGATTTTCTAAATTATCTCAGAATAGGAACTAACGATTTCAACATTATTCCACAATAAAAATTCAAATAAATCGTCAACTTACCAGTAAAGTGTGTAGGTTGTCCAACGCTACCCCGCGCGACTGGTCCAATAAGGACTTTGTCAGCGTTAAATGCTTTAGCTAAGAACGGAGTACCGTTCACTGGATGACCATTATACTCAACGCTTATCGAGTGAACACCTACATCTCTTGGTGTGAATTCGGCGGTGAAGCCGCTGTGAATATTTCCGGTAACTTTCACTGGTAATTCTGTGGTTGGTCCTGAGAAATAAAATTAAAACAAAATTAAAATACGTTACGCGATGCCCAATATTTAATGATATTTTTTATTGTTGCAGGCAGAATTATTCTTTTCTTTTCTCTGGCTTACCCCTTACGGAAACTGCAAGCTCAGCGCTACCACTTCCGTCTACAGCCATGTGAAAACTCGCTGGCTGATCAACTGGTATCAATTCTAAGTGGTTTAAGCTTAGGATAACTCTGCTCGTGTCCGAAACGTTGCAGACGAATGGACAACCCGGTACAGCTTCACCATTGAACTTTATATCGATATAATGCGGTTTTGCAATGTCAGGCGTGAAGGAAACGAGGCAACGACCACCTCCAACTACTTGTACGTGATTCGGCACTTCGCCCTCGTTTATTGATATCTCTAATTGGCCCTCACCAGCAGCGCTGGCGTCAACTGTAAAAAAATCACAATTGAACATTACAAAGAATTTCCTAGACTCGATTCTTTCACGATAAAAAATGCTATGTATTCTGCATCTAAATAGAAGAAAAATTAGTTTTGGTAAATTTACTGTTTTGATAATCTCACGTTAATCGTTTTTATTTTTAATAAAATAAGAACGGATTATGCATTTCTAATGCAACTGCAGTATTTTTCAATTTTTATTCAGGATTGAGAAAATTGAATTAAATTGAATTAAAAGAGATTTTTTTAGAATTAGTTCCACTCAATGTAGCAAATACGCTATTCTGTCAGTTAATGGGTTAAATAAACTGTGATTAATTAACCGAGATATATTATATATTATATTTGAGACACTCTTCGTCAGTGTGGCAACTTTTAAAAATAATTTTGTTTTTCACTTAATAAGATACTTTCTATATTGTTCTTAATTTTATATATACAGTGATATATACAGTATATTTTAAACAATTGGCAGATTTGGCAAAGCATATTTAGAGATGTAAAAACAGTTTTTAAAAAATTGTAGGGGCTTTACTAACATTGAATGGCGTTATGAAGATTTATCATCCATACACATTATATAAACCCGCAATAAGTTGTATACATGCAATATTTTCTATATCTTTTTTTTATATGGCTTTGGAATTTCGAAATATATAATAAATTTTATAATATTGTGAGGCAAAAATGTATACATATTTGAATAGATAGTTTTTGAAAATTTCAAATATTGTAGAACGGACCTCGAAATTGACAAGCATGACCAACCACGGCACTAGGTATGTCAGTAACTTGAATGAGGCTGCTATTGTAAACTTTGGCGACGAGAGGTCCTGCCGGCAGCTTTTGTCCCGCGATGCTCACTTCCACCAGATGGCTTCCAACTTCGGTTGGTGTGAACTCGACTCTGAACTCTCCGGCCCTACCAGGTTCTTCGTCAATGTGTGCAGATATGTGTCGTTTTGAAGGACCTTTAATAGAGATAATTAAAAATTAGCATAATGTTCGGTTTACGCAGTTTTGTTTCCTCATAGAAAAAGCTTTGTTTTCATGAAAAAAATGTTTTTTTCGAGATTTTCATGTCAAAATGTTTAAAATGGTCTGAAACGTCGAGAAAAGTAGTTTAGAAAAATTGTCCGGATGTATGTATGTGTGTGATGAAAGGCCAAAAATTCATATAACTGTAACTTATAAAGTATTCGACCGAATCAGCTAAAATTTAAACAACATGTACAGTACTGGCTAATGTTCAATTGGTATAAATTTTACAAAAATCGCTTAACGCATTTCATTTTTATAAGAATTTTGAAATTTTGAAAAAAGTACGTAAATTCTCTAGCTCGAACGAATTTTTAGCTACCGGGCTGAAACTTCGTATTAAAATTGAACAAAGTGATACGACCTTTGGTATTGAATTTGGGCCAAATCGGTAAAGCGGTTCGGTTTTTATGAGATTTTGAATTTTTCGAAAAATTTTCGTTTTGCTCTAATTCAGGTAAAATTTCAACTAATCGACTGAAATTTTCTATACAGGAAAAATAACATTCAGCCCTTGCTACGTACCAAATTTGGTGACGATCGGTAACGCGGTTCGGATTTTACGTGATTTTGAATTTTTTAAAAATTTATTGGTTTCTCTCTGGATTTCGTAAAACGCCAGAAATCATCAACTTCGTCAATAATTTTCATCTTTCGCAAAACTTCCTCTATGAGGAAGCCAAAAATAAAATAAAGGAACTTCCTCATACAGGCGGCTTTATAAAAAGCGAAAAAGAATGAGAAAGCCATGTTCTACTTTTTTACTTTCTCATAGAGTTTTGGTTACAAGACAAAAAATGTTTTTCGAGATTTTCATGTGAAGACACTCAGAATGGTTCAAAACATGAAGAAAAGTGACAACGGAGGTGGAATTTGGCCCACAAGTGAAGCAGCAGCTCGTGTTTGATTGTTGGAATTTTTAACAAAATGTATGCAGACATTTCAATTGAATAAAAATGTTCAATATTTTGCTAAATAATTCTTCATAAGTGGAGGTAAATTTAATGCTATTTGGTATTGAATTTGTCGGACACATAATTTATTAGAAATCGATGAAAGAGTTTGGATTATATATAGAAATTTGAATTTATTGTCATTATTTCTTGACGACTAAAATTTCGCTAAGCTTGAATTTTTCGAATTCATTTAAAACAAGAATGCAAAGTAGAAGCTTCCATATTGCTTCCTCCTTATTTTTAACTTTGTACAAAGCTTCCGCTGTGAGGAGCACTGTAAAAAAAATCTACTTCAAATTTAGTGTACTTTTACTGGAAGTTTTTATTCATAAATTAGTATATTAAATTTAGTATGCAAGTGTAATGTAAAAGTAATATATGGTACAGCACATTCAATAATTAACTTTAATTTTACAGTAAAAGTACTTGAATTTTAATAATTTCTTGTAATTTTACTGGAAAAATAGATGAATTTTAAACCACAATTGTATATTAAATTTCGATGACGAGTTTATGAATAAAAACTTCAAATCTTTTCTAACAGTGAGACCAAAACTGATGAACATACTTCCTCATACAGGTAAATTTGTAAAAAGTCACAAATAACGTTAAGAATAAAAATAACTTTGATTTTCTAAATCTTTCGCAGTTAAAAAAAAATAAGAATCTTGTAAAATAGAATTTATACTTACTTATTATTTGCACATCTATTTCTTTGCTTGTGAATCCAAGGGCTGAGAGTTCAAAGAGTGCGGGACTGCCGGCGGGGACCAATCTTACGGAGTCCCCGACCACAGACATTTTTGGACCAGGCATTATGCCTACTCTCCAAGGTGATCCTGAAACAATTATAATGTCATAATGAGCTAAATTCTTCGACAAACATATTCCGATATTTAAAAAAAGCAGCAGAGATTTTACGGCAAATATTATTTAAAGAATTAAATTACATCGTAATTTGTATTGAAAAATACTTTCGTTTTAATTACTTTTTTTTTATACGGTAAATAAGTAAAAAAAAAATTCTCAATGACGTCTACGAAGTGTTTGGTTTCAAAGGGAAATTTTTAAACTTTGTAACCTTTCCACGTGGTTTTATTAATTATTCATTTATTATTATTAATTAATATTTAATGATTTATTTATTATGAATTATTTATTTTAATTTTTTAATTTTTTAATAATTATTAAAGAACCGAAAAAAATAATAATTTCTCAATGACGTCGTATTACGAAGTGTTCGGTTTTAGAGGGAAATTTTAAATCTTTTTAACCTTTCCACGTGGTTTTATTAATTATTTATTTATTATTGTTAATTAATATCTAATATTTAATTATTTATTTATTATGAATTATTTATTTTTATTTTTTAATAATTATTATAGAACCTATAAAAATAATAATAATTCCTCAATGACGTCGTATTACGAAGTGTTCGGTTTTAGAGGGAAATTTTAAATCTTTTTAATCTTTCCACGTGGTTTTATTAATTATTTCGGTTTAGTAAAAACATTTGTAAAAAATGACACATATGTGAAAAGTGTGACGACTAGAATTATGAAATATTATGTACATTGTAACACAATTGTAAACTTCCTTTAGTTTGCCCATATTTCATTACATGGAGTGTTTTTGTCACTTCTTGTTCAGTTCAATGAGCAGAAATCAGTAAAATACATTCTGCAAGGTCTTTATATTTTTTGAGACTATATTTTCTCAAGTGGTGTATAAATCTTTGCAAAAAGTATGAATTTACTGAGTTCATGACCGTAAAAATCAAGAGTTTTGCTTAGATTCTGCTCACAATTTGTTTTTATCTGGAAACATTGCAGTACTAATTACTTAATTATCACTTTTCTAACTTTTAATTGGAACTAGTAATGAAATCATTTTGTAATTCCTTCTATAACTTGAACCTATCACATTAAATTGTATAACCAACGGAGTCCAAAGTGTTGCTGAATCATTTTATTAGATTGATTCTCAATGAAAGTTAAAAAAATTGCTAACAGGATTATAATTCCTAATTACATAATCTTCTAAAAATGTAGAATCTCACACGATATTTTTGAGGATCACTTTTTCATAGAATTAATTACTCCACAATCTAAATTGTATACAATTTTACTCCTCGTGAAACTTTTCAAAATATTTCGAAATTTCTTACTCCAAAATTTTTGCAGGGTAACAAAAGTGTTTTGTTAAATCTTCTTAGGTTTTTTTTTGTAAGCATTTTTAGCACAGGTCAAATTCACAGCTTCATTTCTATAAAATTGAATTTTTATTGAAATATGAAATTGTTTCTTTTGAAGACTTTGTAGAAAATCAAATGTTGACAAAATATTTTCTGTAAACGCTTTTATTAAATGTCCACTGCATATCTTGATTCAGATAGAATTTAATTTATTTATAATCAACATACAAAGTCACGATAATAACAATAGCAACATTTTTTTAAAACCCTTTGCCCAAAATTCGCGCACAATTATAAATTTGACTTTGCTGAAATTGCAGAATTCAGATAAAATAAGATTTACGTAAAATCACCCTACAAAATCACGAAAATAATAACTCCAAACATATTTCTAAAAAAATTCCTCCCAAAATTCGCGCACAATTAAAAATCGATCTTTCTCGAAAGTACATAATAATTTCTATAAAAATCAATAAATCCACTTTACCATATTAAAAAAAAGTTGCTCCCCCCAAAATACGCGCACAATTCCAAATTTGACTTTGCTGAAATTGCAGAATTCAGATAAAATAAGATTTACGTAAAATCACCCTACAAAATCACGAAAATAATAACACCAAACATATTTCTAAAAATATTCCTCCGAAAATTCGCGCACAATAAAAAATCTGTCTATCTCGAAAGTGCATAATAATTTCTATAAAAATCAATAAATCCACTTTACGATATTAAAAAAAAATTCCTCCCCCAAAATTCGCGCACAATTCCAAATTTGACTTTGCTGAAATTGCAGAATTTAGATAAAATAAGATTTACGTAAAATCACCCTACAAAATCACGAAAATAATAACACCAAACATATTTCTAAAAAAATTCCTCCGAAAATTCGCGCACAATTAAAAATCTGTCTATATCGAAAATACATAGTAATTTCTATAAAAATCAATAAATCCATTTTACGATATTAAAAAAAATTCCTCCCCGCAAAATTCGCGCACAATTCCAAATTTGACTTTGCTGAAATTGCAGAATTCAGATAAAATAAGATTTACATAAAATCACCCTACAAAATCACGAAAATAATAACACCAAACATATTTCTAAAAATATTCCTCCGAAAATTCGCGCACAATAAAAAATCTGTCTATCTCGAAAGTGCATAATAATTTCTATAAAAATCAATAAATCCACTTTACGATATTAAAAAAAAATTCCTCCCCCAAAATTCGCGCACAATTCCAAATTTGACTTTGCTGAAATTGCAGAATTTAGATAAAATAAGATTTACGTAAAATCACCCTACAAAATCACGAAAATAATAACACCAAAAATATTTCTAAAAAAATTCTTCCCAAAATTCGCGCACAATTAAAAATCCGTCCATCCCGAAAGTGCATAATAATTTCTATACAAATCAATAAATCCACTTTACGGTATTAAAAAAAATTCCGCCCCCGAAAATTCGCGCACAATTCCAAATTTGACTTTGCTGAAATTGCAGAATTCAGATAAAATAAGATTTACGTAAAATCACCCTACAAAATCACGAAAATAATAACTCCAAAAATATTTCTAAAAAAATTCTTCCCAAAATTCACACACAATTAAAAATCCGTCCATCCCGAAAGTGCATAATAATTTCTATAAAAATCAATAAATCCACTTTACGATATTAAAAAAAAATTCGTCCCCCCAAAATTCGCGCACAATTCCAAATTTGACTTTGCTGAAATTGCAGAATTTAGATAAAATAAGATTTACGTAAAATCATCCTACAAAATTACGAAAATAACAACACCAAAAATATTTCTAAAAAAATTCTTCCCAAAATTCGCGCACAATTAAAAATCCGTCCATCCTGAAAGTGCATAATAATTTCTATAAAAATCAACAAATCCACTTTACGATATTAAAAAAAATTCCTCCCCCAAAATTCGCGCACAATTCCAAATTTGACTTTGCTGAAATTGCAGAATTTAGATAAAATAAGATTTACGTAAAATCACCCTACAAAATCACGAAAATAATAACACCAAAAATATTTCTAAAAAAATTCTTCCCAAAATTCACGCACAATTAAAAATCCGTCCATCCCGAAAGTGCATAATAATTTCTATACAAATCAATAAATCCACTTTACGATATTAAAAAAAATTCCTCCCCCCAAAATTCGCGCACAATTCCAAATTTGACTTTGCTGAAATTGCAAAATTCAGATAAAATAAGATTTACATAAAATCACCCTACAAAATCACGAAAATAATAACTCCAAAAATATTTCTAAAAAAATTCCTCCGAAAATTCGCGCACAATTAAAAATCCGTCTATCTCAAAAGTGCATAATAATTTCTATAAAAATCAATAAATCCACTTTACGATATTAAAAAAAATTCCTCCCCCAAAATTCGCGCACAATTCCAAATTTGACTTTGCTGAAATTGCAGAATTCAGATAAAATAAGATTTACGTAAAATCACCCTACAAAATCACGAAAATAATAACTCCAAAAATATTTCTAAAAAAATTCCTCCGAAAATTCGCGCACAATTAAAAATCCGTCCATCTCGAAAGTGCATAATAATTTCTATAAAAATCAATAAATCCTCTTTACGATATGAAAAAAAATTCCTCCCCCCAAAATTCGCGCACAATTCCAAATCCGGCTTCCCCGGAAGTGCGCGTCGTATCGATCAATCACGATCACAAGTCACAAGGATTTCCGGTCGATCTCAGCGTCACAAGAGTTTATAATACAATCGAGAGCACAAATGATTTTAAGCCACTTGAAAAAAAAATCTCCCAGAACTTCCGCAGCAAAATCCATTTTGACGGAATGATCCATTTACCTCAATCACCAAAAAGTTGGTTTTAATTTCCTGAAAATCCTGAAAAGCTTAAAACTAAAAGAGAAAAAAGGTAAAAAACCACTAGAGCGCCCGACGATGCGCCTAAAAAAAATCGCGACGCGATACGTCAAAATTCACGACGATAGTTTCGTACAAACCGATGACGATGATCTATAGATCTTTTTTATTTTACATATGCTTATGGATTCGTGACGCGGATGCATCGAAACCAATGAAAATTATTAGCCGCACGTAGTTAGAGCGTTTTCTTAGCCACGCCGATTTTCACAAGAGCACGATTTTAGTTTCTTCCTGATGCCGATCGTCACTGTACGGTATTATTCGCGATCGATGCCCGGGCGATCGTGAACGACCCATCGCGTCCTTCCAACTCACTACCTATTTCTCAAACTTTTCTTTCGCTCGCATTGAGTCCGATCGCACGTTAATCGTCAGATCGGTTGAAAAGTTATAAACAAATCGATGAATAATCACGATCGAACGAAGAAAACAATTTTTGTAACACACGGCAATGATGCGGGCACGACCGAAACGTCAGCAGATAGCGATTCTTACGACGGAGTCAACCGAGTCGAACGACGACGAGACAAGTGTGTTGGCTGCGGTAAGACCGCCACTCCGGTCCAAAACCAGGGGCGTAACAAGTAGAAGGAGCCTTGGTCGCCTCGTTCAGAACGTTCTTCAGAAAACCGTAAGGAGGAAGGTCGAGAGTAAGAACGAACGGCACTAAAGCGACGATCGAGAAATAAATCGGTAAATAGAAATTTCAACTTCCACAATTGATGAAGAAAATATTCGATTTCTCAACGGGAAATGTTATTGCGAGCAAACGATTTTCCTTCGAATTCCAACGGTATTGGAAAGGTCATTACCGACATACCTTGGACGACCTGTTTTGCAGGATTGTGTCGTCATAATTTATTTAAAGATCGTGTGGTATGTGTTGTTGATTATCTATCAATAGAATTTCTGTTAACGAAGATTTTTCTAATTGAAAGTACAGAGAATACTTGACTGTAAAAAATATTTGTTAATTGATATACAGTATTTTGTGTATTTCTCTTTTATATTTTGTTATTATACATTTAAAAAATGTTTCTTTATGGAAATAACGATTAAAACTTTTTTTTTTATTTCGATACAGTGAGAGAAATGATAATTGTTTGGATTATACACAGACGTATAAAATATTTGGACGTTAAATGTAAATGCTACGAGCATAATATATATATTAAGCAGCCTCAGATATATAAGAAGAATCGTGATTTCCTACAATAATATTATAATTAGTATATATATTGAATTTAATACACAAGTGTAGTAAAATCGAAAATTTATGTATTAAATTTCCTACTTTTTATATAATATTGTACATTCAAAGAAATCGTAATAGTACAGTCAACTATAAAGTGACAACTATTAATTTTTGTTACATGCAACTATTTTTATAGTTACGATAACTACGAAAATAGTTATGGTAACTATTTGTTAGATACAGTAACTATTTGATAGTTGTGACTATAAAAAAATTGTTGAACCAACCATAACTGAATAGTTGTCACTTTATAGTTACTAATACCATAATTTTCTCTGAGTGTAGAAACTACTATAATTTAATATTTTATTTACGTATCAAATTTAAGATACTATTTTATATAAGAGAGCTTTGTTTATCCGTTATGGAAGCTTATACTAAATATTTTTAACAGTGTAACTAATTATTATAGTTATTTCAATTCTTATTTGTGGTGCAAATTGTCGTTTGTCAATGGAATTTCCATTAATGAGGATTTTAATGCCGGAAGGTCTTTCGAAAGTACAGCGAATACTTTAAGTTCTATTGTAGATTGGATCCTAAGCACGTGTTTATAGTCGAATACCAGAGAAATTTTATTTGAATATCTTATAATAAAATCTATTTATCTGGATTTGTGATTAATTTTTTTTCAATCATGGAGTTATTATATAAAAATTTTATTGTGCTATAAATCTTTTATCACTAGAATTTTTATTAATGAAGATTGTAACGCAGGGAAGTACAGCAAATACTCTAATTTCGGCTGTAAGTTTATTCTTATAACATGTTTATGGCCAAAAATGCAAAAAAATGTATTTAATGGTCCTACACAAAAAAAACACTATGCACCTTAAATTTGGTAGTCATTTTACAGAATCATGTAATTACTTCTGTATTCATTTTATTACGCTGCATAGACATTGAATTTATTGATCAATTTCATATCGATAAATATCAATTTTATATTTATCAATACTGAAAATCAGTTGCATCTAATAAAGTGATTGGTAAAAAAAATATCGTGTTTACTGGCTTCCTCATGATTTATTTATTTCAATTTTTATAACTCGACCTTATATGAAATTTTTTTAAGTGAACAATGAATTAACAACGAATATGCAAGAATCTTTTTTTTTAACTTCTATAACACAATTAGTATATGATTTTTCATTCTTATTATATTGATTTTTTCATACACCTCATAAGCTATTTTTCAGTTTCAGGGAGGAAAATAGTTTAATTAGGGATTGGCGATGTTTCTCGATTAATCGAAAGAACCGACATTTTTATTCGATTAATCGACTAGATCCATCCGATTTTTTTGTTGGTCAATTAATCGATGTCCGATTTTTATTAAGCGACATCGAAGGAGCAAGTTAAGATATTAAATTCGAAAAAACATTAATACATTTTTTTTTCAGTTCCACATCTTTAGAATAAATGGGATATCAAATGTTGAGAATAAAAAAATGCACTTGTTATTAAAATGTTCAATGAGAAAGTAAACCTACTTTTTAATAATTATTTTAATATTTATTATGTACCAGATTTTTTAATTTGATTAATCGGTTCATCGATTGCTTAAAGAGAAAAATCGATGCTTTCAATCGATAGTTTTTTTGCCAATCGATTTTTTTTCGGACATCGCCAATCAATAAGCTTAATCGCTACTAGGGATGGGCGATGTTTCTCGATTAATCGAAATAACCGATATTTTTATTCGATTAATCGACTAGATCCATCCGATTTTTTTTTGTTGATCCATCAATCGATGTCCAATTTTTATTAGGCGACATCGAAGTAGCAAGTTGAGATATTAAATTCGAAAAATCTTTTTTTTCTAATTTTAATAGTAATACATTTTTTTTCATTTACACATATTTGGAATAAATGGGATATCAAATGTTGAGAATTAAGCATGTACTTGTTAAAAAAAATGTTCAATGAGAAAATAAACCTATTTTTTAATAATTATCTTAATATTTATTATGTACCAGATTTTTTTATTCGATTAATCGGTTCATCAATTGCTTAAAGAGACAAATCGATGCATTCAATCGATCTTTTTGTAATCGATTTTTTTTTTCAGATATCGCCCATCACTAATCGCCACAACGAGGGGCCTTTAGTTAAGGAACCCCATAAGAATCGTCTGTGAATACGGCCATTAGAAAGGAGCGACCCGAAGAGTGCCGAAGAGGGTCCGAATCGGCAGAGACCCGATCCTGCCATCCCATCCGTTTCTTGCTGCTTGCTCGACCGGCCACAGTGCGCTATACAACACCAACTCAGCATAATACATGTATATATATACATATATATATATATACAAACATATATACTACAAATACTACGCAACGAGACATCCGATCTGTGTAGTATTCCGACAGTTTGCGATCGAATGCAAATACCATCGTCTTCATCGTCTTAAAAAATGCTTCCGACTGCATTATGAATTAATATTATAAATATTAACATAAAAGCAAAGTCATGAATTTGCATTAGGAAAATAAAAACGTGGTCAAGGATCGTAACAACTGCATAAACGTCATTCCATACCTCGTCAGAGAATAATGTGACTTTTACATCTTCTTTATGCCTTGGTATCACTTATCATTCCAATTATAATTTTTTATAGGGTATTTAGGTGAAAATCAATTATTTTCATTGAAGCATTTCTTTTCTTGTTTTGATGCTGGTGTTGTATGAAAAAATATGCGATGTTGATACGTTAAATATAGAATTTTTTGCCAGGTGGCAAAACATCTGGATATTGTGGATCACTTACAATTTTTTTTTGTTTTTGTACTTTGCAGTCTTTTGCAGGAAAATCTGTAGGTGAAATATTCTCAAATAATTGTCGGTTGTGATGAAGACTAAGTGATTTAAGGTTCAGTTAATATTAAGGAAATTCTATGGATTTAAATATAGATTTTAAAATTTTTACTTAAATAAATGATAAGTTCATCAATTTCTAGAAGATCAAAAAGCTGTACTCATTATTAAGAATTGTTTGCCAGTTTTTGGCACTTAACAAAAAATACTTTCTTTAAGGGTTTAATAGTCCACATTTTTTCTATATAATACAGGCAGCCAAACAAGTAGATTATCGCTGAATATCAGTAATTTATACCCTGATGTACTGCCCTTAAGTAAAATAATGTCTTTACATTTACAAATCTTTAACATTCATTAATAACCATAATTAAAGCATAATACTGTATAAATTAATTTTCTAATCATGTGTAGATTCAGTATTTACAAAAATGTACATAAAAACGTCTATACGTTCTGTTTAAGCATGATATCAAAACAATTTAAAGTACCTATAATTCTGTAATTAAAGTTATATGGTCTTATTCATAAAATGTTAATTAGTTATTGCCGCCTTTTGCGATGGAAATTAGCAGATCAATTTTATTATCAAACATTTTTAATAACATGTTTTTGTAAGGTGTATATCCATTCATTAAATTATGGACGGATATGCTCATGAATATTAAATCTAGTGTAGTGAATGAAAAGAATGCGCTGTTTATATCGCATGCATAGTGGTTAATTTCTTCGTTCTCGTACAACTATTTCTGTAATATACACTGTAAAAAAAATTTTGTTTGAAAATTAATATACACACTGTAAAAAAAAATCTACTTGAAATTTAGTGTACTGGAAGTTTTTATTCATAAACTAGTATATTAAATTTAGTATAGAAGTGTAATGTAAAATTAAGGTATGGTACAGCACATTTAATAATATACTTTAATTTGATAGTAAAAGTACTTTAATTTTAATAATTTACTTTAATTTTACAGTAAAAGTACATGGATTTTATACCACAATTGTATATTAAATTTCAATGACGAGTTTATGAATAAAAACTTCCAATCTTTTCTAACAGTGCAGTATATAAAACTCGGATGCATATACCGTGTTATATTAATTTTTAGATGCATTCGTCATTGACAAATACGATATTTGTATATTAAAATAATCACGTACTGTAATTTTCAAATACCAGCATCGGAGAATTCTTATACTATTCTTAAATTTACTATAAAAGTATATTAATATGGAATTCATATACCCGTTTCGTAAATCTTATATCGTTTGGTATATTAAATTCACCTGCATTTTTAACAGTGTAGTATAAAGAAAAAAAAACAATAGATTAGTTTTTATGACTACTAAATACTTATTTTATTTATTTCTCCTTTAGATTTTATTATTATTTATTATACATTTAAAAAATATTTCTTTACGAAAATAACTATTGAAATTTTTTAAATTTCGGTACAGTGAGTAAAATGATAATTGTTTGGATTATACATTCAGACATTAAATGTAAATGCTACGAGCATAATATATATATATTAAGCAGCCTCAGATATAAGAAGAATCGTGATTTCCTGCAATAATATTCCAATTAGTACTTCTGCGCATAAATATACGCTGTTAAAAATATTTGGAAATTTACATTACCCAAAATTGTATTCATTAGATGATATATTGAATTTAATACACAAAAAGTAGAAAAATCACAAATTTCTGTATTAAATTTCCTACTTTTTATAGGATTTAGTAGAAACTACTATAATTTAATATTTCATTTGCATATCAAATTTAAGATACTATTTTATATAAGAGAGCTTTGTTTATCCGTTATGGAAGCTTATACTAAATATTTTAAACAGTGTAACTAATTCTGTTGAATTTCTTTCGTATGACAATAATTCAGTGACTGTTTTCCCTGCGTCACAAATTTTTGTTTGAAAATTAATATACAGTATATAAAGCTCGGATGCATATACCGTTATATTAATTTTCAGATGCATTCGTCATTGACAAATACAATATTAGTATATTAAAATGAAGATTACAATACTCACGTACTGTAATTTTCAAATATTTGTATCGGAGAATTCTCATACTATTCTATAAATTTACAATAAAAGTATATTAATATGGAATTCATATACCCGTTTCGTAAATCTCATATCGTTTTGTATATTAAATTCACTTGCATTTTTAACAGTGGTGCGTTAATATTTTTCTATGTGCTCAATCAATGAACAGGTGTACCAGCTAATGCTGCCAACTCTGTGCACGTGCGGTATGTTAATAGTCGTTGTGTAGATATAGACGAAGGCCCATTTTCCCGTCTGACCCAGATACGAGGTCGTAACTAAGGTTAACGGGCTTTTTTCGAAAATTTCGGAGGTACACACGAGGCGACGGGCGAAACGTGTTCGATAGGGGGCTTCTCGGGGGGGCCCCGTTATGTCGGGGAATGCAGCGATTGAACCTCTACAGTCGCTTCGCCCGGAGCTCGCTTTGGTAATACCTAAGACCTGACAACAAATGAGGAACGAAAGATGCGCCTAAAAATGCAAGAGAATTCAATATACAAAACGATATGAGATTTACGAAACGGGTATATGAATTCCATATTAATATACTTTTATTGTAAATTTTTAGAATAGTATGAGAATTCTTCGATACAAGTATTTGAAGATTACAATACGTGAGTATTGTAATCTTCATTTTAATATACAAATATTGTATTTGTCAATGACGAATGCATCTGAAAATTAATATACGGTATATGCATCCGAGCTTTATATACGGTATATTAATTTTCAAAAAACAAATGTTTTACACTGTTAAAAATGCAAGTGTATTTAATATACCAAACGATATGAGATTTACGAAACGGGTATATGAATTCCATATTAATATACTTTTATAGTAAATTTAAGAATAGTATAAGAATTCTCCGATACTAGTATTTCAAAATTATTAAAAATTAGTATTTGTCAATGACGAATGCATCTGAAAATTAATATAACGGTATATGCATCCGAGCTTTATATACTGTATATTAATTTTCAAACAAAAATTTTTTTACAGAGTATAATCACTATTCCACTGCTTGCTGCTGCTAACTGCAGCCTTCGTCGGAATTTGACAATAAATGCCAAAGCATATGATTAATTTATCAGCTAAATATTATGAGATAAATGCATAATCATGCTCATAGCATTTATATCCAGCGCCTAAATCTTTTACCATAAGCCCTGAGCATTTGTTTCACCATACCAAAATGAAATTACAATATTTTCATGTTTATTTTCATAACAAAAATATTTTGAATAATGTATAAAATAAAAAACCTGCATCCAGAATTTCCGAGATCATAAATCGTAAATAAATTGCTTTTTTTTCATACTATAATTCAATGCTTGCAATCGCTAATTAGTAGAAACTTGACATATAAATGTCAAGAAGAATAATTAATCTATTAGCGTAATCGAGTAAAATGCAGATGATGAAAATTAAGGAGATGGCAAGAAAGTTTTAAATCCAGTGCGTGATATCAGATAATAAAAGAGATGTTGAAGCTACAGTGGCTGAGGAAATCTCTAGCTTTCCGATAGCTAGCATAATACGTGCACTGCTACTCCATTCCGGGGCATAGTAAAACAATCAGTAGGAAAGCAACGCCGCGTCTTTGCAGCTGGCTTGCGCGTTGAAATCGCCGCTCCCAGTGATGCTGGTGACACGAATGCCGGCGAACGAGCAATCCCGTCTGTACAGAGCGTGCGATTTCCAACTCATTCCAAGCTAGTTACGCGACTAGCGTTTATTAGTGTGAATGTATTATTATTCGCCCTTCCCAAGGAGCGCGTTAGCTTATTTATGCTTAGCCTGAGTATTTTGAGAAGCACTCGGGCGAATCCAACGTTAGTAAATATAATGCCATCGGCTGTAAAATAGCCATATGATTATTTAGAAAATTTTATGTTAATTGAAAAATTGGTTAAGCTCGAATAATTCGCGACCACAGATGTTGAGTTACAAATAAATAAAGACAAAAATGGAAATCTTGAATTTGGAAATTTCGAAACAATTTTTGCTTCCTCATAGAGGAACCTGTGTTTTTTTTTCGAGATTCTCATATCACACCGAGAGAAAAAGTTTCATTGATTCGCGGAAATCTTTGCCAATGAAATGAAATACTTGAATTTCAATACTATCTTTTCTTTGAATGATCTCCAACTCAATGATAAGTAGTGACATTGTTTCGAAGAAACATTTCTTTAAACCAATGAACCTTTTTCATTGATTTCAAATATATCGTCTCTGATTCAATGAAACCTTCTTCTTACCACCTCAAAATTTCGAAACCTATTTTTTCCTGAAGTACGCGGCAGATAAAGTTCAAATTTTGTGAGTATGTAAGGAAGTACGGCAGAAATAGGATAAGCTTTTGGCTCCTCGAAACTCGAAGCCGTTCGTTCGGGAGAACCGGAAAACAAAAAAGTGAGGTTAGGTGCGAGAGAGAGATCAATGAAAACGTTTCTTTGAATCAATGAAAACGTCTCTTTAAAACAATAAAACTGTTTCTTTATTATATGCTCACTAAATAAATCTTTATTTATAGGCAGTGAAATGTTCTCTTTGAAATTCAAATGCACTATTTCATTAAAATCAAAGAAATATTTCGTTGAAATCAATGAAAAAAAATCAAAGTCAATGAAATCTTTTGTCTCGGTGCAGGACACTCAGAATGGTTCAAAATGTCGAGAAAAGTGGTTTAGAAAAAATGTCCGGATGTATGTATGTATACATTTTCGAAAAAATGTAAAAAGAAATTCAAATTTTATAAGCCTTTCAATTTTTCGAAAAATGTCTGTATGTTCTTTAGCTTCCGCAATTTTTCAGCTAATGAGCTAAATAGTTCTGGACAAATAGAGAAATGAAAAATGAAGGTCGGTATTGAATTTGAGCGAAATCCATAAAGCGGTTTAGATTTTATCAAATTTTGAATTTTCGAAAAAATTTTGTTTTCGTTCTTATTCAAGTTAAGTTCGACCAAACCTGCTCAATTCTTTTGCAAGGTAAAATTAACATCCAGTTGTAGTAGATATCGAATTTGGTGAAGATTGGTAAAGTGGTTCAGATTTTATAAGACATTGAATTTTTCAAAAATTCTCGGTATGTTCTCTAGCTGCCACAATTTTTTAGATAATGAGCTTAAACAAATTTTGACGACTAAAGCAATGAAAAATGATGATTGGCATTGAATTTAAGCGAAATACATAAAGCGGTTTAGATTTTATAGAATTTTGAATTTATGAAAATTTTTGTTTTCGTACTTCTTTAATTTGTATTTAAAATAAGGATGCAAAATTGAACTTTGCACATTGCTTCGTCAATAATTTTCATCTCTCGCAAAGCTTTCTCTATGAGGAAGCCAAAAATAAAATAAAGAAACTTCCTCATAGTGGCGGCGTTGCGAAAGATGAAAATTAATAGAGAAAGCAATGTGCAAAGTTCTGCTTTGCATCCTTTTTAAATTTAGTAAAGAATGCCAAACAGATAAAATTTTGAGAGTCGGCATTTAACATAATATTATTCACAGTCATATTTCCATATAAATTATTTTTTTATTTATTTTCGATTTAAAAGAGAAAAATCGTAATTGGAAAATTTGGTTACTCTCGATTAATTCCCAACCACAGAACTTCAGTTATAAATAAACAAAAATAAAAATCTCAAACAGTAAAAAATCTTAACTTGGAACAAATATTTCGAGTCAGTGTTTGAAATCTGAAATATATTTTTCCCAAGTTGTATAATATTACAATTTTTGAAAATTCAATAAAGAATCCCAAACAGATGACATTTTGATAGTCACCATCGTATACAATATTATTCGCCTTCCCCAAGTACCGCGCTAACTTATTTATGCATGCATAGCCTGAATATTTTTGTCAGCATTCCGATGAGCCCAGCGTCAATATATGTTTTCCTATCGACTATTAAATAGCCATGTAGATACGTACTGGCGCGCGAAAAAGTCATATAACCTATCATTATAATTATATAGTAAATGACGCGAATAAATTTTACGCAAGACGCCATTTCACTTGCGCTTCGAGTGACTAATAATTTTCTAATCGTGTTTACATCATTTTATTCACATCTAAAAATTATTACAAAATTCTTGACGTTCCCTTATAAAAATATGCAAAGTATAAACACAATAACAAAAATTATTGTATGTTTAAGGGGTCAACAGGACATATTTAAAAATTCAATATTAAAAAAAAACCAGAGAAAAAGAATGGTTATATATAAAAAATTATATAGTAAATAACGCGAATAAATTTTACGCAAGACGCCATTTCACTTGCGCTTCGAGTGACTAATAATTCTCTAATCGTGTTTACATCATCTTATTCACATCTAAGAATTATTACAAAATTCTTGACGTTCCCTTATAAAAATATGCAAAGTATAAAAGCAAAAACAAAAATCATTGTATGCTTAAGGGGTCAACTGGAGATATTTAAAAATTCCATATTAAAAAAAAAACCAGACACAAAAAAAATGGTACTATATAAAAAATTATATAGTAAATGACGCGAATAAATTTTACGCAAGAAGCCATTTCACTTGCGCTTCGAGTGACTAATAATTTTCTAATCGTGTCATTTTATTCACATCTAAGAATTATTACAAAATTCTTGACGTTCCCTTATAAAAATATGCAAAGTATAAAAACAACAACAAAAATTATTGTATGTTTAAGGGGTCAATAGGACATATTTAAAAATTCAATATTTAAAAAAAAAACCAGACACAAAAAAAAATGGTGCTGTTATGGTAAAATCATTTGCTTGGTGCAGCAACCAAGGAAGTGAAACATCCATCAACATATATTACAAATTATGGCCTGATTCCGTTCGTTTGAAGGTAAAAAAATTGCTTCCTTATTGTCGCAGTTAATTTTTTGTAAACCTTACAAGACTCGCGAATTTCAGGTGATTTTTTTTGTGTAATGGAAATCCAAACAGGCTTTCTCAAGTATGTTGCCCACGTTGTCAAGTAGCTTTATTCTCTTTGTGCCATAACTGACACCGCCAAATTTACGATCCCAAGCGTCGTCAAACTTTTGACTGACGTATATATACAAGGGTTGTAACGAGAAGAAATGGTATGAGTTATCGTCCCGTTCGTTACCGTCGACCTGAGAATTTCTGCAGCAATTACTTCCTGTTTGTGTCTATAATTTAAAGATATAACGCGCAGCGTCTCTTCTAGACTTGCTCTATAAATCTTTTAGCAACAATGTTCTATTATATCGGGCAAATTATTACCACCACTATTGCCGTAACGAATTTTTATTTTTTTTTACAGTGAACGGGACAAGTAAACAAGAATTGTGGTTTCATGCGATAAATAGAGTTGAGAAAAATCGAAACATACAATTCCGATCGGATACGCTTGAAATAAGGTCAAAGAATGTAGAAAATTATATTAAAAGTTTTGTATAGTATGTGTGATTTAAAAACGGTATAACGTCAAATAATTTTTCCTTAAAAAATGTTGCCGTCCTCGAAAATATTTCGACTCAAATTTTTTATCACCCTCGAAAATGTTACGTTTCAAAAATATTTTCCGTCCTCGAAAATTTAACGACACAAAAATTTTGGTGCTCTCGAAAATGTTCCACCTTAAAAATACCGGCGCCCTCGAAAATTTACGGCCTCAAAAATTTTGACGCTCTCGACAATTTTTCACCTCAAAAATTCCGGCGCCCTCGATAATTTTCGCCCTCAAAAATTCTGGCGCCTTCAAGAATTTTGGCGCTCTCGAAAATTTTCCAACTCAAAAATTCTGGCGCCTTCAAAATTCTGGTGCCTTCAAAAATGTTGGCGCTCTCGAAAATTTTCCACCTCAAAAATTCCTGCGGCTTCAAAAATTTTGGCGCTCTCGAAAATTTTCCCCCTCAAAAATTCCTGCGGCTTCAAAAATGTTGGCGCTCTCGAAAATTTTCCACCTCAAAAATTTTGGCGCACTCGAAAATTTTCCACCTCAAAAATGTTGGCACTCTCGAAAATTTTGCACCTCAAAAATTTTGGCGTTCTCGAAAATTTTCCGCCTCAAAAATTTTGGCGCCCTCGAAAATTTTCCACCTCAAAAATTCTGGCGCCCTCGAAAATTTTCCGCCTCAAACATCTGGCCGCCTTCAAAAATTTTCCACCTCAAAAATTCTGGCGCCCTCTCAAATTCTTCCGCCTCAAACATTTAGCCGCCCTCGAAAATTGAACGGCCTAGGCTCTAGCTTACTTATCCTATTGGTAAATCAGCCTTTGCACGTATGTACATACGTATGAACGTATGGACATAGAACTGCCTTGCAGGACGAGTGGCGTCCGAGAGATTGGAGATAACATTGGAGGCTCGTATTGGCACGGTAATGCACACGTGAGACGAGCGCATTCCCCACGTCAGCGTGTGCAACCTGTCCACTAAGCCACCTCTACATACTCCACAGGAGAGCTTCGAATGGGACACATATTGTGTACAGTAGGCTGCTGCTCGCCACTCCATAACTCGAGCAACAATAACGGCGTGCTAAAAGCGTGGTAACATAACTTAGTCACTACTGTAACAGTGTTCACGCTTGAAAACCATATAAACTGCTCACAGTCACGAGAAATTTAGTCACGGACATTTTCGCCGTTTTTACTACTTTTTTTTTCGCTGTCTTTTCTGATTTATGTTACATTAGATCTTTTTCTTGTATTGCTGAGAATTGAATAATGCAATGTTAGAAATTTTGTATAAAAATTAATTTCAAGTATTGGATGTTTTTTTTTTTTGCGGGTACGCGTATATTAAATTTAATATACAAATATTTATTAATATACAAAAAAATTGTTGTAAAATTAAGGCACAGTATACTAAACACTTCATAAACGTTTGTATATTATAAATGTTTGTATATTAAATGAAATTTAATAAAATTTATTATATTTAATAAATAATTTATTAAATTTAATATACAAATATTAATTAATATACAAAAAAATTGTTGTAAAATTAATGCAAAGTATACTAAACACTTCATAAACGTTGTGTTTATAAGATAATTATTGGAATTTCACAACATATCTGTATATTAAATGAAATTTAATATACCGATCTGCAAAAGAACTTCCAATACATATATTCATTTTCAAAGTATTTTTAACAGTGTAGACATTAAATTTTGATTTGGTGTAGAGGAATTATTGTTCTTTATATTGAAAATGTAAAACAACTAAAAACTAAAAAGCAAGATTCAAGATTTATTTTTCCACATTTTAATATATTTAGACAGAATGGTGAAAAATGCACACATCAATAAAAATTACAAGAACAAAAAAAAATTATTAAATTTGCACCTTCTTTTCATGAAAAAAATTATTTCGCACGTTTTTTTGTTAGACTACAAAATAACAGTTTTTTTTGTCAACATAAAAACAAGATACAAGTTTTATTTTTTTATATATTTAGACAGAAGGATGAAAACTGCATAGATCGATAAAAATGACAAGAACAAAAAAATTGTTAAATTTGCACCTTCTTTTCATGAAAAAAATTATTTTGTATATTTTTTTGTTAGACTACAAAATAACAGCTTTTTTTGTCAACATAAAAACAAGATACAAGTTTTATTTTTTTATATATTTAGACAGAAGGATGAAAACTGCATAGATCGATAAAAATTACAAGAACAAAAAAATTGTTAAATTTGCACCTTCTTTTCATGAAAAAAATTATTTTGTACATTTTTTTGTTAGACTACAAAATAACAGTTTATTTTGTCAACATAAAAACAAGATGCAAGTTTTATTTTTTTATATATTTAGACAGAAGGATGAAAAATGCACAGATCGACAAAAATTACAAGAACAAAAAAATTGTTAAATTTGCACCTTCTTTTCATGAAAAAAATTATTTCGCACGTTTATTTTTTACTACAAAATAACAGTTTTTTTTTGTCAACATAAAAACTAGATGCAAGTTTTATTTTTTTATATATTTAGACAGAAGGATGAAAAATGCACACATCGATCAAAATTACAAGAACAAAAAAATTGTTAAATATGCACCTTCTTTTCATGAAAAAAATTATTTCGCACGTTTTTTTTTTACTACAAAATAACAGTTTTTTTTTGTCAACATAAAAACAAGATGCAAGTTTTATTTTTTTATATATTTAGACAGAAGGATGAAAACTGCATAGATCGATAAAAATTACAAGAACAAAAAAATTGTTAAATTTGCACCTTCTTTTCATGAAAAAAATTATTTTGTACATTTTTTTGTTAGACTACAAAATAACAGTTTTTTTTGTCAACATAAAAACAGTTTTTTTTGTCAACATAAAAACAAGATGCAAGTTTTATTTTTTATATATTTAGACAGAAGGATGAAAAGTGCCCACATCGATAAAAATGACAAGAACAAAAAATTGTTAAATTTGCATCTTCTTTTCATGAAAAAAATAATTTTGTACATTTTTTTGTTAGACTACAAAATAACAGTTTTTTTTTGTGTATTTCGTGCTTTGGTTCCTCTAAAGACATAAATATTGATTACACGTGTGAGAAAAAGTATAGCAGTGAAAAGTAATAGAAATCGTGATATTAACTAAGAGCGTAGGAAGTGAGATATAAAATCGTGGCCCCCGCGGTGCCTACACTTAAACAGGCTATGTCGGCCCATATCACAACCGCAGAGACGCGGATGTACCTATATAATTATGTAGCAACGCGATGGAAGCAACGGTAGGCGTATATCCTCATTCGTAACCAAATACGTCCACATGCCAGCTTCTCTTAGGATATATATTCGCCTCGCACAAGCCACACCTATAAGAAGCTCGTCGGCGTCATAGAGCCCTTGCCCCCTCTTTCATCACAACAATTTCTCACGTATAATATAATATACAGCATACGCGTACTACTTTTCCACTAGCATCATCAGTAGCAGCAGCTCGCTTCGCTGCGTTACGTATTCCAACCACGTGTAGAAGAAGATGCATCTGCGTACGTCGGATATGCATGAATGGTGCACCGGTCACGTGCGTGCCACAGTCCTAAGGTCACAGTGACTACTTTTGTAATATATTAATAATGCAACCAGTGCGCAATAATAAGCCGAGGTCACACTGAGAGAAAAAAAAATTGATAACTATAAATTCAAATTGAAATAGAACCTCAGCTATTTACAAAAAATTATCGGTACTAATTATTTATAGTCAATGCAACAGTTAATAATAGTTATCGTAACAAAAAGTATATTGTTTTTAAAATTTATTGATGGTATTCTTATTTCTTTGAGAAATAATTTAACAATGTTGAAATTGTCATTGAAAGCATAATAATAAAGTTGCAGTAACTATTTAAAAATAGCTAAGGTTGGATTTCACTATATGTTCACTGGTAAAGTAACTAGCAGAGTTGGGCAAAATTGTAATGGAAAATTACAAAATACAAATTACTGGAAGTAATTGTATTTTATTTGAAATCCAATACAATTAGAAAATGTAATTGTATTTAATTTGAAATTCAATACAATTACAAAATGTAATTGTATTTAATTTGAAATCCAATACAATTACAAAATGTAATTGTATTTAATTTGAAATCCAATACAATTACAAAATGTAATTGTATTTAATAAATATATTAATAATGCAACCAGTGCGCAATAATAAGCCGAGGCCACACTGAGAAAAAAATTGATAACTATAAATTCAAATTGAAATACAACCTCAGCTATTTACAAAAAATTATCGGTACTAATATTTATAGTGAATGCAACAGTTGATAATAGTTATCGTAACAAAAAGTATATTGTTTTTAAAATTTATTGATAGTATTCTTATTTCTTTGAGAAATAATTTAACAATGTTGAAATTGTCATTGAAAGCATAATAATAAAGTTGCAGTAACTATTTAAAAATAGCTAAGGTTGGATTTCACTATATGTTCACTGTTAAAGTAACTAGCAGAGTTGGGCAAAATTGTAATGGAAAATTACAAAATACAAATTACTGGAAGTAATTGTATTTTATTTGAAATCCAATACAATTAGAAAATGTAATTGTATTTAATTTGAAATTCAATACAATTACAAAATATAATTGTATTTAATTTGAAATCCAATACAATTACAAAATGTAATTGTATTTATTTTGAAATCCAATACAATTACAAAATGTAATTGTATTGGACAAAATGTAATTACAAAATGTAATTGTATTTAATAAATATATTAATAATGCAACCAGTGCGCAATAATAAGCCGAGGCCACACTGAGAAAAAAATTGATAACTATAAATTCAAATTGAAATAGAACCTCAGCTATTTACAAAAAATTATCGGTACTAATATTTATAGTCAATGCAACAGTTAATAATAGTTATCGTAACAAAAAGTATATTGTTTTTAAAATTTATTGATAGTATTCTTATTTCTTTGAGAAATAATTTAACAATGTTGAAATTGTCATTGAAAGCATAATAATAAAGTTGCAGTAACTATTTAAAAATAGCTAAGGTTGGATTTCACTATATGTTCACTGTTAAAGTAACTAGCAGAGTTGGGCAAAATTGTAATGGAAAATTACAAAATACAAATTACTGGAAGTAATTGTATTTAATTTGAAATCCAATACAATTAGAAAATGTAATTGTATTTAATTTGAAATTCAATACAATTACAAAATATAATTGTATTTAATTTGAAATCCAATACAATTACAAAATGTAATTGCATTTATTTTGAAATCCAATACAATTACAAAATGTAATTGTATTTAATAAATATATTAATAATGCAACCAGTGCGCAATAATAAGCCGAGGCCACACTGAGAAAAAAAATTGATAACTATAAATTCAAATTGAAATACAACCTCAGCTATTTACAAAAAATTATCGGTACTAATATTTATAGTCAATGCAACAGTTAATAATAGTTATCGTAACAAAAAGTATATTGTTTTTAAAATTTATTGATAGTATTCTTATTTCTTTGAGAAATAATTTAACAATGTTGAAATTGTCATTGAAAGCATAATAATAAAGTTGCAGTAACTATTTAAAAATACCTAAGGTTGGATTTCACTATATGTTCACTGTTAAAGTAACTAGCAGAGTTGGGCAAAATTGTAATGGAAAATTACAAAATACAAATTACTGGAAGTAATTGTATTTTATTTGAAATCCAATACAATTAGAAAATGTAATTGTATTTAATTTGAAGTTCAATACAATTACAAAATGTAATTGTATTTAATTTGAAATCCAATACAATTACAAAATGTAATTGTATTTAATTTGAAATTCAATACAATTACAAAATGTAATTGTATTTAATTTGAAAACCAATACAATTACAGAAAGTAATTGTATTTGATTTGAAAACCAATACAATTACTGAAAGTAATTGTATTTAATTTGAAATCCAATACAATTACTGAAAGTAAATGTATTTAATTTGAAATCCAATACAAATACAGAAAGTAATTGTATTTAATTTGAAATCCAATACAATTACAGAAAGTAATTGTATTTGATTTGAAATCCAATACAATTACTGAAAGTAATTGTAATTAAAGCAGTAATTTCTGACCTAAGTAATTTTTGCTGCCCAACTCTGGTAACTAGGACATTATGTTAAGCCAACTGTAGAATTAGTTGCAGTAACTATAACGTAGTTAATTTAACCAATAAATCAGTTAAAATAACTATTTAAATTGTTGCATAGACTACAAATCTACAGTTATGGCTTAATAGTTGCCTACACTACTGCGATTTTTTCTCAGTGCAATTGCACGACAACAAGTAACTCATCAAATGCATTTCGATATACACAGAATTAAAAAAAAAATTATACACTAAGAAAAAAATCGTTGGAAACAACAAAACGTCCGCTTGCGAATGGCGAAAAGAATATTTTGTAGATTTGACAAAATATTCTAAACAAAATCAATACAATTTGTACTGAGTAGCTAGTAATTACTATAAAATTAGATTTCAAAAATAAAATTGATCAACACTATGGCAATTGCCTTATTTTCATAAAAAATTGCCGGTAAAGCATAAAAAATAACATGATCTGTAATGACTTGTGAATAGAAATGATAATTTAATACTATTTTTAGTTTTTATCATTCAATGTTATAGAAGCGACATTTCAGGTAAGTTTTGAAATACATTTAGTATTTGACACATATAATAACACACAATCAATAGAAATTATTCTGCTAAACCTAGTATTGTTATTTTTTTAAAACATATGCATTTTACAAAATAAAAATCTCCAAGTGGAAAATAAATATTGTCAATAAACGCTATTTGAGTTGAAAAAGTGTTTTATTTGCTATAAATTTAGTACTCAATAGATTATTAAATGCCAATTAGAATTCACATCGAATAATGGAAAATGATATTATCGGGCAAATTGATAATCGTAAGGAAACCGAATGGAATTTGAGAAAATCTCGTCGCTTTCTGTATTAATAATAATAGTTCTTCAGAATATATATATATATATATAGGGTGTGGAGCCATAATAGTTTACCGAGAATCATTGAAACACTTAGTTGGTCTGAAGTGCAAGAACCGCGACGTACAATCATTAAACGTTATTAAAATAATGCTTGCTTCGTAAAAAGAAACCGATTGTCACAATAGCTTAACGACATATCGGTAGACCGTGGAATTTACGAGGGTCAGCGAAAAAGAGGCCGGACCGCGCGAGAAACACCAGGGCAGTAATAAAAGAAAATGATGACGTAGGATGTGGGTCAGTGGAACGCTGCGTGTGTGCGTGTGAAATCGCAAGTCAATGACCTGTCCGCTTACGTTCGTGCGCCAGGTTCTACTGTCTTACATTTCAGATTGCAGACAGTCCACCTGTGAACGCGTGTGTTGCTGCCGGACACGCCGGCAAGAAGGAAAAAAAACTTTGCCAATAAAACGCAACGTAGATCTCCCCATCATTGACACATGAAGCAACGCAGCCCACTTCACCAAGTCGTCACGTCTATACCTTTCAAAATGAAGCAGTAGACTGAAAGCCTCAACGTATCTGTAACGCTATTTACCAAAAGTGTCTTTTATTATGCAAAGGAAAATGAGTCTTCATTATTTATGTAACGAATGTAACGAATTGTTCATTTAAATACAAGAATTATTAATATTTCTTTGCTCAAAGATCCGTGATATTGATGGAAACAAATATTTACCTAACTTATAGGAAATTTTGAATTCGCTTGATTCATCGCAGAGAAATTTTCAACGTTGCTGCAACGACATTATTGACCAGGAATAATTAGAACAATACCTTTTAATTATTCCCCAGGAATAATTACAACGTATTGTTCAACCTATTGATAATGAGATATTTGGTAAGAATAAGATATTTGGTAGGTTGAACAATACGTTTTAATTATTCTCCAGGAATAATTAAAACGTATTGTTTAATCTACTAAATATCGTCTCCAATATATATATATTTTTTTCTGGTGTCAGTATTAGAACAGGTACTGAAATTATTTAGCTGAAAATACAAGAATTATTAATATTTCTTTGCTCAAAGGAAAGAAGTATTTGCCTAACTTATAGGAAATTTTGAATTCGCTTGATTCATCGCAGAGAAATTTTCAATGTTGCTGCAACGACATTATTGACCAGGAATAATTAGAACAATACGTTTTAATTATTCCCCAGGAATAATTAAAACGTATTGTTCAACCTATTGATAATGAGATATTTGGTAAGAATAAGATATTTGGTAGGTTGAACAATACGTTTTAATTATTCTCCAGGAATAATTAAAACGTATTGTTCAATCTACTAAATATCGTCTCCAATATATATATATTTTTCTGGTGTTAGTATTAGAATAAGTAATGAAATTATTTAGCTGAAATCGCATGTGCAGGAAACTTTGGTGATCTAAATGATTTCGATACATAAATATTGCTAATATATAGGCTATTAAAATTGTGTATACACTGAGAGAAGAAATATTCGTTTATTTAACAGAAGATTGAATTTGTAGTCTGAAATTTGAATTGGAGTTCAAACTTAAGTCCGAAATACAATGTACATATTTTTGTTTGAAACAAAGGTCTACAAATTGTACCCTAAATCTGTAGGCCAATTTATTGATTATTGGCTTCAGCAGATAAACATATATTTAAGTTGGGTGAAAATAATATTGTACTGGCTACAAATTTAGTCACATCAAACATTTATCTTATTGTGCCTTTTTTTCATGCCTAAACTTCTGTTTGCTATTTTTTTTTTCGATAGAGGAAAAAAATGTTGGAAAAAAATTTCATTTACAGTTTTTTTTGCAGTGCAGTAAAATTGATATAAATAAATTGAATATCTGCTTTACTGGAATAGTCTTTATAGTATATTATGACATGTCCAGACTTACTAAATGGAAAATAATGAAATAGTTGATTGCAACTCGAGACTAGAATCAATATTATTAGGCGCTAATAAGTCGATGAGTATAAAAATGGAAAATTTGATGTGAAACATTGAAAAATAGAAACATTGAATTATAAGATTATAAGAATATATAGAATATATATATAGAATTCTTATATAGAATATAAGAAAAATTGAACATTGAAAAATAGAAACATTGAATTTGAAATGGAAGATTGATATAAATAAACTGAAGATCTGCTTTACTGGAATAGTCTTTATAGTATATTATGACATGTCCAGACTTACTAAATGGAAAATAATGAAATAGTTGATTGCAACTCGAGACTAAAATCAATGTTATTAGGCGCTAATAAGTCGATGAGTATAAAAATGGAAAATTTGATGTGAAACATTGAAAAATAGAAACATTGAATTATAAGATTATAAGAATATATAGAATATATATATAGAATTCTTATATAGAATATAAGAAAAATTGAACATTGAAAAATAGAAACATTGAATTTGAAATGGAAGATTGATATAAATAAATTGAAGATCTGCTTTACTGGAATAGTTTTTATAGTATATTATGACATGTCCAGACTTACTAAATGGAAAATAATGAAATAGTTGATTGCAACTCGAGACTAGAATCAATATTATTAGGCGCTAATAAGTCGATGAGTATAAAAATGGAAAATTGCAATTGCAAGCGTTTTTACAGAAGGAATTTATAGCGTAATGTTCAGTTCATGAATGAGACACCCACTCTATCATTGAAGTGGATATTGAGGCAGGTTACCGGCAAATGCTTGCCATTCAGTTGTCTGAACGCGTACTCAATGACTAATGCATTTCTCGAGAAAATGGTCCTCGCAAAGTACCACTCTAGAATTCTCGTCAGCCTGGTCTACAACAGCCCGAGACTCGCAGCGCGCAAAACGCTTCCAGAGACCATTTCACTTCGCAAAATACGCATGTACGCAGCAGAGATCGTTTACTCGTGTTAGAAAAGAAAACGGAGTCAGTGACCCGGGAAAAACTGTCCATGTGACGTTGCGTACTGACGCATCCTCTATAGCACAAGAAAACCGTGTCAAAACGCACTCAAGATCAACGATCTCACGATTTCAAAACAAAATTGCAAACCTGTATTACAACCTTTTGATAACAATTTATCGTATAATTGACTCACTATTAATTGCAATAATTACCTGCAGTTTTTTTTAAATCTATTTTTGTAGTAATTGATATAAAAATGTGAATTATGAAATATCTCGCAAGTTTTCTTGAAAAAAAAATTGGCATATTTACTGAATACATTTAAAAATGTATAGAAAACGGACCCTCATTTTTTTTCTCGACTCCTTTTCGTGATATTTTGTTGAAAATTAGTTTTCTTTCAAGCCATTCGCAAATTAAAGCGTTTAAAAAAAAATCGTTTTATTATAATGATCAAGAAATTCTGAAAATAAGGATAGAGTTCGACTAAAAATGATCCTGAATTTTTATTGATCCTGATTTGGACGTTAAAGAGTTTAAGATCTTTCTTCACGCATTGAAGGTTATTCTTATTGAATAATAATCTCGAAAATAATGTTACCATGTACTTTAATTCCATAAACACACACAACTCTGCATCAGATACTTAAATTAAAATTTATAGTCACAAATTAGAATATTAGTTCGAACTTAAGTATGAAATTAAATGGAATATTCGATCTTAAGTACGAATAAAAATTTAAGAACTTTGGACTTAAGTATGAAATTAAATGAAAAATACGATCTTAAGTACGAATTTAAATTTAAGAACTTGGGACTTAAGTATGAAATTAAATTAAAAATTCGATCTTAAGTACGAATAAAAATTTAAGAACTTTGGACTTATGTATGAAATTAAATGAAAAATTCGATCTTAAGTACGAATTAAAATTTAAGAACTTTGGACTTAAGTATGAAATTAAATGAAAAATTCGATCTTAAGTACGAATTTAAATTTAAGAAATTGGGACTTATGTATGAAATGAAAATGAAAAATTCGATCTTAAGTGCGAATTTAAATTTATGAACTGGGGACTTAAATTCGAGGCCTAGAAAAAAAAATGTCGAGTATTTACTTACCGGGTACCGTTTCGCCATTGAAAGTCATTTCCACCAAATGTGTAACAGCCTCATGTGGTACGAAAGATGCCAAAAACCTCTGACTTCCTAGTGCTCGAACAAAGCTCGTAACGTGCCCGCCGTTTACCAGTATTTCAAGATTTCCAGAACCGGCTCGAGATCCGTCGACTAAACAAAATATAAAGAAGCCAAATATTAAGACATACGTCTTCGTTGCGTGTTTCGTTATCAGTAAGGCAGTCCAGTTTAGACGATTATTTCTATTTGCACGAAAGAGAATTCTGCACTCACTTTCGAACTCGACCGGTTGATTTACAACGCCGTTCGGAATGTTGCCGACTTGAATGGCCCTCGCGTTGTACGCTTGTGATCTAAATAAACATCGTATCAAATTGTATGTGAAAATTTGATGAATTTCATTGAGATATTAAAAATATTGTACGTTGTAAAGATATGAAATCTTACCTGAACGGAGAGCCTTTAACATGTTGACCATTCACCATTATTTGAATAATGTACTCGCCAACTTCGTCAACTGTTAGAGTGTAATTTTGGCCACGTAGTATTGATTTTTGGAAGGGTACAGGCTTGCCATTGGGACCTAAAATACATAATTAATGTTTCGTTGTACAATCTAGTATTTATATTTCTTAATTACAAGTATTAGAGTGTTAAGAATTGAGTCAGGTGAAAAACAATGATTTTTATTGATGTATAACGCATTTTTTTCAATGCTGATGATATATTTGTTTTTTTAATTGTTGATAAAAGAAATTTGTCTGCTTGTTTATTTTCTGTTAGCAACGATATTTATTTTGGTTATTATTAAACTGTACACTTTTGTAAGAAAACCGGACGGTAAAATATTATTTAATAATTTACTGATTATGTACTTCTATAATACTCGATCACCTGCATGTCAATTATAGTTGCATTCTCAAAATGATAATTTTGTAGAGCTACTAATTTAAAACAGTATTTTTTTCAGTTTTCTTTGGGCGACATTACAACAAAAAAAATTACATTTAGCTTCACTCGAAGTCATTGGTACTAAAATCATAAAAATCTGTCAGTATTGTTTATTTTCCTAGATTTTGATACTAGATATTTTTATGTATTTTGCTTCCTCATAGAGGAAGCTTTGTTTTCATGAAAAACATTTTTTTTCGAGATTTTCATGTCAAAACGACATGTACAATACTGGCTAATCTTCAATTGGTATAAATTTTACAAAAATCGCTTAACTCATTTCATTTTTATAAGAATTTTGAAATTTTGAAAAAAGTACGTAAATTCTCTAGCTCGAACGAATTTTTAGCTATCGGGCTGAAACTTCGAATTAAAATTGAACAAAGTGATAGGACCTTTGGTATTGAATTTGGGCTAGATCGGTAAAGCGGTTCGGTTTTTATGAGATTTTGAATTTTTCGAAAAATTTTCGTTTTGCTCTAATTTAGGTAAAATTTCAACTAATCGACTGAAATTTTTTACACAAGAAAAAAAACATTCCGCCCTGCTACATACCAAATTTGGTGATGATCGATAAAGCGGTTCGGATTTTACGTGATTTTGAATTTTTTAAAAATTTACTGGTGTCGCTTTGGATTTCATAAAACGTAAAAAATCATCAACTTTGTCAATGAGGAAGCCAAAAATAAAATAAAGAAACTTCCTCATAGAGGCGGCTTTGTAAAAATCGAAAAAGAATGAGGAATCAATGTGTAAGGTTCTACTTTTTAATTTATTATTTTGACAGGGTTCAGCACTAAAATTCTCACCTGTGACGGTGACAGTAGCTTTGCTCGCATCGATACTCGGATCGATAGTAAAACTCATAGGTTTATGAATGGGTAGCATCTCGAGAGCATTTCCGGTAACGAGAGACGAGCCTTTTCGTTTATCCGAGCTCTGTGTCGACGAGAAAGTAGTTCCGCCATTGTTCGTAAATCTCTCATGAACCGCGTCATTCGTATCGACGCTTTTGTAGTAATTATTATTTTTGTTCTTCAGAATACCGTGCGTGGTACTGCTACGACCTCCTCCGTTAAGATTCTCACTGCCATTGTATTTAGGCGAAGTCGTGTGTTCGGCACCGGTGAATCTGTGCGACGACGTATAATTCGTCGACGAATTTTCCGTATGAATAACGTTGCTACTGGATCCGTAATTGTTGTGATTAATCCGTGAATTGTTGAAGTTCGAACCGCTTGTCGTGTGATCCAATACGGAAGAACTGTTTGCCAAATTCGCGAGGGATTCGAGACTTCCATAGGACAGCATGGATTTCGTTTTTGCTATTGCGTCCCAAGAGTCTCGTCGAGGAGCTCCGCCAATCATGGAAGATACTGAAATACAAAATACATATAACATGATTATCTTTCAAAAACGTTTATTTGGGACATTTATCGGTTGAAAAATACAAACTACATTTGTTTTTCTTTAAGATATCGAATTTTGCCCTTCACTATCGTTCTCAAGTCGTATATTGTGCCTCAGAAAGTACCAGTTACATGCCTTTTTATGATGATTTTTGAAAAAGTCACTTTTGGTCGGTTCTGTTTTCAGAATTCACAGATTCGACCTTCGGTCGGAAAATCCAACCTAAAGAACCTACATTTTTTTTTCTTCAAGATATCGAATTTTGATCTTCACTATCGTTCTCAAGTCGCATATTTTACCTCAGAAAGTACCGGTTACATGCCTTTTTATGATTATTTTTGAAAAAGTCACTTTTGGTCGGTTCTGTTTTCAGAATTCACAGATCCGACTTTCGGTTGGAAAATCCAACCTGAAGAACCTACATTTTTTTTTCTTCAAGATATCGAATTTTGGTCTTTACTATCGTTCTCAAGTCGCATATTTTACCTCAGAAAGTACGGGTTACATGCCTTTTTATGATTATTTTTGAAAAAGTCACTTTTGGTCGGTTCTGTTGTCAGAATTCACAGAATCGACTTTTGGTCGGAAAATACAACCTAAAGAACCTACATTATTTTTTCTTCAAAATATCGAATTTTGGCCTTCATTATCATTCTCAAGCCGCACATTGTACCTCAGAAAAAGTCACTTTTGGTCGGTTCTGTTTTCAGAATTCACAGATCTGTCTTTTGGTCGGAAAATCCGACCTAAAGAACCTACATTTTTTTTCTTTAACATATCGAATTTTGGTCTTCACTATCGTTCTCAAGTCGCATATTTTACCTCAGAAAGTACCGGTTACATGTCTTTTTATGATTATTTTTGAAAAAGTCACTTTTGGTCGGTTCTGTTGTCAGAATTCACAGAATCGACTTTTGGTCGGAAAATCCAACCTAAAGAACCTACATTTTTCTTTTCTTTAAGATATCGAATTTTGGTCTTCACTATCATTCTCAAGTCGCATATTTTACCTCAGAAAGTACCGGTTACATGCCTTTTTACGATGATTTTTTAAAAAGTCACTTTTAATCGGTTCTGATTTCAGAATTCACAGATCCAACTTTTGGTCGGAAAATCCAACCTAAAGAACCTAAATTTTTTTTCTTCAAGATATCGAATTTTGGTCTTCACTATCGTTCTCAAGTCGCATATTTTACCTTAGAAAGTACCGGTTACATGCCTTTTTATGATTATTTTTGAAAAAGTCACTTTTGGTCGGTTCTGTTGTCAGAATTCACAGAATCGACTTTTGGTCGGAAAATCCAACCTAAAGAACCTACATTTTTTTTTCTTTAAGATATCGAATTTTGGTCTTCACTATCATTCTCAAGTCGCATATTGTACCTCAGAAAAAACATACAAGCCTTAAAAATTGGATTTTCTCGTCATTTCAACGCTATTATTATAAAATGAAGCAAAAATCACAACAATTCTACATTTTCCAGAATACTATCGTCGATGTGTAATTCCTTACCTCGAACGTTGCTGGTAGTGTCAACAACACCGCTATCGGTTGATCCCCGCCTCCTCATCCCGATATCCTTTTCCCCAGTTCTAGGACTGAAACTCCTATTGATAGGACTGTCAGTGGGGCTTCTAAAAGCCATAGGGCTTCTAGCAGGTGATCTGGGTCTGGTCAACGAGCTGGATTGATAAATATCCTTGGATTCTTTGATAACACTAGTGGTCTGCATTTCCGCATGACTGGTGATGGGCGAACGCGGCCTATTAACAGTAGTAGATGCATAAATATCCTTGGATTCTTTGATCAAGCTCGGGCTTTCCTGCGACGGACTTCTGGCCGAGCTGGCGTTGACATTCGGTGATCTCGATCGATTGAACGCGCTCGACGAATATATCTCTTTTGATTCTTTGATCATCGAAGGACTGCTTGAATTTCTACCAACAGAATTTTGAACCGGCGAACGCGAAGCGTTCAATGAATTTGTCGCGTGATAAGCCGAGCTGGAATTTTCTGCCGCGTAGTTGCTTGTCGATGTTTTGTACGACGACGTAAAATTCTGATGATGCGGCGAATAATCGCGGTAACCTTGCGTAGGACTCTGAGTTTTGTAGACGGTATTAGCAGCCGGTGGCGATTGTCGAGTTTTTGAGTGATCTGTTGATGACGTTACGTTTATGCCGTTCATTCGACGTTCCGTCGAGGAAACCTTTGATCTCTCGGCACTCGAGGACGTCGCGCCTTTTGATCTTCGCGATCCCTTTTGCGTTCCAACGCGAATCGAAATCGGAGATCCCCGGACGTCCGAACCGTTGAAATAGAGATACACGCGATATTTTCCAGCATCTCGTGGGATGAGCGACACGCGGTATCTCATATGACCGATGTCTTCGATACGGAATGGAACCGACTGCTTGTCGTGCACTATGTCGATTATCACGTCACCCAAACCACCGGTTCCCGTTGCATCGACTATGAACGAGAATGGCTGACCCGGCATCGCGCCTTCGGTGTCTACAAGCTGGAAAAAAAATATTTTTTTTTGTTATTCGTGCGGTAGAATTTCGTACTGTAATGTTTTGGGAAAACATCAACTATTGATTACATTTGACTTTTGAAAGAAGCCAGTTATTGGATTTAACCCTTCAATGGCCAAGAAACTTCCACTTTAGAAAATATAATTTTTTCGTTAATTTTTTTACATTTTTCGGAATTGAAACAGTAAAGTCAGACTCAAAATACTCATATTCATTGGCAGATATCTTTTTTATCTACTGATGTTATTAAAAAGATATGACATTTTGAACCATCAAATAAAGACTTTTTTGCTGTGTGGCAAAAGCTTCTAACTATTGCAAATGAACAGTAGGAAATTTATGGGTTTTGAAACTTCTTTATACTTTCCCGAAATAATCGGTAAGTCAAAAACTTGTAAAAATTGCGGAAGTATACATAAAAAGAATTCTTCTGGTATAATTGTAGCAATTTGAGATAATAAAGGTAAATCGCACAATTTCATAAACTCGAATGTTAATTTTTACAATTATTTTTATTAGAAAATGATATATATTAATTTCATCAATTCTAAGGAAAAACAACTTTGATGCCGGAAGAACTCGTCTTATGTACAATTGAGCAATTTTTAGAAATTTTTGGCTTACCTTTTATCTCAGGAAAGTATAAAGAGGTTTAAAAACCCATAAATTTCCGATGCTTTTGCCATAGAGCAAAAAAAAATCTCTCTTTCGGGATTCAAAAGAATATATTTTTTTAATGACACCAATTTCAACAATTGAACAGAAGCAGAGTTGTAAATGTCTAATACTTATAGAAACAATGATGATGATACGAACAGCTCTATAATTATCATTTTATAATAATAACATGTAGCGATTGTAATACGATGATTAAACTTTGGAATGGCTGCAAAAATTTTTTTTTTTCAATAAAAATTCACGGTAATCCTTTTAAAAAAATGGAAAAAAAAGTAATGCATTACTTATTTCTTTCATTTTTTCCACTATTTCTTGCAATATTAAAGCGAAAATTAGTATTTTTTTTCAGCTATTCAAATGTTTAGACTCTATTTTATAATCACTACATATTATTATTATGAAATCATAATTACAAAACAAATTGTACTGTAAACTATATCTCATGAATTAATGGAGATTTACAACTCTGAACAGAAGGTATGTGGAAAAGAAGTAATTCTAAACAATTTCTAATAAATTCATTTGGACACCAATGCTCACTTTAATTCCATTGGGATCAAAGACGAAACAGGTAAAGGGCCCGCCCTGAATGTGATTGCCTTTGTGTGTAATCGCTATACTCCATTCGCCAGTTTCATCTGGCTGAAATGTGGCGGTGTGTACACCATCGTTTTCTTTTACGGGACAAGGAAGTGATCGCCCAGTCGGCGACCAAGCTGTCACGTCTATGCCGTCATGACTAGTTCCTGGAATAATAAAGAATCGCCATTCGTCATTTCCCTTGAAAAATCGTTGGAAATCAGCGCATTGTCATTGCGTTTCTTTCTGTAACGTTGATAATATTCAGACTCACCGTAACTGTTGACTAGAACCTCGACGATGGATCCAATAGCGCATGGATCCATTCCGGGTGATTTAATTTTCGTTAACGGAGGTAAAACCCTGAAGTAATACGGACATCCGCTGACTAACTCTCCATCGTTGTAAACCATCAACTATTTTAGCGACAAAAAGAGGTCACGTTTTCATTATCCATATAATTATCGAATTTCAAGTAGCTTGCATTACGTCACCAATAACTATGTTATTACTATGCAAATTATTTTTTTTTTCCTCAAAGAGTGATAGTCGACTATCGGTGACTTAGATTTCAAGCCCATTATTCATGAAACTATGCAAAAGTGTCAGGCTTTTTAGCATTTATCTTGTAGATAATGAAGTAGTTTAAAAACCTGACTGTTGAATTCTAAGAAGTGTTTCTGTTTGTAATCGAGTCACTTGAGAAGGAGGATTAAAAATATTTTGATTTCATGATGAATTATCCGTAGGATATTATTGAGTTAATTCGTAATCAATTTTTTATGACTGCGAAAAAAATTATTTTTCTATAAAATTTGACCTAAAATAGTATGAAGAAATAAAAACCGGTTCGATATTTATTTTTGAGTGTATCAAATATGCGTCTGAATTTTTTCCGAGTTTAGGAATTTGGGGCGCAGTAAAAATTGAATCATCCGTAAGATATTATTGAGTTAATTCGTAATCAATTTTTTATAAATGCGGAAAAAATTATTTTTTAAAATACAATTTGACCTAAAATAGTATGAAAAAATAAAAACCGTATCGATATTTATTTTTGTCAATCAAATATGCGTCTGAATTTTTTCCGAGTTTAGGAATTTGGGGCGCAGTAAAAATTGAATCATCCGCAAGATATTATTGAGTTAATTCGTAATCAATTTTTTATAACTGCGGAAAAAATTATTTTTTAAAATAAAATTTGACCTAAAATAGTATGAAGAAATAAAAACCGTTTCGATATTTATTTTTTTCAATCAAATATGCGTCTGAATTTTTTCCGAGTTTAGGAATTTGGGGCGCAGTAAAAATTGAATCATCCGTAAGATATTATTGAGTTAATTCGTAATCAATTTTTTATAACTGCGGAAAAAATTATTTTTTAAAATAAAATTTGACCTAAAATAGTATGAAGAAATAAAAACCGTTTCGATATTTACTTTGTCAATCAAATATGCGTCTGAATTTTTTCCGAGTTTAGGAATTTGGGGTGCAGTAAAAATTGAATCATCCGTAAGATATTATTGAGTTAATTCGTAATCAATTTTTTATAACTGCGGAAAAAATTATTTTTTAAAATAAAATTTGACCTAAAATAGTATGAAGAAATAAAAACCGTTTCCATATTTATTTTTGTCAATCAAATATGCGTCTGAATTTTTTCCGAGTTTAGGAATTTGGGGCGCAGTAAAAATTGAATCATCCGTAAGATATTATTGAGTTAATTCGTAATCAATTTTTTATAACTGCGAAAAAAATTATTTTTCTATAAAATTCGACCTAAAATAGTATGAAGAAATAAAAACCGGTTCGATATTTATTTTTGAGTGCATCAAATATGCGTCTCAATTTTTTCCGAGGAAATGTCCGTAAAATCATGACATTTTTTTTTATTGTCTTAAAAATTATCAACAAATTTGAATATATTTTTCTATACAATCTTCAGATAACTATTGCAAAAACAATATCGATTAAGTAAATAATTCGAAATAAATTATGAGAAATTAAATGTCTTTGACTTTTCATATGCACTGCTTTTTTTCGGTGACACTCGTCTTAATTAGTGCAACCATAAAAAAGGATAATTCCAATAAAAGTACTGTAATTGGCATAAAAATGGAGTACCGATTTTGCGACAACTCATAAAAAAGAGAAATTCGTATTAAAGTAGCACAAAAATCAGCATAAAAATGGAATACTCTTTTGGCTGTGAACATAAAAAAACTTTGGTTTACTGCCTCCTGAAAATTTTAATACCTTGTGCATTCCGACTTCGGTCGGTACAAAAGTCCCTTTTCCGTGCGTTCCGTTCCAAGTGAGCCTGCACTCGGTACGACCACTGGGACTAATTATTTCTCCTCGAACCTCACGTGGATTGGCTTCCTTCGACAGCATCTCTAATCTAAAGACAGCCTTTTGAAAAAAAATGCAATGAAAGAATGAATATTAAAAAAGGTAGATGGTTAAGAATATCAAGAAAATGACAGCGAGCAGAAAATGACGCTCTCTCGTTGCAATTACATTGGGAAAGTAATTATTCATTTGACCTAGTGGCTGCGACGCAATGTCGAAATCCTTTGGAACACACCCCTTTAGATTTGTTCAACGATTTCGCAATGGCAATTTTCCAAACAATACACAAACTAACCGGCTGTTGAACTCGCGCTGAGGTGCTCTCAACGTGTACGGCTATTTGCTCGCTCGCTTGGGGGCGAGGCTTGACCCATTGAAAGTGAGCGGCATATGCCATCACTCCCAAATGTTCGACATTCTGATCAGCCATGTCCTTAGCTTTGAGGATCGGCTCCACGCCTATTTTCTTTGCACCATCGATACCTAAAACGCAAAAAAGAAACAACATCGTGTTAGTATAGAAAGAGGCACAAACATATAGTTACACGAAGAAATTTCTGTGTCATGACAACAAAAAACGGTGACAACAAATATCGTTTTGTTAGGCTAACAAAAAAAATTGCTCAGCCCAGCAAAAAGATTTCTCAGGCGAACAAAAGATTTATCAGCATAGCAAAAAAGATTTGTCAGCCTAACGTAACGATTTTTGTTGTCACCTTTTTATGTTGTCATGATACATAAATTTCTCTCCTTGTAATTTCAATAAATCCTGATAATTACTAAGTGATAACTGACTAATGGTATTTACGGTAACGATGGAAAAAATAACCGCATGAAATCAAAACTTATACTTGTCACTTAACCTGGTAAGGACACATTTTAAAAGGTGTCTTCTTCTACATATGATGTCTGGCCAATTTTAAGTTTTTCTATCTATAAAACATGTTCACCTTCTCATATTTAATCTTTAACTCAGTAAAAGGAAAACCTCAGAGAGTCAGGATTATAAATACTCGAGTTCATCGTCGATATTGTATTTTTATGTAGCGTAACAATGCTGAAATCAGATAAATTTGAAAACGCAACGGTTTTGCCTTTTTAGTTGTTAAAAAAAAGTGAAAACATCTCTAGTGTCACTCTAAAAGTGTAAAGGCTCGTTAGGAAAATTTGTAAATGTCCTCTGGAAGAACGACCCTTTAGAGAATTTGTAATTGCTCTCCACTTACTACTCTTGAAATGAGAATACTTTGAAAGATTTTTTTCACTTAACATCATGAGTGCACGGAGTTTGCCCATTCATTTTTTCAAATATTTATTGAAACTGTCCAAAAATTATAAGTATACTATATGGATCTCAAAATAGAGGCTTCTAACTGAGAACGATGCTGATAGTTTTACTTTTTATTCCGACTGCAGCAGTACACGGAGAAATGTACTGTGTGCTACTTTTTTTGCCTATAAATTTAAGATCAAAATCAACACCTTTTCTTTGAATCCATCTCAAAAAACTGCCATTACAGCGTGATCGAACGCTTACACTGAGAGAAAAATCTGGTAATTTAAAAAAAAAATTGTTAGACTGACGATAATCTAGCTATAAACTATAATTCCCAGGAGGAACGTCTATATTTTATGGTTATAGCAAATATAAGAAAATAGAATTAATATAATTCCCAGAAGGAATGTCTATATTTTATGGTTATACCAAATATAATTATAGTAGCAATCATCAAAATGGTAATAGTTTAAAATATGCTGTTTCGTTACATATACGATTTCAACGTTTGTTCCAATAACCTTCCAAGTATCGTTTATTGAACCATATTATCATCGCTTCAACCTTAAAACATTGCAACCCTTCCTATAATCGTTTTATCATGTGAAATCGTTAAATCAACGATTTGCTTTCCTCTCAGTTTAAATGATCCTGAATTCGGTAATGATGATTTCTGTGAGTGTATCCTCGACATCTCTTAACCATCGATAAACGGTTAATGGATGTGAATATCGAGCTTACCCATTTGCAAATTACTTTCCCAGGACGAAGGTTTTGTGTCGAGTTTGTCGTAAGTGGGTGCAGGTCCTCCCAGATTCCTGACGATGCTGCAAAGTGCTCTTCCATCATTCCAGTCGGTCTGTGGCAAGAAAGGCAAGTACCAGTTTTTTAATCCACAGATTGTATAAATCATGTAATATATCGATGAAGGGGAAAGTATAAAATGCCTTCGTATTAAGTCGTACCGTGAAATTTCTGACGGGTGCGTATGATAATTGAGAATTGACCCATCTGAGAGTCGCGTGAAATCCTGGAGAACCTTCCTTCATAAAGTACGACAAATATGTCATCCCTGAGAGTTCATCCAGATAAGGCGATGCCAGATACTCCGGTTCCAGTACAACCGGAATGTCGAATTCTCTTTTTGATATTTCCATAGCTTTCCGACAATTGTACACGCTTAAAGGACAAACAGGAAATTGTAGCCGTTTTATTATTCCGTCGACATTCGAGGCAGTTGAATAGACACATTCGAGAGGAGAGAAGAATGCTGTACAACCAACCGACAAATTGACCGAACATAATCACTGTCGTTTGCAGTAGCTGATGGACTTTTAAATGCATCACGAAAATGATGATGTGATTTTGTCTTACCGTGATTCTATTTACTGGTATTACGACATTCGGAATTTTTTTGTGGGTACATATTACTGCAGACCTGCATTCTTTACTCAATCTAAGTTCTCGCAAGAAAAAGTAACAAGGCAAAACATATTTTTATACGTTGTTTGCCTCGGCAATATTTTATTGTTTTTTTTTCTAGTACTCGACATCGCTACTTTTATATAAATGTAATATTTGTAGTCAACAATTTCTTGGAATATTTTTTATATATTTTTAGAACGAAATAATGAATGTATTATTATTTTCGTAAGGATTACGATAATTTATCACTTGGCGTACCATTTTTGTTTTGAGAAAACATTTTTTGTTGTATTATCATTTTCGTAAGGATTACGATAATTTATCACTTGGCGTACCATTTTTGTTTTGGGAAAACATTTTTTGTTGTATTATCATTTTCGTAAGGATTACGATAATTTATCACTTGGCGTACCATTTTTGTTTTGGGAAAACATTTTTTGTTGGATTATCATTTTTGTAAGGATTACGATAATTAAAAAGTGATTATTCAAATGTTGACATCTGCAGTCTCCATTTTATTTTTTTTTTTTTTTTTACAATTGGCGAGACATTATTTTTTAATAATTCAGATATGGTTAATTTAGCGTATCACGACTCAAAATCGGGGAAAATTGTAAAAGAATCCAGAATTGTTTGGCATAATTTGAGCTTTTGTTTCACTTGATCGCTTCCAATTTTCTTCCTCTCGAAGATGTCTTATTCGGAAAGTAAAAGTAAGAATAATTTCGCGTACCGCATGTGACTAAAATGATAAATTTTACGAAAAATGTTGTATTCGCTTATCAATTAAACAAACGTTTATCTTTCAGTTCCATATTAATGTATTATTTAAACGTGTTTCAAAATGATGAAAAAGAAATTCTGACGATCCAGCCTTACTGTGCCTCTTTGGAAAAATAATAAGAAAAATGTTATGACTCTTCAGATAAATATTAATGTAAATCAGGATGCAAAGTAGAACCTTGCACGTTGCTTCCTCATTCTTTTTCGATTTTTACAAAGCCGCCTCTATGAGGAAGTTTCTTTATTATATTTTTGGCTTCCTTATAGAGGAAGCTTTGCGAAAGATGAAAATTATTGACGAAGTTGATGATTTCTGACGTTTTACAAAATCCAGAGGGACACCAATCAATTTTTAAAAAATTCCAAATCAAGTAAAAATCCGAACTGCTTTACCGATCATCACCAAATTTGGCACGTAGCAAGGCTGTATGTTATTTTTCCTGTGTAGAAAATTTCAGTCGATTAGTTGAAATTTTACCTGAATTAGAGCAAAACGAAAATTTTTCGAAAAATTCAGAATCTCATAAAAACCGAACCGTTTTACCAATTTGGCCCAAATTCAATACCAAAGGTCGTATCACTTTGTTCAATTTTTATACGAAGTTTCAGCCCAATAGCTAAAAATTCGTTCGAGCTAGAGCATTTACGTACTTTTTTCAAAATTTCAAAATTCTTATAAAAATGAAATGCGTTAAGCGATTTTTGTACAATTTATACCAATTGAGGATTAGTCAGTACTGTACATGTGGTTTAAATTTTAGCTGATTCGGTCGAATACTTTATAAGTTACAGTTATATGAATTTTTGGCCTTTCATCACACACACACACACATACATACGGACAATTTTTCAAAACCAGTTTTCTCGACGTTTCAGACCATTTTAAACGTCTTGACATGAAAATCTCGAGAAATTTTTTTTTCATGAAAACAAAGCTTCTTCTATGAGGAAGCAAAAGTAGAACTTTGCAAATTGTTTCCTCATCATTGTTGGATTTTTACAAATCTACCTCTATGAGAAAGCATGTTAATCTGTTTTGGCTTCCTCATAGAGGAAGCTTTGTAAAAATCCAACAATAATGAAGCAATTTGCAAAGTTCTACTTTGCAGCCTTCATTTAAAAAATTTTAAATGGCATTAGTTTTGAACCCCTTGACAGATTCTCGCCAGATTCGAACTGATGCTTAGTTTACCCACACTCTACTAGTGGACCAAATTTGAGCCCAATATCTTAAAAATTGTGGAAGTTAGAGCACGAACAAAAAATTCAAAACGCCATAAATTTTAAACCCCTTAACGGAATGACGTCAAATACACTCTCAAACTTTATTTAATAACAGTTCACTGGTGGACCAAATTTGAGCCCGATATCTTAAAAATTGCGAAAGTTAGAGCATGAACAAAAAATGTCAAAAAATGTAAAAATGCCATAAATTGTGAACCCCTTAACGGATTGACACCAAATTTAATCCCAAACACTATTTGATAACAGTCCACTTCTGGACCAAATTTGATCCGGATATCATAAAAATTGCGGGAGTTAGAGCCCGAGCTAACATTCTCAAAAAAATTCAAAATGCCATAAATTTTGAACACCTTGATGGTTTAACTCCAAATTCAATCCCATACCTTGTTTAACGACAGTTTAAACGCGGACCAAATTTGAGCCCAATATCTTAAAAATTGCGATAGTTAGAGCATGAACAAAAAATGTCAAAAAATGTAAAAATGCCATAAATTGTGAACCCCTTAACGGATTGACACCAAATTTAATCCCAAACACTATTTGATAACAGTCCACTTCTGGTCCAAATTTGAGCCGGATATCATAAAAATTGCGGGAGTTAGAGCCCGAGCTAACATTCTCCAAAAAATTCAATATGCCATAAATTTTGAACACCTTGATGGATTAACTCCAAATTCAATCCCATACCTTGTTTAACGACAGTTTAAACGCGGACCAAATTTGAGCCCAATATCTTAAAAATTGCGAAAGTTAGAGCACGAACAAAAAATGTCAAAATATGTAAAAATGCCACAAATTGTGAACCCCTTAACGGATTGACACCAAATTTAATCCCAAACACTATTTGATAACAGTCCACTTCTGGTCCAAATTTGAGCCGGATATCATAAAAATTGCGGGAGTTAGAGTCCGAGCTAACATTCTCCAAAAAATTCAAAATGCCATAAATTTTGAACACCTTGATGGATTAACTCCAAATTCAATCCCATACCTTGTTTAACGACAGTTTACTCTTGGTTCAAATTTGAGCCCGATATCTTAAAAATTGCGACGGCTATCGTGCTAACAAAAAATTATGCACATACGCACACACACACATTTTTTCTAAACCACTTTTCTCGACGTTTTAGACCATTCTGAGTGTTCTGACATGATAATCTCAAAAAAAATTTCACGAAAACAAAACTTCCTCTATGAGGAATCAAAAACAATGAATAATCACCTGTCAGTGGGATCCAATTGGCGCCAATGTGGAAACAAGCCTGGTTTGCAATAATCCAAGAGTGCACTCAAGTAAACTCCGGAATTCCAATCTGTGGTGAAGTTATTGACCCTGCACTCAGGTAATGCTGCCTAAAAATCAAAAGTAAAATTTCATCGTGTGCAACTGGAATCAATTGTGCGAGTACGTGACGCGAATAATGAATGCACCGACCTTGAGCCAAGCGAGCATGAGCTTCCTCGGTGGGAACTTGGACTTGCCTATTTGGTATCTCACAATGAGAGACCATATCAGACCGAGGATCAATTTCAGATTGCCATTGACGATGTCGACGTTGCCTGCAAAAAAAAAAATCGTGTCAAGGAATTTTCACTCAGATACACAGACATATACAATATTACTGCAAATAGCTAAAACGCATCGTGTCGGAAATGGATAATTAAACTACACGATTAATTTATTCTAGATCTGACACAAATTCCATCTCATAAATAACTCAAAAATTGGGTCATTGAATCGAAACTCTCGGACGAATTGAAAGTCCATTGACCTGGCCGAGAATCGGATAAATCTGTGAAATCAGCACGAACTGAATACCGTTGCACAAATAAGAAAAAAATAAATTGATTGAATGTTCATTTTGTTAATTTACAACTTTCACCATATTTTTTATTGACTGGAACCTTAAAGTGTTAGATAATATTTTTCTTCTCGTCCTGTTTTTCACTAAAATTTGAATGTTTATTAATGTTGGAATGAAAATTCTGGATAAGTCATAATCGACGGACACAAGAATTAATGTAAGTCTTCAGTTCAAGCAACAAAGTTCCTGGTTTTCCAATAGAAAGTCGGTTTGAGCTGAGCAAAAATGTTATTGAATTGATAACATTTTAGGATTCTGAAAATAAGACGAATTTTTTTTGTTGATTGATCTTTAAGGAAGTATTAAGCACATTTTCTAAAACTGTCAGTGTACAAATTAATTCTGGCAATAAAAAAAAACATGCCAAAGGATTTCAGATTTTAAATTCAAGATTCGTGAAGTCTTTAATTTTTGCCTGAAACAAATAAAAATTAAGGGTTTTCTTTTTTTTAAATATAAGTTCATGATAAATAGACCTAAAAAACGAGAAAAAAGTAAAACAATGATAAATCAGTGGGTGATTTTTGGTAAACAATTTTTCGTATTGCTTTTTTTTTTAAATTCCCACCAATTTTGTACACTTTATTCATTTATTAATTTCTTCCACAATGCAATTACATAAAAAATGAGAAAACCCTTGATTTTTAAATTATTTCCTCAAGAAACTTTGCCAAAAAATCACTTTATTTTTAGCAAATTAAGCCAATCAGACCAAAACTTAATCTTAAACACCGTAAAAATTGTTTAAAAACTCTTTACTTTTCTTTTAATAATAGCTTCATAACTTCGGTATTTTTCATATCAATGTCATATGAGAAAAGACTTCTTGAATAATGCTTGCAAATGATTGTGAAAGAATTGTCGTGGTGGTCGAGGCACGAAGAGGTCGTCGTACATAATCGTGTGATCGCGTTGGCATTCCGTGATCTTAATTAACAATAATTTTCTATGACAAATGACATTTTTTTTTTTCTTCTTCTTTTCTTTCATTTTGCTGTATGAAAGAAACGTGATGTAAGAGAAGCGCCAATCCCGATGGTACACGAGCAACCATTAAATTGGCCGGTAACTGTAAATGTGTAATAATGAGTTGGAGGATGCGGTGGGCGCGCGGATCCAGGTACTATATTGTAGTATTACACTAGCGAACCGTGTGGGTACTACTGTAGTAGACACAAGAAAGGCAACGACCTCGAACACCGATTAACGCAAGCCCCTTTATACATGTATGTGATGCAAATGCAAAGATTTACAGTGTGACATATCCTGCATTAAGTTGATGTCTTAGTCATCGACTAATTACCTGCACAAAAACGAAAGTATTAAAATAGTACACTGTTAGAAAAATTTTGAAGTTTTTATACGTAAACTCGTCATCGAAATTTAATATACAATTGTGGTATAAAATTCATGTACTTTTCCAGTAAAATTAAAGCAAATTATTAAAATTCAAATACTTTTCCAGTAAAATTAAAGCAAATTATTAAAATTCAAGTACTTTTACTGTAAAATTAAAGTAAGTTATTGAATGTGCTGTACCATACATTTATTTTACATTACACTTATATACTAAATTTAATATACTAGTTTATGAATAAAAACTTCCAGTAAAAGTACACTAAAGTTCAAGTAGATTTTTTTTTACAGTGTATTTTTAAAGCCTTAAAAGTCAAATTTTATAAAATCTGGTAAATCTTGTCAATAACTTGAAAAAATATTTTAGGATATTCCATTTTTTAATTAATCAATCAATCAATTAAATAAATATACACTTTGAAAAATGCTTGCAAATTTATATTACCGGAAAATTTATTCAGCAGCTGATATATTAATTTTAATATCCGAGTTTAGTAAAATTACAGATTTTTTTATATTAAATTTCCTAATTTTCATGGCACTTAGTAGAGAAAATATTACATTTTAGTCATCGACTAATTACCTGCGCAAAAACGAAAATATTAAAATAGTATTTCCAAAAAACTTGAAAAAATATTTTAGGATATTTCATTTTTTATCAAATAGTTACTCAAACAAATCTGCAGCACAATTAAATAGATATACACTTTGAAAAATGCTTGCAAATTTATATTACCGGAAATTTTATTCACCAGTTGATATATTAATTTTAATATACGAGTTTAGTAAAATTACAGATTTTTTTATATTAAATTTCCTAATTTTCATGGCACTTAGTAGAGAAAATATTACATTTTAGTCATCGACTAATTACCTGCGCAAAAACGAAAGTATTAAAATAGCATTTCTAAAAAACTTGAAAAAATATTTTAGGATATTTTATTTTTTATCAAATAGTTACTCAAGAAAATCTGCAGCACAATTAAATAGATATACAATTTAAAAAACGCTAGCAAATTTAATATACCGGAAATTTTATTCAGCTGATATATTAATTTAAATATACGAGTTTAGTAAAATTACCGATTTTTTATATTAAATTTCCTAATTTTCATAGCAGTTAGTAGAGAAAGTATTGCATTTTTACATCTTACTTGCATATCAAATTTAATATATCAGTTTCTATAAAAGAGATTTCTTCATCCGAAATGGAAATTTACAAAAAAATATTTTTAACAGTGTAAATATTGCATTGAAATCACGTTAAATACTCGTTAAAAATATTTCTATCGATGAAAATTATTCTGAATAATGTTTGATTCGAATTGTGAGGAGCTATGAAAATTTTTATAAATAATCAGAAGATGGAACATATTTATTGTTTATTTATCGACGATTTTATTCTTCAATTGAAGATCAATTTTTCATTTTTACTTATTTTATTTTAATTGTAGTTATGCTGAAAAGCTCTGTGAGAATAAAAAGATGCATAATTTTGTGTCTCATTTATTATGCATTACAGAAGACTTTCATTGTTTCAAGAATGATGGACGATTTATTCAACAAAGCAAGAGTTAAGTTCCCATTTTTCATTTCTAGTAGAAAATGTAACGCTGTGCGATGTATACACAGCGTTTCACTTGACATTTACAGTTACTTTGTAACTTCTTCCTTGTTATGTGCGTACCGTATACCAAATGAGTGCAAGCATTGTAAGAATGAAACAAGTCCATTGTCAATGGCAATTTACCAACAACGAGCCGAATGATCAGACGAAAATGAATGGAAGATGAAAAATTCACAATGGACTATTTTTCCCGAGCGTCGTACTTTTACTACTAAAAAAAAAACAAACAACGTGCTACGGTATGATGACTAAATTGCCTAAACTCCAACTTCAACTCTAATGACTGTCCTGCTGTACACAATAGGTTCTTCACAAATCACACAAATTTATGAGAAACTACAGAACATTACAAATTTTCGACAAACTGAAAGTCAGAAGAAAACACTTTTATATTTTTATTTTAATTCTTCGTAGCAAAATATTCCAGACTTGGTTAAATTCCATTGGATGTAAAATTGGGGAGTCAAATATCGAGTAATAAAAATAAAAGCGAATCTTAGCTACACGAAAGTCCCAAGAAAAAATATCTTGTTAGGAATTTCCTCAGAATGGAGGAAAAATTATTTTTAGAATTTAAAAATTATTTCAAATTTTTGTAATTTGGCAAATGTAAAAAATAAAAATATGTTTTGTCCAAAAAAATTTGAAAAAAAATGAAAAAAAAATTCTTATGAATTACAAAAATATAAATAATTCTGAGACGAATCGGATTGGCTCAGAACCAAACATTTACAGACTTGACCAAGCAAACCTCATATCCATTTTTTAAATAATTTATAAACCCTCTCTTTAATAACTCAAATTTAACGAGCTAAATAAAATAAATCATTACATTATAGTAAAATCTCTTGGCCCTTGACAAAATTAAATTCCATTATGTGTAAAATGCGAAGAATAAAATATCGAGGGAAAAATCTCATATAGATTTTTAAAATAATTCATATACTGTGTGTTTAATAACTCAAATTTAACGAGCTAAATAAAACAAATCGTTACATTATAGTAGAATCTCTTGGATCTTGACAAAATTAAATTCCATTCGGTGTAAAATTTGGAGAATAAAATATTGAGTAAAAAACCGCATATAGATTTAAAAAATAATTCATCGTCTCTTTAATAACTGAAATTTAACGAGCTAAATAAAAGAAATCATTACATTACACTAGAATCTCTTGGACCTTGACAAAATTAAATTCCATTCGGTGTAAAATCTGGAGAATAAAATATTGAGTAAAAAACCTCATATAGATTTTAAAAATAATTCATCGTCTCTTTAATAACTGAAATTTAACGAGCTAAATAAAACAAATCATTACATTATACTAGAATCTTTTAGACCTTGACAAAATTAAATTCCATTCAGTGTAAAATTTGGAGAATAAAATATTGAGTAAAAAACCTCATATAGATTTTAAAAATAATTCATCGTCTCTTTAATAACTGAAATTTAACGAGCTAAATAAAACAAATCATTACATTATACTAGAATCTTTTAGACCTTGACAAAATTAAATTCCATTCAGTGTAAAATTTGGAGAATAAAATATTGAGTAAAAAACCTCATATAGATTTAAAAAATAATTCATCGTCTCTTTAATAACTGAAATTTAACGAGCTAAATAAAAGAAATCATTACATTATACTAGAATCTCTTGGACCTTGAGAAAATTAAATTCCATTCCGTGTAAAATTGGAAGAGTAAAATATTGAGTAAAAAACCTCATACAGATTTTAAAAATAATTAAATAAATTAATAAATAATTAAAAATAATAACTCAAATTTAACGATCTGAATAAAACAAATCATTACATTATAGTAGAATCTCTTGGACCTTGACAATATTAAATTCCATTCCGTGTAAAATTGGGAGAGTAAATTATGAGTAATAAAAGCGAGCGAATGTTAGCGTCACGAATGGCCCAAAAAAATCGTTTCGTTGCACCTGTATTGGGAACAAACCCAGTGAGGAAAACTGGGTTACATCGCTGTACAATACACGCGTTGTTCTTGCATTATACTGACAGCTTATACTAGGCAAAGTGGGTAAACGCTTCGGGGTGAATCAACCAACAGTGCATAGCAAGATTTTTTCTCGTGTGACGAACGTACACTGTTAAAAATGCAAGAGAATTTAATATACAAAATGATATGAGATTTACGAAACGGGTATATGAATTCCACATTAATATACTTTTATAGTAAATTTAAGAATAGTATAAGAATTTTCCGATACAAGTATTTGAAAATTACAGTACGTGAGTATTGTAATCTTCATTTTAATATACAAATATTGTATTTGTCAATGACGAATGCATCCGTGCTTTATATACGGTATATTAATTTTCAAAAACAAATGTTTTACTTTTATAATAAATTTAATAATAGTATAAGAATTCTCCGATACTGGTATTTGAAAATTACAGTACGTGATTCATTTAATATACAAATATCGTATTTGTCAATGACGAATGCATCTGAAAATTAATATAACGGTATTTGATAATTGATATCAGGGTTGCCAGATGCACAGTAGGGGCAAAACGGGCAGCTCCATTAAAAATCGGGATTGGGGGCAAAACGGACACCGTCTCAACTTTCGTAAAAACGATTTGTCTCAATTTTTTACGTTCCTTAGATAGGGAAAGTGCGGAAAATACGTCAAATTGGAGATGAAAAAAAAATTGATAATCTTCATTAGATCAGAATTTTTTTAACCATCCGTTCAGAACTTTTGTTCGATACTTTGTTGAGCAAAGAAATAAAATATAGTCAAATTAATTTTTCAAACATTTTATAATCAAATTAATTCTTTGAAAAAAAAGTCGGTATATCATAAAGAAATCAATTAGAACGAAATTCTCATTTTATGATTTGGTGCCAATTTTGACCACGATACTTATATTTAGCCGAGATGCCTGTTTTGCCTCCCTGCCTGTTTTATTGACATCACCAATTACTTTCCGAAATTTTCAAGTAAGAAATGTCAGGAAATTGAAAAAAGTCGTGTTCGAAAAAGTTGAAACGATGCCCGTTTTGCCCCCAATTGTCATTTTCAGTCGTGATGCCCGTTTTGTCCCCCTGCCCGTTTTGCCCCCATCTACATCGAGTCGCCAAAAGTTATCGCGGAATTAGCCAATTCACAGGGTTTCTAAAAACGCCAAAATTCGCCACTGAATATCTCTAAGTAGCCAAAATAACCGTATTTTTAGATAGATATTTTTAGAAGAGAAAGTAGATTAGCTTTTTGCGGCTTCGATTTCAGTGAAAATTGACGAAAATTAAAAATAACGGAAGAAAATTCTAAAGTAGTCAAATATATTCGAAGTACACTGTTAGAAAAGATTAGAAGTTTTTATGCATAAAATCCTAATCGAAATTTAATATACTATTGTGGTATAAAAGTCATGGACTTTTCCAGTAAAATTAAAGCAAATTATTAAAATTCAAGTACTTTTACTGTAAAATTAAGGTAAATTATTGAATGTGCTGTACCATACAATAATTTTCCATTACCCTTGTATATTAAATGTAATATACTAGTTTATGCATAAAAAAACTTCCAGTAAAAATACATTAAATTTCAAGTAGATTTTTTTTTACAGTGTAGTCAATTTGGCGATAATTAGACAAATCTGGCAACCATGACTGTAATTTTCAAATACTTGTGTCGGAGAATTCTCATACTATTCTAAAAATTTACAATAAAAGTATATTAATATGGAATTCTATTGCATTTTTTACAGTGTAATTATAAAACAAAATTTTTTTTTACAGTGTAAGTAACAATCCGTGTGCGCGGCCACCATAAGCTCGATGAAAGTTTCTCGCGGTCCTCGCACGAACGGCCGTTCGGGCGGGCCGGACTCTGTGCGACCTGACTTTGTAAGGCGAGCGAGCGTGGGTGCAGGACGTTCGAATCCACGTGTGTAGGTATGGATGAATTAATGTAATATATATATACATCAAGTTGCAGATGCGATGATGAAAGGAATAGTTCATAGTCCGAGAAAATTTCAAAACTCCTCTCAGTCCTGGTTCGTCATCGTTGTAACTACACGTATTGCATGATGGTTATGACGACATGTGTGTCAAGATCTCTGCCAAGGCGTCGATTTAATGACGCTCTTATTGTGGCTCTGTGAACTACGAACAAAATATTATAAAATGCAATCAAAAAGATCCTTGAAACATTTCTCGTGTGTTTTGGTATTCAATGTTCTTGTAACTCAAGTACAAGAGTCAAAAATCTAGCTAGATATTTAATTAAACAATCTATTTCTTTCGCACTATTATGCACATTTTTATGTTACATTAAGTTATGCAAAAGACGAATTCTCCGGCTTAGTCCAATTTAAAATAGATTTGAAATTGAGGAAATTGTCATGGATATGATAATTTCACTAATTTTGGAATTAAACAACTAAACTTGCCTGTTTTTAAAAAATAAAATGCCTGAATTTTATGTGCAATAGAAAATTATTTTGGGAATTTTGGCTCGGATTGTTATTTTGTCACCTGATAAACATTCCAAACCCATTTTCAAACCCAATATTCATCAATGATTTTTATCTGATTACGTTCCCTTAAAAAAACCAATTTTTATAGGTCAGTTTCCATGATTACAAAAATATGTTATGTATTTCCACATTATTTAAATACTTGGTTCTATTAATTATAATCAGGTTGGAAATCACTCATAAAGAATGACGTTAATCATAGTTTTCAACTGAATAATTATGGTTTATTGCTCTGTAGAATTTTATATAACTTAAGCGCTCTCGTAGGACCTTAAAATGTTGAACGTATTAAAAGTTTTTACCAATCCCGTCTCGTAAAAAAATAAAAAATGTTTTATCATATTGTTCCGGTTTCAACGGTTTAATTTCTATAAATTTCCATAAAAATTCTACGAAGAATTCTACGAGTCTGTTTTACATTTTTAATCCCATAGGATTTGAACACTACACTGAAAAAAAAAATGTCATTGATTGAATAAATCCATCGTTTGCGGGTTGCCAAAAACAAGCGTTATCAACTTAATTTGAATTCTAATTCCTCCAATTCCATACGAGATCGAAACAATAACTCTAAAAAGTAGAACCTTGCACATTGCTTCCTCATTATTTTTCGCTTTTTACAAAGCTCCCTCTGTGAGGAAGCAGTATGTTATTGAATTTTGGCTTCCTCATAGAGGAAGCTTTGTAAAAAGCGAAAAATAATGAGGAAGCAATGTGCAAGGTTCTACTTTGCATCTTTTTTTTTTATACCTTGTGTCTCTTTTGCAGAGGTGTTTTATACAGCTATAAATCACCTCTGCAAACACCGTTACATCTAATTTTGATTAGATACAAATTTTTGTCGTACTTTCTCAACTTTTCCGGAAGTTATAGCGAAAATTTACATTTTTTTTTAAATGAAAAATGGTGTAAAATCCGAACGACTTTACCGATCATCACCAAATTTGGTACATGGCATTTCTGAATGTTATTTTTCGTCTGTACAAAATTTCTGTTCATTTGTTGAAATTCGACGTAATTTAGATCAAAATCTATTTTTTTCGAAAAATTCAAAATTCTATAAAATCCGAACCGCTTTACCGATTTCGTCGAAATTCAATACCATACAACATTGAACGTATCTTCAGTTATGAAGAACTATTTAGCCAAATCGGCGAGCTTTTACGAAAGTTAGAGCGACCACGCCCTTTTTTCAACAAATTAAAATCAACATAAAATCTTAATGACTTCACATATTTTGGCAAAAATCACAACATTCAAAGAGGGGCAGCTACTCTACTTGCGTGCCAAATTTGAGCCGGATCGCTCGAACGGTTACCGAGTGAGAGGAGATTGAATTTTCGAAGCCCAGCACACACACACACACACACACACACACACACACACACACACACACACACACATACATACATACGGACATTTTTTCTAAACCACTTTTCTCGACGTTTTAGGTGATTCTAAGCATACTGACATGAAAATCTCGAAAAAAAAAAATTTCATGAAAACAAAGCTTCCTCTATGAGGAAGCAAAATGTAAACCTTTATAACTCGGGAATGCCTTGAGATATCAAGCTGAAATTTGGACCATAGATAGAGGGATCAAGCCTCATCGTTCATGCAAATTTTAGTTAAAATCCATTTCATCGTTAAATTATTACGCGTTTTTTAATTTTTTGAAAAATGTCTGTTTACGCGATAACTCTTTCAATTTTCGAGATATTGATCTAAAAATTGGTATGAATTTGAGCTTTCATATGCCGGTGATCGCTATTGAATTTGGTTAAGATCGGTTGAGCCGTAAAAATTTTATGATGTTTTGAATTTTTCAAAAAATTGACATTATCGCTCTATTGTAACTTTTGCAAAACTTAAGATAGCGAGCTCAAATTTTTTATATAAATAAAACAATATTCAGCCATTATATATGTATAATTTAGTGACGAACGGTATGAAATTTTTGATTTTATGGAATGTTGAATTATTTTTAAAAATATACATTATCACATTCACTTCGGAAATGCTCTAATAATCCCGAAATAACGCAATAACGAAATAGAAAAAGCGAATCCACAACATGTATATTTATCTAATTAAAACAAGGATGCAAAGTAGAACCTTGCACATTGCTTCATCATTATTTTTCGCGTTTTACAAAGCTTCCGCTATGAGGAAGCCAAAAATTGAATAACATACTTCCTCATAGAGGTAGCTTTGTAAGAAGCGAAAAATAATGAGGAAGCAATGTGCAAGGTTCTACTTTGCATCCTTTTTTTTAGTGTATGATAAAATTTAAGAAAAGCAATTTGAGCTTAAGAATGGACGTCGGCATAAATCCTGTTTTATTTAGCTCGTCAGTAGCTAAAAAAGACATGAGATACATGAAATGTGTCCAGCTTGTCAGTAGTGGTACGGTTAAATTATCATCAGTACGATAAAATTCCAATTCCAAGTATCTGATCGTATGCTAAGAAAATATTTGTCCAGTGCAAAGGAACCAGAGAAATATTATTCAGTGGCACATCGGTGATACCTAATCAATAACCGGAACACGAACGTAGCACAACTCGTTCGAGCAATTAGCTCGCATTGTAACTTTCATCAGCTGTTTGAAAAACAAGCAGAGACTGCGTCTCGAGGGACGTTGAAAAGGAAAAAAAAGAAAAAGAAGACACTTGGCGAGTTTCTCAGTGGAATCTTCAGACACACACAAGGCAAACTCACGCATTCACATTATTTATTAGCAACATGTGCGTGAGCATCGAAACCGGTTTGCAAACGATTGAAAAATCCGCGAAAAAAGACAATGCCGAGTCTCCGGTATTATTTTGAGGAATTGCTCGTTAGTCGTGGAATGTCAGCAACAACTACGAAGCTCACGGTTACTATACGTACTCTGCTTAACGCGCTAACCGTGTAATTGCGTGTGTCGCGCGAAGCTATACTTCCTTCTCACTTTGACTCTTTGTAGCATATCTCCGATTACATCTGACTGTGGTGCGTGTTATGCGAGTACACATAGTTTTACCGTACTATGCGCACTCGATCGAATCAACCTTACGGCTCATTTTTATTGAACTTGCAACTTTCATTTTGTAATTACGAAAAAAACTAAATCAAATATAAGGTAAACGTTGCGTTACAGTTTTTGTTGCAACTGTGATTAATAACGTTATTATCAGATTGGTATTAATATCGTATTGGAAAAATGTAGTATTAATGTAACCGATCGATTTTATTTTTTTTATCAAAAAAACTAAGCAAACAAATTAATTGTAAAATTTTATTGAATGTTCACCTTTCGTTTTGTAATGACGAAAAAAAAAAAATTGAATATAACGTAAACGTTGCGTTACAATTTTTTTTTCAACTGTGATTAATAACGTTATTATTAGATTGGTATTAATATCGTATTGGAAAAATGTAGTATTAATGTAAACGATCGATTTTATTTGTTTTATCAAAAAACTAAGCAAACAAATTAATAAAACGTTCGGAAAATTTTTATTCAACTGTGATTAATAACGTTATTATTAGATTGGTATTAATATCGTATTGGAAAAATGTAGTGTTAATGTGACCGATGAAATTGATTTGTTTTATCAAAAAACTAAGCAAACATATTAATCAGACCTTGGGAAAAATTTTATTGAACTTCCACCTTTCGTTTTGTAATGACGAAAAATAAAATTTAAATATGACGTAAACGTTGCGTTACAATTTTTGTTCAACTGTGATTAGTAACGTAATTATTAGATTAGTATTAATATCGTATTGGAAAATTGTAGTATTAATGTGACCGAACAATGTTGTTTTATCAAAAAACTAAGCAAACATATTAATCAAACCTTGGGAAAATTTTTATTGAACTTCCACCTTTCGTTTTGTAATGACGAAAAGAAAAAAAAATTAAATATAAAGTAAACGTTGCGCTACAATTTTTTTTTTCAACTGATTAATAGCGTAATTATTAGATTGGTATTAATATCGTATTGGAAAAATGTAGTGTTATAATGTGACCGATAAAATTGATTTGTTTTATCAAAAAATTAAGCAAACATATTAATCAAACCTTGAGAAAAATTTTATTGAACTTCCACCTTTCGTTTTGTAATGACGAAAAAAACAAAATTAAATATAAGGTAAATGTTGCGTTACAATTTTTGTTGCAACTGTGATTAATAACGTTATTATTAGATTGGTATTAATATCGTAATGGAAAATTGTAGTATTAATGTGACCGATCGATTTTATTTGTTTTATCAAAAAACTAAGCAAACAAATTAATTGTAAAATTTTATTGAATTTCCACTTTTCCTTTTGTAATGACGAAAAAAAAAATTAAATATAACGTAAATGTTGCATTACAATTTTTGTTGCAACTGTGATTAATAACGTTATTATTAAATTGGTATTAATATCGTATTGGAAAAATGTAGTGTTAATGTAACCGATGAAATTGATTTGTTTTATCAAAAAACTAAGCAAATATATTAATCAAACCTTCGGAAATTTTTTTATTAAACTTGCACCTTTCGTTTTGTAATGACGAAAAATAAAAGTTGAATATGACGTAAATGTTGCGTTACAATTTTTGTTGCAACTGTGATTAATAACGTTACTATTAAATTAGTATTAATTGATGAAATATTTTATATCGACGGTTGGAAAACCCGGTTTCCCAAAAAGAATGAAATATTCCATAAACTTTCATAATTATCTCTCAGATTAATTGTCCTAGTTGAAACCAAGAAGAACCATTTTCGGATTCGAATATAATATACCTGAAAATCAGAAAAATGTAATGACACATTTGTATAATATTAAATTCCTTTAAACCCAATATTTATAGTTGTGAAAGTGAAAAGGAAAGTCCGGTGTCTTTCCAAACTCTCGAAAGCCGCAAAAATGATTCTTAAATGAGATTTTGGCACTAAAACAAACGTGATATATGAAACCTGAAAATTAGTATGATAATTCGTTGGTCGCACACGTTGTTGAATATTCAACTGATGCACTTGTGTCGAGAGTGCGATGTAACGTGTGTTGCATATTTAAAGGTAAAAAAGGAAGGAGTAAATGTATGTCTTCTCATTACCAATGTTAACGAGCTTGACGCCATCGGCCTCGATAGCCTGAAGTGCGGTGGATACGTTCTCCAGGTGATGATGTTGATTCGCAGGCCTGGGATTCCATCGTGGAAGTCTTCTTTGGGTGAGGACTTCAACCAGAGCGCAGAGTCGTGTACCATCACGAAAATCTTCAGCCAAATCAACGACAGGACCGCCTCCCATATCACCAGCTTGTTTCAGATGTTCGTTTACCCAATTTCTGAAGGTATTTGCCTGGATCTCGACCCACAGATCCTCGTGACCCTTTATCGGCATCCCTTTTGCTGCTGTGCCTTCCGCTGATCTCGCCACAAGACCCACAAGTTGCTCCGGTCGGAGCTGCTCCGTTGACTGCATTCTGAATCGTTTTTCTTCTTCGTTCCTTTTTATCCAGCACATTAAAAGAAGAAAAAAAAAGTTGATTTTACATTTCTGTTAAGATTCTCTCCTGGTCGTTACGATCGATCGTTTACAGAATCACAACTGAGACAGAATTATAATCATCTTACTATTTTGGAACTCACTTTGTTTATTTATTTTAGAAATAGTTTTATGGTTATTATTGATTTTAGTTCAGTTCATTTTTGTATGGATGTTTATGAATATTTGTATATTAATTTAAAAAAGGGGATTAAAAATTAATTTCGATGTGGTATGAAAATTTAAGTATTGCAGGTATTAATGAGCGAGGTAATGAGTCAATTGCTTTTTATGTAATAATTTGGTAGTAAATTTATTATTTTAAGGCTTCTTTTGTAGAGCCAGTGAGGCAGTTTTGAAACACTTTTTTAAAGGTGAATTATTGTCAATGTTTTTGGAGGATTTGAGTGAAAATTTAACCAGGAAATCGATACTGAATAATTATTTGGGATTAAAAATTGAAAAAAAAAAATGCTGATTTTATAAGCATTTCAATTTTTCGAAAATGTCTATATGTTCTCTAGCTTCCGCAATTTTTCAGCTAATAAGCTAAATAGTTCTGGACAAATAGTGACATGAACAATGAAGGTCGGTATGGAATTTGGGTGAAATCCATAAAGCGGTTCAGATTTTATAAAATTTTGAATTTTCGAAAAAATTTTGTTTTCGTTCTTATTCAAGTTAAGTTCGACCAAACCTGCTCAGATCTTTTGCAAGGTAAAATTAACATCCAGTTGTAGTAGATATCGAATTTGGTGATGTTTGGTAAAGTGGTTCAGATTTTATAAGACATTGAATTTTTCAAAAAATCTCCTTGTGTTCTGTAGTTGCCACAATTTTTTAGATAATGAGCTTAAACAGTTTTTGACGAATAAAGCAATGAAAAATGACGATCAGTGTTAAATTTAAGCGAAATACATAAAGCGGTTTAGATTTTATAAAATTTTGAATTTTCGAAAAAATTTTGTTTTCGTTCTTATTCAAGTTAAGTTCGACCAAACCTGCTCAAATCTTTTGCAAGGTAAAATTAACATCCAGTTGCAGTAGACATCGAATTTGGTGACGATTGGTAAAGTGGTTCAGATTTTATAAGACATTGAATTTTTCAAAAAATCTCTGTATGTTCTGTAGCTGCCACAATTTTATAGATAATGAGCTTAAACAATTTTTGACGAATAAAGGAATGAAAAATGATGATTGGTATTGAATTTAAGCGAAATACATAAAGCGGTTTATTTTTTATAAAATTTTGAATTTTCAAAAAAAATTTGTTTTCGTTCTTATTTAAGTGAAGTTCTACCAAACCTGCTCAAATCTTTTGCAAGGTAAATTAACATCCAGTTGCAGTAGATATCGAATTTAGTGACGATTGGTAAAGTGGTTCAGATTTTATAAGACATTGAATTTTTCAAAAAATCTCTGTATGTTCTGTAGCTACCACCATTTTTTAGATAATGGGCTAAAACAATTTTTGACGAATAAAGGAATGAAAAATGACGATCGGTATTGAATTTAATCGAAATACATCAAGCAGTTCAGATTTTATAAAATTTTGATTTTTCGAAAAAGTTTTGTTTTCGTTCTTATTCAAGTTAAGTTTGACCAAACCTGCTCAAATCTTTTGCAAGGTAAAATTAACATCCAGTTGTAGTAGATATCGAATTTGGTGACGATTGGTAAAGTGGTTCAGATTTTATAAAATTTTGAATTTTCGAAAAAGTTTTGTTTTCGTTCTTATTGAAGTTAAGTTCTACCAAACCTGCTCAGATCTTTTGCAAGGTAAAATTAACATCCAGTTGTAGTAGATATCGAATTTGGTGACGATTGTTAAAGTGGTTCAGATTTTATAAGACATTGAATTTTTTCAAAAAATCTCTTTATGTTCTGTAGCTGCCACAATTTTTTAGATAATGAGCTTAAACAATTTTTGACGAATAAAGCAATGAAAAATGCCGATCTACATTGAATTTAAGCGAAATACATAAAGCGCTTTAGATTTTACAGAATTTTGAATTTATGAAAATTGTTGTTTTCGTACTTCTTTAATTTGTATTAAAAATAAGGATGCAAAGTAGAACTTTGCACATTGCTTCGTCAAAAATTTTCATTTTCGCAAAGTTTCCTCTATGAGGAAGCCAAAAATAAAATAAAGAAACTTCCTCATAGAGGCGGCGTTGCAAAAGATGAAAATTAATGAGGAAGCAATGTGCAAAGTGCTACTTTGCTTCCTTTTTTTTGTTAGAATCGTATCACTCATTTGACGAGATTGCACCGCTGGAGTCTCCTTAATTTGCATCTAGTAAACGAGGGGGACATGGACGAGTGGCAAACACGGAGGCGCGACAATTCCGGATAAAGGTTCGCACGAGTGAAAGTGACGTGCTTGGTGGCGCGCTCCAGCCCATTTATCTCGACGATTCCCGTACTTATATGTGTCGCTTTACTCTCTTTACAGGGAAATCGAGATAGAGAGCCTCGAGGCCCGGAATTCCATTCCTCACTATACAAGGAAACTGGCCAAACGATTTTTTTCTTTTCTAAATCTCTAAACCCTCAATCAATTTTTTGAAACTGCTTATTAAAAACTTTGCATATATAATATATATAATAATTATAAAGGAAAGCAGCGGAAAATCTGCATTCGACATTTCACAAAACTCTCATAGCCATGCATTGAATAATCAAATGAAAATCTATTCAAAATATTTTTCACATCTAATATGTCTTTGGATATTAATTATTTTTCTTTATTCATTAAGTACATAACATACGAGAATTATTGTATCGCAATGTCATTACTTTTAACCAAAAAGGAGCCGATAATTTTATGAAAGAGAATTTTATAAATTTGCAATAATAATCTTAAGTGATTATGAAAAAAAAATGTTGACACTTCAATAATAACAATAAAAATTTATTATAATAAAAATTGTTTTATTTATTTATTTATTTATTCTACAGTGAACGGGACAAGTCCCTTGAAAACCATGACAAAAATGGCACATTACATATTGTTACATAAAAAAGAAAAAAGAAAAGAAAAAAAAAAAGAAAAAAAAAGAAAAAAAAAAAAACACATCATTGTATAAAGGACAGATTCACAAACTTAAGAATTATTATGAGGGGTCACTAAGTGTAATATACTGATTCAAAGAATTCATGACCTATATTTTACGAAAAAACAATTTTTCAATGCATTAAGTACAAATCCTGATTTTTTCATGAAAACCACCGTGAAATCTTTTAAGATTTCTTCCTATTAGCAATTATTAAAAAATGTCAACATGATTCCATGAAATCTGTAGACAATTGCAACAAAAGTATAAGTATTAAGTCAATTTTAAGATAAATATTTAACAGAATAATGGAGTTTTATAAATCTCGTCATAATTATTCGGATCGATGAATATTTGAGTTCATTTTAATCCGAATGGTAATCTATATTAGCATGAAAGAAATTTCCATTGGAATTAAAGCCGGTTGTATATTTATTCCGTCAGTTCAGTGAGAAATAAGAAGATACAAATCATTGAAAACTGTGTGATTCCTTCAAGTTTATTTCCGTCCTATTAGACCATGGATTACCTCAACAGGTGACATCATCACCTGTTGCTAGATGTACAGAACTTGAAGAACCATGTGCCACTTGGTATATAGCAACTCTACCATAACACAGTGCGGTTTGAGTAACCGCAATGATACAAAAGAGGTAAAAAAAAAAAGAAAAAGAAAAAAGAAAAGAGTCAACGAGCCTCCAGGGATATTTCTATGTAGAGTTCAATGTACAATCGGTACAATTTAGTGTTTAAGTCGTTCAGACGAACGAGTTATAGGAAAGTTGTATACACTGAGAGAAAAGTATATCCTTGATTTAACGATTTCACATGATAAAACGAATATAGGAAGTTGCAATGTTTTATGGTTGAAGCAATGATAATATGGTTCCATAAACGATACTTGCAAGGTTATTGAAAACAAAATTTGAAATCTATGCAACGAAACGGCATATTTTAAACGATTAGAATATTTTTTCCAACTATTATCATTTTGATGATTGCTACTATAATTATATTTGCTATAACCATAAATTATAGACGTTCCTCCTGGGAATTATATTAATGGTTCATCCAACTATTTTTTTATAGTTGCTATAACTATAAAATATATAAACTATAAATATATAGTTAGATTATCGTCGGTCTAACTATATATTTTTTTACGATACTTGCAAGGTTATTGGAAACAAAATTTGAAATCATGTATGTAACGAAACGGCATATTTGAAACGATTAGAATATTTTTTCCAACTATTATCATTTTGATGATTGCTAATATAATTATATTTGCTATAACCATAAATTATAGACTTTCCTCCTGGGAATTATATTAATGGTTCATTCAACTATTTTCTTATATTTGCTATAACTATAAAATATAGACGTTCCTCCTGGGAATTATAGTTTATAGTTAGATTATCGTCGGTCTAACTATATATTTTTTTTACGATACTTGCAAGGTTATTGGAAACAAAAGTTGAAATCGTATATGCAACGAAACGGCATATTTGAAACGATTAGAATATTTTTTACAACTGTTATCATTTTGATGATTGCTACTATAATTATATTTGCTATAACCATAAATTATAGACTTTCCTCCTGGGAATTATATTAATGGTTCATCTATTTTCTTATATTTGCTATATACACAGATTATTTGATATTATTGATAATTGGAGATTGATAATTAGAGATAATTGGAGATTATTGAATATACAGATTATTGGAAACAAAATTTGAAATCGTATATGCAACGAAACGGCATATTTGAAACGATCAGAATATTTTTTCCAACTGTTATCATTTTCATAATTGTTACTATAATTATATTTGCTATAACCATAAATTATAGACGTTCCTCCTGGGAATTATATTAATGGTTCATCCAACTATTTTTTTATAGTTGCTATAACTATAAAATATAGACATTCCTCCTGGGAATTATAGTTTATAATTAAATTATCGTCGGTCTAACTATATTTTTTTTACAATACTTGCAAGGTTATTGGAAACAAAATTGAAAATCGTGTATGCAACGAAACGGCATATTTGAAACGATTAGAATATTTTTTCCAATTATTATCATTTTGATGATTACTACTATAATTATATTTTCTATAACCATAAATTATAGACTTTCCTCCTGGGAATTATATTAATGGTTCATCTAACTATTTTCTTATATTTGCTGTATACACAGATTATTTGATATTATTGATAATTGGAGATTGATAATTAGAGATAATTGGAGATTATTGAATATACAGATTATTGGAAACAAAATTTGAAATCGTATATGCAACGAAACGGCATATATGAAACGATTAGAATATTTTTTCCAACTATTATCATTTTGATGATTGCTACTATAATTATATTTGCTATAACCATAAATTATAGACGTTCCTCCTGTGAATTATATTAATGGTTCATCCAACTATTTTTTTATATTTGCTATAACTATAAAATATAGACGTTCCTCCTGAGAATTATAGTTTATAATTAGATTATTGTCGGTTTAACTATATTTTTAAAATTTTAATTACCCGATTTTTCTCTCAGTGTACTTAAATATTTTAATGCTATAACGATGCAACAGAGAGGCTCAAACTAACGTAACAGAGCACGAATGCAGTTGGTTGCATTACTTTCCGCACATCGAACGCAGATTCCTCTTCCTTTAAAGGAACAACGAAATATACACTACGTGTGTGTTCTCTATTTCGATTGGCCAATTTCCACATACGGAGGCGGCAGCGTCACGGCTTAGGCGCGGCATTTCGTAAGAGTTTTCACTCCCGATGCAATTTCCCTATTTAACAAAAAAAAATTGGGAACTCGCGATAGATAAAATAATAATTTGAGCAACGACATTTTTGTTTACGTCAGCTTGTTTTTCGATGGATATTTTTTTTAGGCAAGCGCTCAGACATAAAATAAGATTTTTTGCAGTAAGAAAGTCAAAAATTCTATTTTAATCGAAATTATTATGAGATTTTCCAAGATTAACGAAAATTGCCTAAAAACGATGAAAATGCGTGAACGATTTTGTTTAACGTGTTTCCAAAATTCTGCATTGTTTATCGTAATTTCCAGTAATTAAAAAAATGGTTTTTGATTTACGAACACAAAAATCGCAAACGATGCAAACTTGCGATTTTACATGAATGATCGAAAATCACAAATTTGCATTTCTAACTAGCAACGATGATAAAAAGATTGATTGCTTCTTATTTAAAGACTTCCGTTCTTTTCTTTGCTTTCATTAAATCCAGATTTAATTATTAGTCTCAAATTCTCATTATCAACAATTATTATTATTCAATCGCCTTTTTTTAAGCCACTTTATCGCACATACTTTAGTATGTGCTGGCGATAAAATGATCCTTAAAAAAAGTAAGTAAAAAAACCGTAATAAATTCCCCGAAAACGACAAAATTAAATTTAAAAAAATAGTAAATTCGTGTCTAATAAAATAAATAAGTAAAAAAAAACGTAATAAATTCCCCGAAAACAACAAAATTAAATAAAAAATCGTAAATTCGTGTCTAATAAAATAAATAAGTAAAAAAAAACGTAATAAATTCCCCGAAAACAACAAAATTAAATAAAAAATCGTAAATTCGTGTCTAATAAAATAAATAAGTAAAAAAAAACGTAATAAATTCCCCGAAAACAACAAAATTAAATAAAAAATCGTAAATTCGTGTCTAATAAAATAAATAAGTAAAAAAAAAACGTAATAAATTCCCCGAAAACGACAAAATTAAATTTAAAAAAATAGTAAATTCGTGTCTAATAAAATAAATAAGTAAAAAAAAAACGTAATAAATTCCCCGAAAACAACAGAATTAAATAAAAAATCGTAAATTCGTGTCTAATAAAATAAATAAGTAAAAAAAAACGTAATAAATTCCCCGAAAACAACAAAATTAAATAAAAAATCGTAAATTCGTGTCTAATAAAATAAATAAGTAAAAAAAAAACGTAATAAATTCCCCGAAAACGACAAAATTAAATTTAAAAAAATAGTAAATTCGTGTCTAATAAAATAAATAAGTAAAAAAAAACGTAATAAATTCCCCGAAAACAACAGAATTAAATAAAAAATCGTAAATTCGTGTCAAAGATCTGTGCACCTCGATTTGGCAATTAAAAGTCCTACGCAAAAACACTGATGACACCCACGTTATAAAATACCGTAACACACACTCACATACAAACACACACAGAGCCACAGAGAATAGAAGTAAAAAAAGAAAAAAGTACGCGCACTGCTCGCGTTACATATCCTGTATTTACGTTTTCCGTATTTTCTTTTTTTTTTAACTCCAGGTAACACAATGCGTAGCACGAATGGCGAGTCCGCGAAGATAGTCGATTACGAGAAAAGGATCTTTCAGACTGATTCCATCCGGCGCAACACTATTGCTACTCCTGCTTGCTGTTTTCGCGCACACGCGAAATCGTTAAGAGAGATACGAGGAACCGATTCGTCGATCGATTATAGTCAGTGAGACACACGAGAGCTCGATGCAAGTAAATCGCAACGTCGAAAACGTCGCACGACGACAACGACGAAGACACTCGTTATTCGCTTGCGAAATTCGCGAGAGAACTCTCTTAATAAATAAAACACACCACAATCAACTACAACTGTAGTGGTATATTATAGTATTGGAGAAACGCCATTTTTGGGTGTTCGCGGGGAAGTTCTTGTAACACGAACGTTGACGCTCGCGTTCGACGTGCGTGAAGTCACTGCCGACTACGCCAAAGAAAAACCCCACTACTAGTCTTCTCTTAATTCGCTATACTTACCGATCTCCGGTGCTGCCGCTATACTTTACTATACTACTTAACTCCTCTACTCTGTGACGATCAGGTGGGACATGGAAGAAACACACATACACACACACACACACACACACACATACATACATGGGATTACTGTTGTGTTGTAAATGAAATCATGGGGGGCCCCCGCGAGTGTAGGACAAGAGTGTTTGGAGAGTATACTGGTATACTCTCTGGGTATACTATACGTGTGCAGCGCGTTCCGCAAGGTGCCAGTACCTGCTGGTCGGCCAACGATATTGCCTGGCATTCACTGGCATTCTCCCTCTTTTTTTCCTGCTGCTCTCTTCTGACGTTCTTCTGATACCTCTACCAGGTGATGTTGCCGAGTTTAGTTTTAGTTGGGGCTGGGATTTAGATTTGTTTATGGTTGGGGGACAAAAAAATAACAGGTCGATTTTCAATATTTTTTTTTTACATAATTTACACATAATTTATAAATAGTTTTGTCAAGTTTGGGTTTTTTTTTGGTTGAAAGATTTTTATAAATAATATCATGGTATTCTCCCTGTTTTTTTCGGCTGCTCTTTGACGTTGTTTTGATACCTACCAGGTGATGTTGCCGAGTTTAGTTTTAGTTGGGGCTGGGATTTAGATTTGTTTATGGCTGGGGGACAAAAAAATAACAGGTCGATTTTCAATATTTTTTTTTACATAATTTACACATAATTTATAAATAGTTTTGTCAAGTTTGGGTTTTTTTTTTGGTTGAAAGATTTTTATAAATAATATCCTGATATTCTCCCTCTTTTTTCGGCTGCTCTTTGATGTTGTTTTGATACCTACCAGGTGATGTTGCCGAGTTTAGTTTTAGTTGGGACTGGGATTTAGATTTGTTTATGGCTGGGGGACAAAAAAATAACAGGTCGATTTTCAATATTTTTTTTTACATAATTTACACATAATTTATAAATAGTTTTGTCAAGTTTGGGCTTTTTTTTTTAATTGAAAGATTTTTATAAATAATATCCTGGTATTCTCCCTCTTTTTTCGGCTGCTCTTTGACGTTCTTTTGATACGTACCAGGTGATGTTGCCGAGTTTAGTCTTAGTTGGGGCTGGAGATTTAGATTTGTTTATGGTGGGGGACAAACAAATAACAGGTCGATTTACAATATTTTTTTTTTATTAGAGTATGGGAACTACGAGGTTCGGATTGTACACATAATTTATAAATAGTTTTGTTCAATTTAGGTTTTTTTTTAATTGAAAGATTTTTATAAATAATATCCTGGTATTCTCCCTGTTTTTTTCGGCTGCTCTTTGACGTTGTTTTGATACCTACCAGGTGATGTTGCCGAGTTTAGTTTTAGTTGGGACTGGGATTTAGATTTGTTTATGGTTGGGGGACAAAAAAATAACAGGTCGATTTTCAATATTTTTTTTTACATAATTTACACATAATTTATAAATAGTTTTGTCAAGTTTGGGTTTTTTTTTAATTGAAAGATTTTTATAAATAATATCCTGGTATTCTCCGTTTTTTTCCTGCTGCTCTCTTCTGACGTTCTTCTAATACCTACCAGGTGATGTTGCCGAGTTTAGTTTTAGTTGGGACTGGAGATTTAGATTTGTTTATGGCTGGGGGACAAAAAAATAACAGGTCGATTTTCAATATTTTTTTTATTAGAGTATGGGAACTACGAGGTTCGGATTGTACACATAATTTATAGATAGTTTTGTCAAGTTTGGGTTTTTTTTTAATTGAAAGATTTTTATAAATAATATCCTGGTATTCTCCCTCTTTTTTCGGCTGCTCTTTGACGATCTTCTAATACCTACCAGGTGATGTTGCCGAGTTTAGCTTTAGTTGGGACTGGAGATTTAGATTTGTTTATGGCTGGAGGACAAAAAAATAACAGGTCGATTTACAATTTTTTTTATTAGAGTATGGGAACTACGAGGTTCAGATTTTACACATAATTTATAAATAGTTTTGTCAAGTTTGGGTTTTTTTTTAATTGAAAGATTTTTATAAATAATATCCTGATATTCTCCCTGTTTTTTTCGGCTGCTCTTTGACAGTCTTTTGATACCTACCAGGTGATGTTGCCGAGTTTAGTTTTAGTTGAGGCTGGGATTTAGATTTGTTATGGTTGGGGGACAAAAAAATAACAGGTCGATTTACAATATTTTTTTTTTTATTAGAGTATGGGAACTACGAGGTTCGGATTTTACACATAATTTATAAATAGTTTTGTCAAGTTTGGGTTTTTTTTTAATTGAAAGATTTTTATAAATAATATCCTGGTATTCTCGCTTTTTTTACTGCTGCTCTCTCCTGACGATCTTCTAATACCTACTAGGTGATGTTGCCGGGTTTAGTTTTAGTTGGAGCTGGAGATTTAGATTTGTGTATGGTGGGGCATAAAAAATAACAGGTCGATTTTCAATTTTTTTAAAATTAGAGTATGGGTACTATGAAGTCCAGATTTTACACACAATTCATACATATTTTTGTCAAGTTTGATTTTTTTTTATTGAAAGATTTTTATAAATAACATAGTTGTTATATGATTTGAGCAAAGTGGCGTCGCGTAATATACTCGTTCGATAATTATTTTCAATCGGATGACCGGATGATTTTTTAATATGATTATCCATTTGTTAATATCCTGGCATTCACTGGCATCACCCTCATTTTTCTGCAGCGTCAAATAATTCGGAAAAAACGGGCAGGAAAAAATTCTTAATTTTTTAATTTTAATTTTCAATTTTTCACTGCCTAAGAATTGGAGGTGCCATTTTGGAATTTTTTTCTCAGAATCTTCATAAAATGCGAAACACCTTGTAAAATTAAGACCGAAATCAAAGATGTTTTTTTCGTAAAAAAAATTATTTCCTGCTTGTTTTTTGCAAAAAATTAACATTCTTCCGTTGGAAAAACTATAATTTTAACATCACTCGAAACTAGGTGGAAAATGAAAAAGTTAATGTTCTCAAGAATTTTTTGAGAGTCTAATATTTCCTGAGATATAGTGGTATTTAAAAAAAACGTAAATCGTGAACGCCCTTTAAAAATCTGAACAAACTCCCATCTCAAATATACTGTTAGAAAAAATTGGAAGTTTTTATTCGTAAACTCGTCATCGAAATTTAATATACAATTGTGGTATAAAATTCATGTATTTTTCCAGTAAAATTAAAGTAAATTATTGAATGTGCTGTACATTTATTTTACATTACAAAAAACTTCCAGTAAAAGTACACTAAATTTCAAGTAGATTTTTTTTACAGTGTATACACTGTTAAAAATGCAAGAGAATTTAATATACCAAACGATATGAGATTTACGAAACGGGTATATGAATTCCATATTAATATACTTTTATATACAAGATACAAGTATTTGAAAATTACAGAAAGTGAGTATTGTAATCTTCATTTTAATATACAAATATTGTGTTTGTCAATGACGAATGCATCTGAAAATTAATATAACGGTATATGCATCCGAGCTTTATATACTGTATATTAATTTTCAAACAAATTTTTTTACAGTGTAGTACAAAAAACTGAAAAATTTAGAAAAATATTCGGGAGGTCGACCGAAAAAAGTGCCTCAGTTGATAAAGAATTGTATACTGTATATTAATTTTCAAACCAAAAATTTTTACAGTGTACCTTCAGTCGGATAGAGTAACGTCAGAAATGATTCCCGTATCGCTCACACCTTTTGGCGAGCACATTTTAATCTCGAGATGTGCGTTTAGTTCGATCGATCGTGGCCCGAGCCCCGTTGGGTTTCGAGCACATGTTTTCCCTTATCTTATTAACAAAAATTAAACGACAACTTCAGCATTATCAAATTTCCCTTAATCTATTTCTCTGTGACGCGTGTTATGTCAATAGTCTCGCAGAAACGTAAGTTAATAATACTATTCCTTGATTCTATCGCCATAACCTCACTTTCTCCATTGTTGTTACATACGAAAAAAAAAAAAAAATGTGCTCAGAAAAATATTTCTTTCAGCATAAAACTGCCATTGCCTTATCATGTCAGCAGACAATTTGTGCAGACTGTGCGGCAAAAATACCAAAGACTATATCGATATTTTCGACGAAAACGGCGTGAAGAAAGATCTCATCACCAAAGCATCCTCATGTCTGAACATTTATGTAAAACAAATTTTAACAAAAGAAATTACTCATTTTTTTGTTTTCTCATTCGGGAGAATAATTATTCTCTTTTTTTTTTAAGGTTTATCCCAATGATGTTCTTCCAAGAGTAATGTGCGTTCCCTGCTGCAGCAGACTGGATGATTCCTATGAATTCTTTGAGAAATCGACAAAAATTCAGACTCAGCTACGTTCGCTATATCAATCGGGCAAAGATGTGGCTATTGTCAGAGCGGAACACAGCTACGCCATGGATATTCCAATGGAAAAGCAGACGTTAGAACCGCAGAATTTGCAGAAAGAGAGAGAAGACGCATCTCGACTGAATAGCACGTACGAAGAGCAGGAGAGAGCTTTGCATGACTTATTATCGAATATCGGAGCGGAATATACTCAGGAATTAGAGCTAAAGAACGTTCCTCCGGATACTGTGTTACTGGAGAATCAGAATCGTGCGGAATTGAACAGAAAAGTGGAGCACAATTACGTTAGACCGGATCCTGCGTTACTACCTAACAGAAGAAATCATTTTCGAATGATTCACGAAATGGAACACAACTACGGTCGACCGTATCCTGGTTTTTTAAAAAATGATAACAGAACAGATTCGTCTCAGGACTTTGAGAACAATAATCGTTGTGCGGGTCGAACGATATCGGATATCTGGGAGGGATATCCTTGGTCCTGTACAATCTGCGATGGTGGAGGACTTAATTCGGTTCAAGTATGTCGCGTGACTGATGCTAGAAGATCGTATTTTTCATGCTAAAATAGACAGCGAATAAGTCTCAATGATTTTGAAAATTTCGATGGTAGAAGGTCGTAGGATTTTTTCGCGTAATTCGTCTGAAAAACGTTAAAATCGTAAGGGCAATACTCTTACTCAAAGACTTAAGAAGGTAGAAGTTAAGCGTTTGGAAGTGTTGCGATTGTTTCTAGCGATTCTTCGTCGTCAAAGGCCGGATTCTCATTACTAACGCTGGGTTTTTGCGCCTAATAGTGATTTTGTAAAGTCGCTATTATTAAATAGAGTTTTAAATCTCGTCAGCCTGAGGATCCAGCCTAAAACCTATGTATTCATGCAGCGCGTAAATTGGAGCGGATTAATAACGAATTTTGCTCATTTCGTGACTCCAATATGCTTGAACGACCAATATGCTGCTATTTGTGAAGCGAATTGTCACGTCGTTACTCCTGCGTAAGGATTAATCTCACATTCGACAAATTGATGATTTTATAAGAAAAATAAAATATGGAAATCACGAAATATTGCGTTGAAACATTAATTTCTTCCTGTTATGCGTGTGGAACTAAAGAAAACCTTGGCATTTCTATCCTGTACACAATATTTTAACTATGAATCGTCTCTATGTTGTAAACAAATACGAAATTCATTATTTTACGCCTATGATCTTTTTGGGAATTTTCTACGAATTTTGCTTTTCGAAAACATATCCAAGTTTTCTCACTTTTCAACAATTAGACAATACTTTTAAAAAATCGTACGAATTCATAAAAATTCATTCCTTAAAAAAAGATGTAAGATTTCTATCGAATTTATTCAACCATTTTTTCACTTTTCAACTATTAGACAATACTTTTAAAAAAAGCGTACGAATTCATAAAAATTCATTCTATAAAAAAAAGATTTAAGATTTCTATCGAATTTATTCAACATTTATTGAAAACTCTTATTAACAACTTTTTGGGCATAAATATAATTTAATATCAATGTTGTTAGTACCTTTAATGATGTTGATTTTTTCAGTTTTTTTTTAGTTTAAAAATACGTATCTTGAATTTTAAATTAAAAATATTCGATAAGAGTGTGTTTCGGTATTTCAACTAAAGGATATGCGATTCGTATTTTGTATTTCAATTATATTTCTTAGCTGTATTTTATCTTGGTTCGAGTGAAATAGTTATTGCAATAGAATAATAATAAATTATTCTTCTTACTCGTAAATTATTTAACTCAGCAATTATTATATATAGACGTATCGAATAATTCTAACAAAGCTCAATTTTTTGCAATGTATGTTTGCTAACAAAAATCACAAGGAATTGATTGGTGATACGATTATGGTATCACTGATACCATATTCATTCAATTATATTTCTTAGCTGTATTTTGTCTTGGTTCGAGTGAAATAGTTATTGCAGAAGAATAATAAATTATTCTTCTTACTCATAAATTATTTAACTCAGCAATTATTATATACAGACGTATAATTCTAACAAAGCTCAATTTTTTGCAATGTATGTTTGCTAACAAAAATCACAAGGAATTGATTGGTGATACGATTATGGTATCACCGTCTTAACGGTATGAAGAGTTATCGATCATAAATCGAAGAACAATTAAGCTAATGCATGGTGGCCGCGATCAGGGAAAACCGGGAAAAGTCAGGGAAATAAAAAATTGATCAGGGAATCAGGGAATATCGAAGTTAGTCAGGGAAAAAGTAGATTGTTGCCAAAGTTTCAATAACTGAATAAAAATCCATAAAAGAAAGACTTGGGAAAAAAAACAACCAAAAAATATTTGAAAAGAAAAAAAAACAAATAAAAATTGATATAAACATTACAACATAAATCTATTCGAACAAATCGAAGCACTCAACAAAAAAGTTTAAAAAGTGTTATATATTACTAAAATAACTATTACACTTCACATCAGTATTTAATCGGATTTAAAGCATTATAATTCCAAAGAACGTTTATGTTTTGAAAGAGAAAATATATCTTCAAAAGTACTATTCGTTGTTGATCGAGAAATAAATAACTTATCAAAAACACGTATCTGTAATACATTTTTTTTATTCGCGTTATAAATTTTTTAGTAGATGTTCTTAAAATTTCGGTCAGCGAAAATTGATAAATTAGTCAGGGAAAAATCAGGGAAAAGTCAGGGAATTTTCTCCGAAAAAAAAAAACCGGCCACCATTTAATGAAAAGACTGTAGGCATTGAAAAGTGTAAGTTTATAATTTATTTACACGGAAATAAAATAGTATGGCACAAGAATCGGGGGGAGGGCTAAGGCTACAATGTTTTGGTTTGAGAAACTGGTATCGAAATTTCTTCGTTCAGGCTTGACAAATGTCTTACAGTTTTACTGCCGTACGAGGCGACTGTAATGCTCCATTTTTAAAAAAGAACTCACAGACGTCTTTTTAATCGATAAAATTATTCCGTTTTCAATTATACATAAACCGTTTGGTTAGTGAAATCATCGAGAATCATTTCTGATTACTTTGTTCGTTATGACTCGTGGACTGTACATAATATATTAGCTTGAAGAATATTTCATGAGTATTATAGGATTTTTTTTGTTAATTTGCCCAATAAAAAATACTCTAGCCAAATAATTCGGAACAAATCTTTGAGCCTTTGGAGTTAACCGATTAAACGACAATGTATTGCAGCAGTCGGCTCATAGTATCACAGAATACGTATCGTAGTGATGCTATAATCGTTGAAAAGGGAATTATTTATGGAAGCAATTTCGACATTTTATCATATCCAGCTACAACGCTTATTGTCTTTTATCTATTTTGCCACTAGCGGCTCTTGTTCCATCTCCAAGTTCCACTGGGAACGTTTAAAAGTCCTTTTTTTTTTGCTCGAAAATATCTGATAGTCTTCTCTTCTCATACCAAATATTGTGTCGTTGGTAATTTTATGTATTATAATTAACCCTTTAACTTCCAACGTGGGAGATTCGCATTGGACGAACAGATTATTTTTAAACATCTTTTTTAATTGTGATACAAAAATTGTTAAAAAGTTTGACAATAATAAATTTTATTAGGCACTCATCATCCATATTTATTTTATGAAAAAAAAACCATTTATACACAGATTTAAAAGTTTAAAAATGCAAGTTTCCGCTATTTTGATTCGGAAAGTGTTTGAAAATTAGGAATCGTAATTTTTATTAACTGGAAAGAGACTTGGATGTTAAAGGGTTAAAATGAGAGATGCGATAGACACAATTTATTTTATCATCATTGAGCGCTCGTTTTATCATCGTAGGAAAAGTTCGACATATTATTCATTTTGACAACAGATCTCTGTTAAGGCATCGTGGGTGCGTCACGCATTTTTCTTTTGTAACGTTAGTTGTAATTTAAAAAAAAGTAAAACTCGCAATCTTCTCATCAACTCCAGGGTTTTTTTCGTTCTTGACAAGTACGGTGTTATTAAATCAACTTTTCTTCCGGTAAAAAGAAAATCTTGCCATATTCATCTTTAACATTTACGGCATTTAGTTACAAGCGTTACTTTTTTGCGGGCATTTATTTACAGAGGTAGTAATGGACCTTAATCGAATTATCGTTTTCAAGGAGAAACAGTACTCAAAATTGTCGATAAAAAATGTATTGTTTTGAGCTTTTGTAGCCATGAAAAAAATATTGTGTAGTTGTCTGTTTTCGTACAATATATTTAGTTTGCTTAATATAAATTTAAGCATAGAAATAACAAGAGGACAATTTTGAAAGACAATCGAACCCAATTTGCTAATATGATGATATGGTACAGCCAAAATGTGGCGAAACAAAAGTATTTTCATAAATATTGAGAGTTCTGTGTTTTTTCGCAATTCAGACAATTTTTGAGTACCATCTCTCACTTAATTATCGATTACCGATTTTCGCCCTTTTTCTACGTAGTGGCAATATTTATTTCTTCACTATCCACTTGACTTTCCTCTTCGCCAGATGCGGTAGAATCTCCGGCAGCTAGTTCGCTACATCCGGAGGAAGTTCTTCTGTGTTTCAATTGTCTTCTCTCTAAATTATCGCAGATGCATTCTTCCGTCGGAGCTTTTACACATTCCTCCGAGCATGAACCGTCCTCTGTAATTATTTGGAGGTTCGTGTCGCCGATTTGATTCTTTGTCGGTGGTTTTTCGTATTTGCATATCACGGCGTACATGTCGCCACCTAATCGCAATGCCAGCCATCGGTTTTTTACCACAGCGAGCTTGAGACACTCGCATTTCATTGTCGCGTGAAGATTCGTGTGTAAAGTACGACCCATTCCCTCGATCACCACGAGATCGACATTATGCTTCACCATCGCAAGACACAAGTCCAAATTCAGTCGACTGGAAATTCAAATTGTTTACAAATGGATTAATAGATTTAAATAAATTCGATGAAAACGAAATTCAGTATATTCAGTACACTGAGAAAAAGGCTTGGTTAAAACTACCAAGAACTTGGTTAAAAATGTTACCAATAAAACTTGGTAGACTCAACCAAATTATCGGTTAACATGAGTTAACGAGTTGCTTAAACAATAACTTGGTTGCACCCAAAGTTGTAAATCCCCATTAATTCATGAGATATAGTTTACAGTACAATTAGTTTTGTAATTATGATTTCATAATAATAACATGTAGTGATTATAAAATAGAGTGTAAACATTTGAATAGCTGAAAAAAATACTAATTTTTGCTTTAATATTGCAAGAAATAGTGGAAAAAATGGAAGAAATAAGTGATGCATTACTTATTTTTCTCCATTTTTTCAAAAGGGTTACCGTGAATTTTTATTGAAAAATAATAATTTTTGCAGCCATTCCAAAGTTTGATGATCGTATTACAATCACTACATGTTATTATTATAAAATCATAATTATAGAGCTGATCGTATCATTATTATTTCTATAAGTATTAGGCATTTACAACTCTGGTTGCATATATCAAATTTTTCTTGATACATTTTTTAACCAAAATCTTAGTAAGCCCAACCAAGCTATTTTCTCAGTGTACATTCAATAAATTCAATAAATATGAAATTATATAAATTCAATAAATTCAATAATCATGAAATTATATAAATTCAATAAATTCATTAAATGTGAAATAAATACAACAATTGCAGATGTAATTAAATTTACCTAAGGTCTAAACATGGCCCGGCTTGAGCAGTCTCCATAGGAATTAATCTTTTTTCCTTAAGAGCTCGTTTTATCACTCTACAGACTTTAGCAGCATCCCGAAGCGTTACGACCAATTCGGGATAAGTGACGTCGTTTAGAGCTGGCATCGAGTTGGCACATAATATTACCTGCATTGAAAACATAGAGTGAGTTTTATTACATAAGGATTTAGATAAATTTGCGACTTAGATAAATTTGGTAGCACGACTATATAATATACTTTAATGAGCTTCTACTCTACAAATAATCTTAAGTATTTTTTAGTTAGTGAAGTTCGATTACTTAATTATTTTGGGTTTTTTTCCCTTTAATATCATTCCATATAAAGAGCGGGTCTCTTAATCAACATTTGTAGGGTTTTACTTTGACACGGATTAATATTATTCATTTGTCTTGAAATACTTTGTCGAAAACATATTTTATTGTAAGACATTTTTTCGCGAAATCGATAGTTGAGGAGCCTCAAATTTGGGATTTTGGTCAATTTAGCAACGGGAAAACAAAAAATAAATTAAACAAAAGTCTTCTTAACGTGACATTATCGCGAATCTTCGTTAATTATATCTTTTGTTCCCAAAGAATTTTGATATTAAACGAATCCTCAAATACTGCCTCGTGAACCGCCAATGACTTAATTTTTAATATATCATTGAGGAAGAATTAAAAAAGCAATTACAAAAAGTTGAACGCTCGAATTGCTTTTTTTTAAACACAGACGTTTAGAAAATTGTTCAGTGAGATTTGGAGCATGTTTAATAGTAAAATTTTGCTCACTTTTGTTCCACGTTGCAGCAAATCTCGTGCAAACGGTAGAATCCCAAGAACTATGTCAACCCCGCTGTTGTCAACGAAAATAGCAGCACATTTGTGCGGTGGGCCATTCTGCAATCGCTCTGTCCATTCGTCCAAGTTATCTTCCAGCCACGGTCTACCTGATCGTAGATACCGAAGTTGCCATTTAATCCCAATAACGAGTTGATTAATTGTGTTTTATGTCGATTAAATGATTAGTTAGTTACCAGGAATCTTGGCTTGAGCCTCTTCGAAATGGAAATCTGTAGTTTCCATAAGTGTAGCGACTTCTTTGGCTCCCCAATCGAACATATTTCCAGCAAGAACGCCCATTACCAGAGCTTTTATTTTTTCCGCACCTTGCAATTGATCGAGAACGATTATTCGATCTTTCAAGTGAAATAGAGCTTCCTCATTTTCCTTCTTCTTTTGCTATCGATCGAATAGCATAATTTATGATTAACAATCTAAGAGTGAATAACTTTTCAAGCGGCGAACGAATTGAGAAGTTACTTACTTGCAAATATGGATCTGGAAAATCGAATTCCTTCATGCAATGCTCGATCGTATCAAGTAATGTTCGAACAGTCAAAGTTCCGTACGCGCTGCAAGGAAATCATTTTTTTTCAAAATTGAAGTAAATTCATTTCAATCATTCTAAGATTCTCTTCATTTATTCATGGTTAACAGAAATAAATTGTGTATTGATTCAGAAATATATCTAGAATTCAGAATTATTCTTTTTTTTTATGGAAAAGAGGCTTAACCATTGAAGGGTTAAAAATTACCTTCATTTTATAAGGTCTTGCGCATAACAGGATGATTTTCTATTTTTAATTAGAATCGCCAAGTTTTGTATTGATGTGACAAAATAACGTAATATTTACATACTTCACTCATTGCTGGCATATTTTTTTACGAATTTTTACATTTCTGAGCGCAAAAACTGAATATTCTAATCTAATATAAAAAAATTATAATCCAAATCCTAGAATAGAATAGATTACAAATGGAATAGCAAACTTAAAGAAAGTTTCCACCAGCATTTTCTAACTTGCAGTAAATTTTTGTAAACAGAGACACAAGAACTAAAAATAATTTCTTTATCAACATAAAATGTTAAAAATTAGCATAAAAAATGTATTATCTTGAATTCGACGCAAATATGGGAAAATATTGAAGCTACGAGCATCGCTCCATTTACAAAGGCTGCAGATGAAGATAGTGCAGTCGGTTTACATATTTTTCCTTGAGTTTGCTGGCATATTTTATACAAATTTTTACAATTTTCTAACCTAATAATAAAAAAAAATTATAATCCAAATCCTAGAATAGAATAGATGATAAATGAAACAGCAAACTTGAAAATCGTTTCTACCAGCATTTTCTAACTTGCAGTAAATTTTTGTAAACAGAGGCACACGAATTAAAAATAATTTCTTTATCAACATAAAATGTTAAAAATTAGCATAAAAAATGTATTATCTTGAATTCGACGCAAATATGGGAAAATATTGAAGCTACGAGCATCGCTCCATTTACAAAGGCTGCAGATGAAGATAGTGCAGTCAGTTTACATATTTTTCCTTGAGTTTGCTGGCATATTTTATACAAATTTTTACATTTTTCTAACCTAATAATAAAAAAAAATTATAATCCAAATCCTAGAATAGAATAGATGATAAATGGACCAGCAAACTTGAAAATCGTTTCCGTCAGCATTTTCTAACTTGCAGTAAATTTTTGTAAACAGAGGCACAAGAACTAAAAATAATTTCTTTATCAACAAAAAATGTTGAAAATTAGCATAAAAAATGTATTATCTTGAATTCGACGCAAATATGGGAAAATATTGAAGCTACGAGCATCGCTCCACTTACAAAGGCTGCAGATGAAGATAGTGCAGTCGGTTTACATATTTTTCCTTGAGTTTGCTGGCATATTTTATACAAATTTTTAGATTTTTCTAGCCTAATAATTAAAAAAAATTATAATCCAAATCCTAGAATAGAATAGATTATAAATGGAACAGCAAACTTGAAAATCGTTTCCACCAGCATTTTCGAACTTGCAGTAAATTTTTGTAAACAGAGGCACAAGAACTAAAAATAATTTCTTTATCAACAAAAAATGTTGAAAATTAGCATAAAAAATGTATTATCTCGAATTCGACGCAAATATGGGAAAATATTGAGGCTACGAACATCGCTCCACTTACAAAGGCTGCAGATGAAGATAGTGCAGTCGGTTTACATATTTTTCCTTGAGTTTGCTCGCTCTGTCTTTGGCAGTCGGGCTTTGTGGTTGACTGAGAATAGCTCGTGCAATAAATTTGTCAACAGACTCCTCGAAACACTGAAGCCAATAATCCCTGCAAGCCAAACAAAATAATTCGTGATTGCAGCTGTTTAGTTTGCACAGTAATGTACGTCATCATACAGATAAGATATTGTGGTACCTGGCTTCCTTGTCCTGGGCAAGATCCGTGGTATCTGGATTGTATGAGGCTGGATCTTTCAGCAGAGGACAAAATGTCACCGCGTTTTCGGCTCTATCGATCTCTAATTGATCGATATCGATCCCAAGATCTGTTGCGATCGGATTTTTGAATCCCGATGAACCGGCGTAGTTTTCCAGCCAACTGTATTGATCCGATTGTTCGGCTCCGTAGAGAAATGCTCCGATAGCACCGAGATATCCTTCGTGTCGAAGAAACAGCGGCTTTACCTTACCCTACATAAATATCGAAAATTATCCATGGAAAATCGCTCGATTTTACACCCTTTTTAAGAAAAACCGAGTGACTTAAAATCGGTGATGAAAAACTATTTTTTTTAATCGAACTATTGCTTAAAAAAAAAAACTTTTACTGACACCTGATAAAATGCACAACAAATGCAATTTAGTACATCAATATAAGGCATCAGAATGCATCGAGAAAAAAAATATACAAACTTTTTTTATTTATCAGAACTTTCAGATTAAAACATTGGATGGATTATTTTATTATTGTTTTAAGTGAACCTTATTATTCAGTCATTTGTATAAACGAAGGATCCTTTGAGACATTTTAATTAATAATTTTGTCTTTTGTCCCAAGCTGAATGGAAAATTCTATAATTGCTCAATCTTCAATTATATAAAGTATAAATGCAAATACTTTTTAATTCATAGTTTCAACTATAAAAAAATTTCTTTTTTGGTGACAAAGTCAACATATCCGGTTCGAATTATTATCTATCCTTACGTTTGACCAGTACTTGATGGAAAAAGATATCGTGTGCATCGACAGCGGATGATTTCGCAAGAAATATCCACCAAAGTAAACCTTATCCATGTTGTGAAGCGAAGCGTAAAGACTAGCGATTTGTCCAATGTCGTTGCTTATAGTGAATAGTAAGCTTCTTGCTATATCCGCTTCATTAAAAGTTTGCGAACCTGAAGGCAACGATTTTTCTGTATTAATTACTGTCGCGTTTCAGACAAGGATTATCATAATATACAGCATAAATAAACGAATATCATTGAATATAATACATATCGAATCATACCTGATATACTGTTAGAAGCCATTGCTTTTCCGAAAGACGATGCTATTATGTCGCCTGATAATCCTTGTGACGCATAATCCCCGCCGTAAATATCTTTTACCAACATATCGATGTTTCGATGATCTCCTCGCTCTGCCAGATCCAATAATTCGTCGAAGCCCTGTATAATAATTTGAATATGTTAAATAATTTGAATTCTGAATTAATAATTTAAAAAAAGGCTGAAGGACCTCGGTCGATGGCCAATTGGCAATATATGTATGTATATAATGTACAATGTTCATAGAAAAAAAAAAAAAGGAAAAAAGAAAAAAAAATGTAAATAATTATAATATGTATAATAATTATATTGTCAATAAAACACGTTTACTATTACTACTAATTTAAAAAAAGTAGAACCTTGCACATTGCTTCTTCATTATTTTTCGCTTTTTACAAAGCTACCTCTACAAGGAAGTATGTTATAATTTTGGCTTCCTCACAGAGGAAGTTTTGTAAAAAGCGAAAAATAATGAGGAAGCAACGTGCAAGATTCTACTTTGCATCCTTGTTTTAATTAGATAAATAAACATGCTGTGAATTCGCTTTTTCTATTTCGTTATTCCGTTATTTCGTTATTATTAGAGCGTTTCCGAAAGTGAATGTGATCACGTATATTTTTTAAAATAATTCAACATTCCATAAAATCAAAAATTTCATACCGTTCGTCACTAAATTATACATATATAATGGCTGAATATTGTTTTATTTATATACAAAATTTGAGCTCGCTATCTCAAGTTTTGCAAAAGTTACAATAGAGCGATAATGTGAATTTTTTGAAAAATTCAAAATTCCATAAAATTTGAACCACTTTACCGATTCGAGCCAAATTCAATACCAAACATCATTGTGTGCACCTGCTCTTATAATCAACTATTTAGCAAAATAGACTAAATTTTACGAAAGTTAGAGCGCGCACCTCCTTTTTTCAAAAAATTAAAAACGGTATTAAATCGAAATTTTTGCACACATTTTGTCGAAAATTGCTACAGTTGAAGAGAGTCTGCTGCTACACTTGTGTGCCAAATTTGAGCTCGATATACAAAACGGTTCTTGAGCTATCGGCGTTCGAATTTTATTGAATATATACGGACATTTTTTCTAGATCACTTTTCTGGACGTTTTGGACAATTCTAAGTGTCCTGACATAAAAATCTCGAAATTTTTTTTTATTTTTCATGAAAACAAAGCTCCTCTATGAGGAAGCAAAAAAAATTAAAGAAATTTTCCAAATACGTTAAATGATAAATCAAGCAGATTTGGATAATAAAAAGTACGGATTTCAGCATTGATTTAACGCACCTTTGCTTTGGTCAATAATGATCCCAGTCCCCAGAATGTACCACCGCCGGTTGCTGTGCCGCCGACTCTTTCGAATTCTTCCTCGGACTCGACTTTTAAAATACTGACGCCACTTCCGATATTCACCAACAGATATGGGAATATATTTGGATCGGCTTTGCGAAATTTGTACTCTGGATCTGCATGTCTCTCAAATTCAAACGCCTCGCAAGAGATATTCTTAAGCAAGAAATTGCAACCCTTTATGAGACAACAAATCTCATCCTCTTTGTCGACTCTGAAAATTTGTAACATTAAGTAAAATCTCATAAAGCAAAATTGAGTATTTTCACGATTTAATCATTATGGATTAGTACAGGATAATATTATTTATTGTAAGTAAATGATTTCTCTACACTATTCATAACTATAGTGAAAATATAAAATTAATTTATTTCTGCATCAGAGATGGTTATTTTATTTAGTGTTAAGAATGATTTTTTATTTCGATGTTGCTCATCTCTGATAGCAACTTTCAGGAAATGAAACAGCAGAAAATGCTTAGTGCTGATAATTTTAAGACAATATTTTCATGATGATGAATCTTTGTGCCCAAAAAATATTATTATTTATTGTAAATTCATGATTTTTAAAAATTATTCCTAATTATTGCAAAAATATGAAACCACTTTATTTTTTTAACATAAGTAGAAATAGTAACATATTCAACAAGAATTTGGAAAGTTTTTTTTATTACAATGTTGCTCATCTCTGATAGCAACTTTCAGGAAATAAAATAGCAGAAAATTCTTTGTGCTGATAATTTTAAATCAATATTTTCATGATGATGAATCATTGTGCCTAAAAAATATTATTATTTATTGTAAATTCATGATTTTTTAAAATTATTCCTAATTGTTGCAAAAATATAAAACTACTTTATTTTTTTAACATAAGTAGAGATAGTAACATATTCAACAAGAATTTGGAAAGTTTTTTTTATTACAATGTTGTTCATCTCTGACAGCAAATTCCAGGAAATAAAATTGCAGAAAATGCTTAATGCTGATAATTTTAAGTCAATATTTTCATGATGATAAATCATTGTGCCTAAAAAAATATTATTATTTATTGTAAATTCATGATTGTTAAAAATTATTCCTAATTATAGCAAAAATATAAAACTACTTAATTTTTTTAACATAAGTAGAGATAGTAACATATTCAACAAGAATTTGGAAAGTTTTTTTTATTACAATGTTGCTCATCTTTGATAGCAACTTCCAGGAAATAAAATAGCAGAAAATACTTAGTGCTGATAATTTGAAGACAATATTTTCATGATGATGAATCATTGTGCCTAAAAAATATTATTATTTATTGTAAATTCATGATTTTTAAAAATTATTCCTAATTATAGCAAAAATATGAAACTACTTAATTTTTTTAACACAAGTAGAGATAGTAACTCAATCAACAAGAATTTGGAAAGTTTTTTTTATTACAATGTTGCTCATCTCTGATAGCAACTCCGAGGAAATAAAATAGCAGAAAATGCTTTGTGCTGATAATTTTAAGTCAATATTTTCATGATGATGAATCTTTGTACCTAAAAAATATTATTTTTTATTGTAAATTCATGATTTTTAAAAATTATTCCTAATTATTGCAAAAATATGAAACTAATTTATTTTTTTGACATAAGTAGAGATAGTAACTCATTCAACAAGAATTTGACAAGTTTTTTTTATTACAATGTTGCTCATCTCTGATAGCAACTCCCAGGAAATAAAATAGCTGAAAATGCTTTGTGTTAATAATTTTAAGACAATATGTTCATGATGATGAATCATTGTGCCTAAAAAATATTATTATTTATTGTAAATTCATGATTTAAAAAAATTATTACTAATTATAGCAAAAATATGAAACTACTTTATTTTTTTAACATAAGTAGAGATAGTAACATATTCAACAAGAATTTGGAACGTTTTTTTTATTACAATGTTGCTCATCTCTGATAGCAACTTCCAGGAAATAAAATAGCAGAAAATGCTTTGTGCTGATAATTTTAAGTCAATATTTTCATGATGATGAATCATCGTGCCTAAAAAATATTATTATTTATTGTAAATTCATGATTTAAAAAAATTATTACTAATTATAGCAAAAATATGAAACTTCTTTATTTTTTTAACATAAGTAGAGATAGTAACATATTCAACAAGAATTTGGAAAGTTTTTTTTATTAGAATGAAAAAAAATAACAGAAAATGCTTTGTGCTGTTAATTTTAAGACAATATTTTCATGATGATGAATCATTGTGCCTAAAAAATATTATTATTTATTGTAAATTCATGATTTTTAAAAATTATTCCTAATTATAGCAAAAATATGAAACTACTTTATTTGTTTAACATAAGTAGAGATAGTAACATATTCAACAAGAATTTGGAAAGTTTCTTTTGTTACAATTGGATTCTAATTGCAATTCGCAAGAAATAATATTGCAGAAAATGCTTTTTGATGATCATTTTTAAAGGCGATATCATTTTTTAAAAGTATCAGAAGTAACTTTTGTAATCTGAAGCTAGACAGAGCTTATCCTTGTTTAGACTGTTGCGTAATTAGATTGCTCAACTTACTGTAGCCCCAACTTTCTCTGTATAGACGGTGCATACTTGTAAGCCCCACCCCCAGTGACTTTGATAGATTTTCCCTCGAATCGTTCCATATTCACCAAATTTTCCTTCACAAAATCCAGACAGTTTTCTATGTGTCTGGTTTCGAACTTGACAAAGTGAAGCCTGCTACCCTCAAATACTTTGTATGCTCTTTCTCCGCTGTTATCTCCGCCATCATTTCCGTATAATGCTTTTCGATAGCTTACAGTCGAGTAATAGGCAATTTTTGTTAGCGATAATCCTGCAAAATCATTAAATTTTTACAACTCTTTTCACATCCTAAAATTTACATTCATATTTTGTAGAATGAAATAACTAGAATTAAAATTCATTAAATCATTAAAAAATGGTTTATTTTTCTACTCTCGACTCTCATTACTAATAAGTACTTTCAATAATTCTATGAAGTATATTCCACATTATTTACAAAACTTTTCTAATGATATTATTATTATACATTTTTATTTTTGAATACATTAAACTATCTTTGTTTCTGTGAAAAAAAAAAATCTCGATTTATAGTTTTTGTAAAAACAGGAAAATAATTTTTCTTTTGTTTTTTTTTTTTTTTTTATTGTAAAAATTAGTTTTGCAACGGCAAAATATGAATTTTGGAAGCTGCAAATATGAGGAAAGGCCATAAATGTTGTGACGTTGATACGAGAATTATTGTCGTGCTTATCGTACGCATTAACCTGCAATGTCATTAGTAGAGTTCAATAACCGTGATTACAATTAGAATGCAGGAAAGTAAAGTTGTGAAAAACGTAAAACACAGGTAAAACTGACCTATGTCAATAGCGAATTTCTGTGCGTTCTTCAAGTTGGCAAATACTTCGACGGCCGGTGGTAACTTGATACTCTTTGGGTGAGACTGGGTGTCATCCGACTCTGCCATCTTCTGCATTTGTGAGAATATTAAATACTTATCACTTAAGCTTCGACCTATTATGCATGCCCGACGACATATCACATCCAAGTGCTTCCCCTCTACTGACTGGTAATTTGTAATTCATCAAATATCTCTGCCTCTATTATAACGCAATGGGCAATGGAACAGCTGTTTACTGTAGCTTGTCAAATAGTGTGATTTAAAAATGGCCGGTGATTGCCCCCACCTAATATCCGCGCATAACACGCGAAGATCCCAAGTAGTACAATTCAGAAAATTCTGCAAAGTAGAACTTTGCAAATTGATTCCTCATTTTTGTTTCATTTTGTATTAAACAATAGAAGAAGCTTTGTAAAAATCCAACACTAATGAGGAAGCAATTTGCAAAGTTGTACTTTACGGCCTCGTTTAAAAAAATTTTAAATGGCATTAGTTTTGAACCCCTTGACAGATTCTCGCCAGATTCGAACTGATGCTTAGTTAACCCACACTCTACTTGTGGACCAAATTTGAGCCCGATATCTTAAAAATTGCAGAAGTTAGAGCACGAACAAAAAATTCAAAATGCCATAAATTTTAAACCCCTTAACGGATTGACGTCAAATTCACTCCCAAACTTTATTTAATAACAGTCCACTTGTGGACCAAATTTGAGCCCGATATCTTAAATATTGCGAAAGTTAGAGCCCGAACAAAAAATGTAAAAAAATTGAAAAATGCCATAAATTGTGAACCCCTTAACGGATTGACACCAAATTTAATCCCAAACACTATTTGATAACAGTCCACTCCTGGTCCAAGTTTGAGCCGGATATCATAAAAATTGCGGGAGTTACAGCCCGAGCTAACATTCTCCAAAAAATTCAAAATGCCATAAATTTTGAACAACTTGATGGATTAACTTTTTATTTTTGAATACATTAAACTATCTTTGTTTCTGTGAAAAAAAAAAATCTCGATTTATAGGTTTTGTAAAAACAGGAAAATAATTTTTCTTTTGTTTTTTTTTTTTTTTTTTAATTGTAAAAATTAGTTTTGCAACGGCAAAATATGAATTTTGGAAGCTGCAAATATGAGGAAAGGCCATAAATGTTGTGACGTTGATACGAGAACAGCTGTTTACTGTAGCTTGTCAAATAGTGTGATTTAAAAATGGCCGGTGATTGCCCCCACTTAATATCCGCGCATAATGCGAAGATCCCAAGTAGTACAATTCAGAAAATTTTGCAAAGTAGAACTTTGCAAATTGATTCCTCATTTTTGTTTCACTTTTTACAAACATAGAAGAAGCATTTTAAAAATCATTTGTAAAAAGGATTTGTAAAAATCCAACAATAATGAGGAAGCAATTTGCAAAGTTCTACTTTACAGCCTTGTTTAAAAAAATTTTAAATAGCATTAGTTTTGAACCCCTTGACAGATTCTCGCCAGATTCGAACTGATGCTTAGTTTACCCACACTCTACTTGTGGACCAAATTTGAGCCCGATATCTTAAAAATTGCGGAAGTTAGAGCACGAACAAAAAATTCAAAATGCCATAAATTTTAAACCCCTTAACGGATTGACGTCAAATTCACTCCCAAACTTTATTTAATAACAGTCCACTTGTGGACCAAATTTGAGCCCGATATCTTAAAAATTGCGAAAGTTAGAGCCCGAACAAAAAATGTAAAAAAATTGAAAAATGCCATAAATTGTGAACCCCTTAACGGATTGACACCAAATTTAATCCCAAACACTATTTGATAACAGTCCACAACTGGTCCAAGTTTGAGCCGGATATCATAAAAATTGCGGGAGTTACAGCCCGAGCTAACATTCTCCAAAAAATTCAAAATGCCATAAATTTTGAACAACTTGATGGATTAACTTTTTATTTTTGAATACATTAAACTATCTTTGTTTCTGTGAAAAAAAAAATCTCGATTTATAGGTTTTGTAAAAACAGGAAAATAATTTTTCTTTTGTTTTTTTTTTTTTTTTTTTTAATTGTAAAAATTAGTTTTGCAACGGCAAAATATGAATTTTGGAAGCTGCAAATATGAGGAAAGGCCATAAATGTTGTGACGTTGATACGAGAACAGCTGTTTACTGTAGCTTGTCAAATAGTGTGATTTAAAAATGGCCGGTGATTGCCCCCACTTAATATCCGCGCATAACACGCGAAGATCCCAAGTAGTACAATTCAGAAAATTCTGCAAAGTAGAACTTTGCAAATTGATTCCTCATTTTTGTTTCACTTTTTACAAACATAGAAGAAGCATTTTAAAAATCATTTGTAAAAAGCATTTGTAAAAATCCAACAATAATGAGGAAGCAATTTGCAAAGTTGTACTTTACAGCCTCGTTTAAAAAAATTTTAAATAGCATTAGTTTTGAACCCCTTGACAGATTCTCGCCAGATTCGAACTGATGCTTAGTTTACCCACACTCTACTTGTGGACCAAATTTGAGCCCGATATCTTAAAAATTGCGGAAGTTAGAGCACGAACAAAAAATTCAAAATGCCATAAATTTTAAACCCCTTAACGGATTGACGTCAAATTCACTCCCAAACTTTATTTAATAACAGTCCACTTGTGGACCAAATTTGAGCCCGATATCTTAAATATTGCGAAAGTTAGAGCCCGAACAAAAAATGTAAAAAAATTGAAAAATGCCATAAATTGTGAACCCCTTAACGGATTGACACCAAATTTAATCCCAAACACTATTTGATAACAGTCCACAACTGGTCCAAGTTTGAGCCGGATATCATAAAAATTGCGGGAGTTAGAGCACGAGCTGACATTCTCCAAAAAATTCAAAATGCCATAAATTTTGAACAACTTGGTGGATTAACTCCAAATTCAATCCCATAACTTGTTTAACGACAGTTTACTCGTGGTTCAAATTTAAGCCCGATATCTTAAAAATTACGACGGCTATCGTGCTAACAAAAAATTGTGCACATACGCACACACATACAGACATTTTTTCTAAACCACTTTTCTCGATATTTTAGACCATTCTGAGTGTCCTGACATGAAAATCTCGAAAAAAAAAAAATGTTTCACGAAAACAAAGCTTCCTCTATGAGGAAGCAAAAGCAGAACCTTGCACATTGCTTCCTCATTATTTTTCGCTTTTTTACAAAGCTACCTCTATGCAGAGTTGTAAATCCCCATTAATTCATGAGATATAGTTTACAGTACAATTTGTTTTGTAATCATGATTTCATAATAATAATATGTAGTGATTATAAAATAGAGTGTAAACATTTGAATAGCTGTGAAAAATACTAATTTTCGCTTTAATATTGCTAGAAATAGTGGAAAAAATGGAAGAAATAAGTAATGCATTACTTTCTTAATGCATTACTTATTTTTTTCCATTTTTTCAAAAGGATTGCCGTGAATTTTTATTGGAAATAATAATTTTTGCAGCCATTACAAAGTTTAATCATCGTATTACAATCGCTACACGTTATTATTATAAAATCATAATTACAGAGCTGATCGTATCATCATCATTATTTCTATAAGTATTAGGCATTTACAACTCTGCCTCTATAAGCAAGTATGTTATTCAATTTTGGCTTCCTCATAGAGGAAGCTTTGTAAAAAGTGAAAAATAATGAGGAAGCAATGAGCAAGGTTCTGCTTTGCATCCTTGTTTTAATTAGATAAATAAACATGTTGTGAATTCGCTTTTTTTATTTCGATATTCCGTTATTTTGTTATTATTAGAGCGTTTCCGAAAGTAAATGTGATAACGTATATTTTAAAAAATAATTCAACATTCCATAAAATCAAAAATTTCGTACCGTTCGTCACTAAATTATACATATATAATGGCTGAATATTGTTTCATTTATGTACAAAATTTGAGCTCGCTATCTCAAGTTTTACAAAAGTTACAATAGAGCGATAATGTAAATTTTTTGAAAAATTAACAATTCTATAAAGTCTAAACCACTTTACCGATTCGAGCCAAATTCAATACGAAACAACATTGAATACACCTGCTCTTATAACCAACTGTTTAGCAAAATAGATTAAATTTTACGAAAGTTAGAGCGACCACCTCCTTTTTCAAAAAATTCAAAACGGCATAAAATCGAAATTTTCGCACCGATTTTGTCGAAAATTGCTAGATACGGAAATTTTTTCTAGATAACTTTGCTGGACGTTTTGGACGATTCTAAGTATCCTGACATAAAAATCTCGACAATTTTTTTTTTCATGAAAACAAAGCTTCATTTTAATGAAAAATGTACTATTAATAATATTATTCCTACGATCGTATATTTCTATTATTAAATTTAATACAAAAATGATATCCTTTATAATAATATCAAGGGATATGGAAGAAACAAATAGGGTTTCGATCATAAATTTATTTATGAGGACATCTGTCTTCGTCAAAATTAACGAGTTTATATGATGCGAAAAAGATGACAAAAAAAATGTAAACTATTTATATCCGAGATAAATTTCAGAAAAACAGTCGCAAGTAACAAATTAAAGTTCATAAAAAAATAAATACACTTTTTATTAAATATATGATTTTTTGCGTAACATAATTGAATGAATTTATTGTCCTTCAATTTACTTAAAAATGTTCACTGTGGAAGTCGAATATTTAAGCTGAAAAAGAAATAGTTTCTATACGAAAGTGCATGACATTGATCAGATTTTATTGCATCAATATTTGATTACCACAATGCCCATTTTTTAAATCACCATGACTAAAAATTTCATAAAGCGTTTAGCGGATTTACATTTCCATTTAACCTTCGTATTCCTGGCAACGAGATGCTTTAAACCGCGGTCGGATATGACTGATCCATTATTACAGTTTTCAGTAAAAAAAACAATGTGTTATTGACGTAATGGCAACTATAAACTGGGCGTTAAGATGGAAAAGACAAAACAATGAGTATTCATGAATTGTTACCGCGTATTTTATTTGTATAAAATATGTACATATATCTTAATCACAGTTACCCGCGTAACTTTGAGCGATCGTTACGACATAAGTACACAATTCGTTTCGTACACTCATTCACGTTAAATATGGACTAAAATATGATGTCATGATTTTTTCCATCATTAATTAAATGTCATTGACATTATTGTGATCATGATGTGAAAAACCGACGGCATTGCCAAATTATTCCTTTTCTACTTCTTATGACGTTTAGTCAAATTTTCAAAGCAAAATCATCCTAAACTATCGATTAGGATAATTTCGTAATTTATTTTTATGCCAATTCACACAAAATAGTAAGAATTCAGTGGAATTCTTACTATTCGTTGATCGGTAAAACAGATTTTTAAAAAAGAACGTCTTCGGTGTTTCACATCACCCAAAAATTACGTTTTTTTCGCCTCCATTGACAAGATCGGTTCACCTTTTTAATTCAATTCTACGTATTTACAGAGTATGTATATACTTTCGTTATGGATGTTTTTTTAAAACTTCCTCAGCATTACGAAATCGATGATACAACGTTATTTCTAATTGTACAACATTTGTTATGTTATTGTAATCATAGAGAACGGAGGAAAGTGTACCGAAAGCTATGAATGCAAGATTTATTTACGTCTGTAAAAATGATCTCATGATTTCTCTTTTCCATTGAAGCTAAAAAAATGTATGAAATTACATTAACTTGGAAGACGAAATCGATGTTTCATAATCGTTTTCGAGCCGATTTGCTGAGGAAATTACTTTAAAGTAACAATTCTTAAGCCTTGCTCAAGAAATTACGATAAAAGTAACCATTTTGTCAGTCTAGGAATGTTTACAAAATAATGTATGTTTAAAGATATAAAAACTCGAGTTTTTTTATGTACAAATTTGATTTCGACTAGGTCGAAGTTCTTTTGTAACTTATGTCTACAGACTATGTTTCATGGTATTTGGTAATCGTTCCTCAGTGTAATTCTCAAAATTACTATTCTGAATCATTGTTGCTTATTCAAACGATTGAGAGTAAATTAACAACCGTAGGCCACGATTTACGCGGCTTTGGCGGTTTTTACTTTACTCTGCAAAGGAAGCAACTTAAATTTCGTACTCTGTAGCAAATTGTACGATCCGTAAGAGCAGAATCTGTGAGATACGAAAGGAATGTAGAAAGCTCGGAAGAATGGATGTGACCTGTAAAATTAATAAATAAAAATTAGTAATTAAGTAATGAAAAAAATACTTGGCAGTGCATTTTTTCAAGCTACACATGGGTGCTATTGGCTTCGTGCGTGACCTTCATTCGCGGCCATTTTGGCCAGCCAGCGTTCAAAGCGGCGAAATTGTGCAACAGTTGATAAAAAATTATCACAGTAAAGCATGCTAGCGTACGTTAATTAACGATATTATTTATATTTCTTTAATAAATCGACACTATGAGTGCGCCAAAAGGGAAGGCCTCAATGCCGTGTTGCGTCGTGAATTGTAAAAACACTTCTGTAAATTCACCGGGTGTACATTTCTACAGTTTCCCTACAGGAAAGATCCAAGTTTTCAAGCAGAAAAGGCGCGAGGACTGGATTGCCTCCGTTAAACGAAAAAAAAAGTTTCAGAGTTACTGTACGAACTAAATGTTCTCTAATCAATAAAAAGTTATAGACTACAATACTGTTACTAGGATTGAAACTTTACAATACTTATTTCCAATTTCACCTTGTACGGTATAGTAGTGGAAGTGTCACTGACGTTTGGCGAATAACGCTGCACTTTATTAAGATACGTTTGTCTGAATCTGTTAACTCCTCCACTCAACGCACATAGCATACAGATAACGCCTTTCCTTTTATAATACCATGTGGATTAAAATCAATTGCATGCGTTATCGCCTTGAATCCCGTTCTGATTATCAATTCCATCTTTCAATGCCGTTTTAATGCTGCTGTCAGCTGTCATAAACATAAACACCGGCGAAAAGTGCAGACGACACCGGGCACACGAAAATTTATGTACCCTTTTTACGAAATAAATCGTAATAACAAAAAGCTATTACCATAACCAAAATTACAAAATAAATAAATTAAACAACCTATTTTTTATTTATAACAATACTTTTCAGTTGTTCATTTAGTATAATCGGAAAATCTTCTGTAAACTATATTCTACCATAAGAATCAATGCTTTTTTTATATCAACTGTTGCCGAGGTGTGCCACAAGCGGCGCTGGCATCTTAACGCACTAAGCCAATTGGAAAGAAAATTTTACCTGGATGTGTCTAGGAAGGAAGAAGCTTTTATAAGTGAAAGGTGATCCGGTCGGCGAGAATAGTTTGGTTCTAATGGTGTTTCGGTTTCCAAGTCTAAGTCCAGAACAAAATGACATCGCTCAACGTCGATCTGAAAATATTACAAGAAACGAATTGTCAAATTATCATCAACAATATCATTGTTATTCAGATTTAAGGAAACTTACGTAGCGCGATAGCTCTTCTCTATTAAGATCATTAAAATGCGGTTGTACGATACTTGTTGCGTTCTCCTTGTCCGAAAATGACTGCGGAAGTTGCCCGCTGAATTCTGATTTCAAGTACTCAAGTTTCCAGCTGCGAAAAGAAAATTACATAAATATTAATAGCGGAAATCTGATTAAAATGCCGAAAATATGGTAATTAAAAAAAATTTAAGGTTGTATGTGACGGACTGTTTCGAAACTTTTGCGGTAGTTTATTTGATATTCGAAAAATACAGATTTATTTCGTCGGTCACAAAATCCGATGAAAGAAATATTCGTAGGACCTTGCAATAAATTTGGGCAAATTTTAGAGTCTGTAATTCTTGCCGGATAAAAAACCAAGAATGATTTCATTTATATTTAATTACGTTCTCGATGAACCTGAAAAAGGGGAAAAATTCAAATTTTAAGAAATGGCGGAGAAAAGAATGTTCTTTTCTAAGCAACTTTTTTTTTTTAATGTCCACCATTTCTTTAATTTTGTACATACAACTCCTTTTTTCAGATTCATCGACAATGTAATTGAATGAAAAATGAGGAAATTCTAAGTTTTATTTTACATAAATTAAAGGCTCCGAAATTCTCACGCATTTACGGCGAGGTTCTACGAACATTCTCATATATGTCTCGATCTTTATTTATTTTTACGAATAAAATTACCCTCAAAGTTTCCATAAGACCTGCTTAATATTTACTTTTTTTTTAAATCATAAACATTATTTTTCCCCACGCAGGAGAAAATATTTAAACATAAAAAACGATATTCTTGAAAACTCACTTATTCGAGGGAAAGAAGAAGCTGCCTGGGAATCGGTGCCATTCTTTGCCAACGCAGAAATTGATTTTCATTTCGGCGGGCACTTGTCCCTCCCATCCCAATTTATTGGCTTCTATCATTACCTCCATTGGTGCGTAGTAACCTTCGATGTTTAATCAGCGATAAGTATTTGCGAAGAATAATTTTTCATTGTTATTCATACCTTTGAAAAGTGCGAGCGATCGAGACAGCCCGAGCAATCCGCAAACCAGGATAGCACCGAACATAATGTGAGTAGTACTTTGTAAATAGTGATGAGTAAACGGCAACGGTTTGATATGCGTTCTCACGAAGAAGTACAATTTTTGTAAAACGTCCACACTTATAGCTCCAGCCAAGCAAATCATTGGATAAATTGGGAATAAAAATCGTTCTTCCTGTAAACCAATTTTTTTAAATATTCTATTTCTTATTAGCAAATTTTCTATTTTTCCTAATGTAATTAATTTATTATTTTATTTTCTTATATTATATATTTCATATATTATATATTATATTTTATTATATTATTTTATTTTCTAATGTAATTAATTTATATTTCGTTTCATTATTGTAACTAATTATTTTATATGCATTCGTAATACTATTTCTGAACTACTGATTTCTGAACTAAATATTCTTATTTCATTTCTTTAGAGAAAGAATCGTCCAGTCGCTGATTATTCAGTCGCACCGAATGTATATCCAATTTCTGCCATCTTGTATCCGCTCAACTAATCTTACTTTATTTCCACTTTCCTGCAGTTTCGCTGTCAAAACCCCCACTTAAAATCCTATTCACATCTTCTTTGTTGTTTCAAACTTTTTACCCGTCAGCCTTCTATCAATTTTCAAACAACTAACATGAATTAAATATATTCTAAGCGCTTAAGCTTAGTGTTTAAGTCTAATAGTTAAGTTTAATTACAATCGCATAATTGTCGTAAACGGGGACAATTATGAAGTTTAAAACATTCGTACTATAATAAATAATATCATCTTTCACTGTTTTCAATCAATTCGGCTATTAAAGAAATATTTTACGCGTGATAATTTGAAATATTGATTTTAATCATTAATCGAACCTAGTAAACATTAAATTTAAACTCACCTTGTGCGATTGGAAGAAAAATACGAGAATCCATAAGTAGAGCGGAGCGAGAGAGTACCAATAAGGCAAACAATATCGATTTCGAGGTCTTGCTGGCACAACCGCCCACATTAATAGCTGTAATGATGAATTAGTAATAACGATCTTTCAAAATAGAAAAATAGATACATTGATAAATATTCAAGCATCGAAAATTATATGCTTTTCTATTAAAGCAATAATTATGTTCGAATTATTGTTTTTGTCTGATAACTACAAATTTTATTGACTTGAAACTTTTATGGCGTTTTAACAAATTTTATTGAAATAATGCGATAAAAATATTGCGGTTTTTTAAAATTCTCTACTTTATTTTTTAAATGCAGATGAGTTTTATCTTAATGAAATTAAAATGTAGAATGCATTTCTGTTTGTAAAATGTATTCGGAATTTTTGGAGCAGAATTTTTTTTTAATGTGCTTAAAAGCAGCGATTTCGTTAAAGTAACAAATATACGACGTTGGCAGTGCAAAGAGTAGCTCAATCTATGTACTCACCAAGCCAAACGGAGCCAGCAAAGCTCCGATGAATACAAAGTTGAAATTTAGAAAACCGTTCATAAGATAAAAGCTGAAAGGCTCAGTCCCGTAGATATCAGGTCCATGATTGGTGAATACGTTGTAGAGTACGATATTCATTGGAGCAACGACTAATTTGCCATAATACATGGAGTCTATCCAAACCATCGGCAGCAAAATTGAGGCGCCTGATATTATAACCCATTTTATGAATTTACTCCACTCCTGTCGTCGTAGTAGCATTTCTAGGGCTATCGGAAGTCTGGTAATCAATGAAAGTATATCAAATTATTATATTGCCTTACTTTTATAGACTTATGGGTGAAAAAATACTTCTTTTACCCTAAAAGCGCTGCGAAAGGCCATCCCAATAGGGAAGAAATAGCCGTTGTAAAAATAGCTAGTTCGTATTTTCTTCCATACCACGCAGCGATTGCGACGGTACTCAAGTACCTGAAAGTTTTATAAAGTCATTATTTATCAAAGTAGATAAAAATCAATTTGTAAAAATTACCATCGACTTACATTGAGAATGAGGATGGCAAAAATGCTGCGCTAGAGATGTACATTCCCGAACTTGTAAGGAGAAATGCAAATGTCAGCCTAGCTATGTGTACTCCAAATTCTCTGCAAACGTTTCTGAAAACAATTTGTTGAGATTTAATATAAGAGACTCAATAAATTGAAAATTAAAATTTAAAATATTAGTAGCGAAATTTAAAAAAACTAACTGTGGACAACGATTTTTTATTACAAAATTATAGAATCAATTAAAAAGTTACCAAGAAAATACCGAATTTGTAAAGAGTAGAAAAAGCGTTAAGACACTGCTGCATCTTTCAATTCAATTTTCTTTATCATTTGTCGAAAATTATATTTTATTGGCTTTTATATCAATTTACGAAGAAAACTCACTTATAAAAGTAAACCTCTGCCAGGGCACAACCTACAGAGAGGAGACATCTAATAAAGTAGAAAACGAGAACTGGATTGGGCTCCAGCAGATAATAATACAATTTGGCTGGGACCATGTGTATCAAAAGATACGTATAAGATCTGAGTGCATATTCAGGGCTGTATTCCCATGTTTGCTGTCCTGTACCATACAGCAAATAGTGGCTCTAGAAATGGAAAAAAAGGATAAACGATTACTGATATGAAATTTGTATCATGCAACAAAAATTGAGCGACTGGAAAGTTAAACTTTGAAACACTTGAAAATTCCATGATATATATAAAGCAATTACAGATAAATCTGAATAAAATATGCAAAACATTAATTTAAGGATCCCTTCGATCTATGCGGCATGAAAAATTAATCCCTGTTTCGAAAATTGTTATATATTAAATTAAATACAAATAAATTTAAAAAATCAAGTTTTACAACAATTTTAATATTTTTAATTAATATTTGGACATAAGAATTCATTTTTTAATAAAATTTGTATTTTTAAACACTGTATTTTCTTTTAAATTTCTGTAGTTGGTGCTTTTCAAATATTGTAAATTATTTAAAATGTTGCTTTTTTATTACAGCTTTTTTTTTTCAAATTATGAGATTGTTACTTATTGATACCTATCAGCCTCCAGATATCTTAAAAATATTCCTCAATCCTCAAATTATTCACTCAGAAAAAATTCATAAATAAGTATTAATTTTTTATTCCCTTGACAGAGAAAAGTCCTTTATTCTCTTTCTCGCCACTCAAAAATTTGTCTCTATAAAGATCCAAACTTACAGGTTCCCAGTAATTGTATGTCTCATCGCAATCTGTGATATAGCTCCATATCGCAGAGCAAAATCTGACCAACAGAAGTAATTTCAATGCTGTATCGCCACCAGGATATATGAGGCTGATATCAGACGTTTCTTCATTCCTGAAATATTGTTAATTTTCGTACATTTAATTTTCACATTAAAATTTGACTATACTAAGAGTAAAATAATAATAATGATAACAACGGAGAGTGTGATAACAACACACGGCGGTTAGCCGGCATGGTCATGTGATAAAAATCATTACTTTTTTTTACTTTCATTCTTCATGGAACGATAATGATAATAATAATTATTATTGATACTTACTTTGATGCTTTTCTGCCATTGTTTTTCTTCTGGTCTTTTTTTATGTAAAATAACTGTCGATGACGTTGTCCTGGCGCCATGACAGCTGCTGCAAGCTGCTGTCAATACTGAGCTATCCACGAGAACAGCACAACTGGCAAATGCACTTGTATGTGACGCATGCGTCACTTCACGATTGTTTTACGCGGTTTATTCAAAAGACTGTATACATATTACAAAATAACCCTGGTGAAAATAACTTACTATGCGAAAACATCTTAAGGAGGTTGGAGCGTTGCACACTAGTCAAATGAGTGATAAATTTTTAAAAGCGTTTCTACAATTTGAGATGGTCTAATAATCTATTCCAAAGTGTTAATCACATAGCAGCATTAGTTCTTGATATTCAAATACATTCACAGCTGTCATATGAAGAGTAAATCGATCAATATCTCCAAATTTTCGTTGTCATGTTTTTTCATCCAGTTTTGTAAAAGGGTAAACCGTAATTTCAGTCCGATTATGACGAAACATAGCTCATTTTGATCAGTGGAAGATCCTTAATCGATTGACCGTCCGGATTTTCTATAATATCAGGCGTTCAAAAGTTACAGCCATTTGTATACTTGATGTTAGGTTATGATAGGATAAACAAACGGTTGTATCTTTTGAACTACTAATACGATTTAAAAAAAATAGACGGCCAATCGATAGAATATCTTTTAGTAAACAAAATGAGCTATTGGTCGTCATAATCGGACTGATATTACGGTTTACCCTTTTAAAAAACTGGATGAAAAAACATAATATCGGAAAATTGTAGATATTGATCGATTTATTGTTGATATCACAGCTGTGTATGTATTTGAATGTCAAGAACTAATGCTGCTATGTGATTAACCCCTTGGAACAGATTATTAAACCATCTAAAACTGTAGAAACGCTTTTAAAAATTTAGCACTGATTTGACTAGTGTGGAGCGCTCCAACCTCCTTAAGATGCAGTGATACTCACTTCGAAATTTTGAAAGCTATTTTCTTTCAAAATACTCGGCAGATAAAGCTCAGATTTTAACAGAATGTGCGGAAGTATGGCAGAATTGGGCTAAGCTTCGGACTCCTGGATCAAAACAGCCGTCTGGTCAGGAGAATTAAAAGAAAAATAGTGCGAGAGAGACAGACCTATAGGCGTTTAACATTGGGCGAAGAAATTCCAGCCGGTGTATCATTGCCTCTTAAGGTAGTTCTGTCGTTACGCCGGAGTCATAAATCTCAGAGTCTATGACATTAAAAAATAATCGAGAATCCTTCGAAATTGTCGTAATCAAATTAAAACGATTATTTGTCAATAGTTGATATGTTTAGTGCGGATTTGACTTCATTTTTACGATAATTAGGTTAGGAAACGTCATTTGGCCGGGTATCGTGCACTTTGACCTTGGTTCAATTAAACATTATTCCGGAGACGTCACCTTTTTTCATGATCCATCAATTCCTGAATGATTTGCGAATCTGTAGTACTGTTTATTTTTTCTCTATCTTTGATCGAAGTATGTTAATTTTCGATTTAAAGATCAATTTTTCCAGCCCTCCCGTTAGCGCCGTGTAAAAAGACCGATTTTCAAGTTTTAATTGTTCATTCAAATACTCGGTAAAAGCCTTCAAGATTTTGTGCAAGTAAAATTGAATAGCTAAATTACAACATGTCAAAACTTCATGCATATGAGTTTGGATTGCCTTCACGACAGAACTACCTTAAAACGAAACGGCAATAGTTTGACCTAAGCAACACAATTGATCGCGTTTCCATGGCGAGCGCATTGTTTGAAAAATGGACCTGGATCCCAAATACACGTTTGTCGAGGTTCCCGAAAAGGATTCCGCAAAAATATGCGACAAGAGCACCGAAGAATTATTAATAAAATGGTAATTTACAATTTTCGATATTAAATATATTTTATACTGGCGCTGATTTTTCTTAATTGCTGTTTTTTTATACTTTTTTTCAGGGGAGTAAATCTTTGTATTCAAGAGTATCTGTTCAACGAGCCGTTTCATCAGTATCACAAGTATCAATTAGCAGAGGTAATAAAACTCAAAAAAACCACCAAATAAAACTTTGATAGTAAAATTACAAGTTAAACAATTTTTAAATTATTTTTATTCCGCGATTTTATTCCATCATCGTTTTTTGCCATTTATAATTAGCAGATCCTAAAGATCTTTAATTTTTTATTCATTTTGTACCGCCTATTTAAAAACCATTGTAAAAAGCTAATAAACATGTCTCGATTTTTTTAAATACAGCAACAAACTTTATTTCATTTGATAATTTTCTTTCCAACAGGCATTTTTCAAAGATAAGATTGTAGGAAACTCTCTTAAGACTTATCAGAATCATTCGTGGGCCCCTCGAGGTAATAAAATAAATCCCTATATTGAAGATTGTAAATATCTACAACGACTAAATTAACTTTTTTAAACAGGTGTAGCAGCATCTTCGGTTGAGCTAAAACAGATTCCCTGTTCAGTTTTGAATATGTCTTTTTTTGATAAGCTGAAGAATCCGGAAAATAATGTAGTATATAATTCGGGATCAATGCGCAAAAGATTTGACATTGACATAAATGGCTTTTTAGTGGAAGACAATCTTCGAGGCGTGAGTAATATTTTAATTTTAATATATTCCTTAAATTTTTTTAAAATTCGGCACGTAATAACAAACGATTTCATATTTATTCCATCAATCATGAGACATAAAATTTATATTAAAAAAGCATTGTATTAATTATAGATGCTGTTGGACGACGAGTCGGACGAATATCTTCTGTACAAAGAGGGCGAAAGAGAAGAATTCATCTTCCGAATTTTTCAGATGCTTGTACTTGGCGGAGAACTTTGTCAATTTGAAGATGAACTTGAGCCTTATCTGCGTTGTACGAAAAATCTCTACAAGAATCTCATAAGGTTCATCGAACTTTTATTTTTTTTTGTTGTTATAATCTTTAAATTTTTCGTTAAATAGTTAATGAAAAATAATATAAAATTCCAGCGTTCAAAAACCTCAGGATTCCGAAGATTTATCAGTGAGCACGACGGTCTTTGAAGTAGTTGCAAAAGATCATTTGGATCATGCTTACTTTCCCTACAATCCTCAACATAAGCAAAACATCGCCTTTTTGCTGATAGACGGCAATCTTCGTAGGCTTAGAACCGTCAGCCACCACTTTGCAGGATATTTCGAATAATTCCTAAACAATTAAAATTTAATTAAAAAATTTATCGAATTATTAAATGAAATGGTAGAATTTAATGCTACTCATATTCATTGAATATTTATATAGACGATTTTCCAGTGGAAGAAAATCTTTGAAACGCAAGTGAGATCTTCACATAATTATATTCGTTGAAAAAATCATTTTTATTTGGCACTCACTATAAAACAATTTTATATTCATTTTTCCAAGCTGATTCGATGAGAATTTTAAAAAAATCCGCTTTATATTAGTACACGAAGTTTACTGATTACTTTTTTAAAATAATCTTTTGTCTTTTCGTCAAATAGTTAATTTTCAAAATCATGACTATAAGATTTTGATAAAAATACTAAATTTCCGATGCCTCAGAACTCCCAAGATTTAGTGAACGTAATAGTCTTTGAAGTTGTACAAAAAGATTATCTTGATTCTTTTGGATCATGCTTACTTTCCCTACAATCCTCAACATAAGCAAAACATCGCCTTTTTACTGATAGACGGCAATCTTCGTAGACTTAGAACCGTCAGCCACCACTTTGCAGGATATTTTGAATAATTGCTAAACAATTAAAATTTAATTTAAAAAATGATCGAATTATTAAATGAGATGGTAGAATTTAATGCTACTTATATTCATTGAATATTTATATAGACGATTTTCCAGTGGAAGAAAATCTTTGAAACGCAAGTGAGATCTTCACATAATTATATTCGTTGAAAAAATAATTTTTATTTGGCACTCACTATAAAACAATTTTATATTCATTTTTCCAAGCTGATTCGATGAGAATTTAAAAAAAAATCCGGTTTCTATTACTACACGGAGTTTATTGATTACTTTTTTAAAATAATCTTTTATCTTTCCGTCAAATAGTTAATTTTCAAAATCATGACTATAAGATTTTGATAAAAATACTAAATTTCCGATGCCTTAGAACTCCCAAGATTTAGTGAACATAATAGTCTTTGAAGTTGTACAAAAAGATTATCTTGATTCTTTTGGATCATGCTTACTTTCCCTACAATCCTCAACATAAGCAAAACATCGCCTTTTTACTGATAGACGGCAATCTTCGTAGACTTAGAACCGTCAGCCACCACTTTGCAGGATATTTTGAATAATTGCTAAACAATTAAAATTTAATTTAAAAAATGATCGAATTATTAAATGAGATGGTAGAATTTAATGCTACTTATATTCATTGAATATTTATATAGACGATTTTCCAGTGGAAGAAAATCTTTGAAACGCAAGTGAGATCTTCACATAATTATATTCGTTGAAAAAATAATTTTTATTTGGCACTCACTATAAAACAATTTTATATTCATTTTTCCAAGCTGATTCGATGAGAATTTAAAAAAAAATCCGGTTTCTATTACTACACGGAGTTTATTGATTACTTTTTTAAAATAATCTTTTATCTTTCCGTCAAATAGTTAATTTTCAAAATCATGACTATAAGATTTTGATAAAAATACTAAATTTCCGATGCCTTAGAACTCCCAAGATTTAGTGAACATAATAGTCTTTGAAGTTGTACAAAAAGATCATCTTGATTCATTTGAATCATGCTTACTTTCCCTACAATCCTCAACATAAGCAAAACATCGCCTTTTTGCTGATAGACGGCAATCTTCGTAGGCTTAGAACCGTCAGCCACCACTTTGCAGGATATTTTGAATAATTGCTAAACAATTAAAATTTAATTAAAAAAATTATCGAATTATTAAATGAGATGGTAGAATTTAATGCTACTCATATTCATTGAATATTTATATCGACGATTTTCCAGTGGAAGAAACGCAAGTGAGATCTTCACATAATTATGTTCGTTGAAAAAATCATTTTTATTTGGCACTCACTATAAAACAATTTTATGTTCATTTTTCCAAGCTGATTCGATGAGAATTTTAAAAAAATCCGCTTTATATTAGTACACGAAGTTTACTGATTACTTTTTTAAAATAATCTTTTGTCTTTTCGTCAAATAGTTAATTTTCAAAATCATGACTATAAGATTTTGATAAAAATACTAAATTTCCGATGCCTCAGAACTCCCAAGATTTAGTGAACGTAATAGTCTTTGAAGTTGTACAAAAAGATCATCTTGATTCATTTGAATCATGCTTACTTTCCCAACAATCCTCAACATAAGCAAAACATCGCCTTTTTACTGATAGACGGCAATCTTCGTAGACTTAGAACCGTCAGCCACCACTTTGCAGAATATTTTGAATAATTGCTAAACAATTAAAATTTAATTCAAAAATTTATCGAATTATTAAATGGAATGGTAGAGTTTAATGCTACTTATATTGATTGGATATTTATATAAACGATTTTCCAGTGGAAGAAAATCTTTGAAACGCAAGTGAGATCTTCACATAATTATATTCGTTGAAAAAATCATTTTTATTTGGCACTCACTATAAAACAATTTTATATTCATTTTTCCAAGCTGATTCGATGAGAATTTAAAAAAAAATCCGCTTTCTATTACTACACGGAGTTTATTGATTACTTTTTTAAAATAATCTTTTATCTTTTCGTCAAATAGTTAATTTTCAAAATCATGAGACTATAAGATTTTGATAAAAATACTAAATTTCCGATGCCTCAGAACTCCCAAGATTTAGTGAACGTAATAGTCTTTGAAGTTGTACAAAAAGATCATCTTGATTCATTTGAATCATGCTTACTTTCCCTACAATCCTCAACATAAGCAAAACATCGCCTTTTTGCTGATAGACGGCAATCTTCGTAGGCTTAGAACCGTCAGTCACCACTTTGCAGGATATTTTGAATAATTGCTAAGCAATTAAAAATTAATTAAAAAGTTTATCGAATTATTAAATGAGATGGTAGAATTTAATGCTACTTATATTCATTGAATATTTATATAGACGATTTTCCAGTGGAAGAAAATCTTTGAAACGCAAGTGAGATCTTCAACTAATTATATTCGTTGAAAAAATCATTTTTATTTGGCACTCACTATAAAACAATTATATATTCATTTTTCCAAGCTGATTCGATGAGAATTTTTAAAAATAATCTAAAGATTACTTTTTAAAAATAATCTTTTATCTTTTCGTCAAATAGTTAATTTTCAAAACCATGAGACTATAAGATTTTGATAAAAATACTAAATTTCCGATGCCTCTGAACTCCCAAGATTTAGTGAACGTAATAGTCTTTGAAGTTGTAGAAAAAAAATCATCTTGATGATCTTGAATAATAAAAACATCGCTTGTACGTTGATAAACAGCAATATTCTTGGGATTGGAAACATCAGTTTTGCAGGGTTTTTTTTGTAAAATTTCTAAGCAATCAGGATGTAATATATTAAATTTATTGAATTATTAAATGAGGTAGTAGGTCGTAGCTACTTATGTTGATTGTATGATCTGTTTTTTTTGCCAAATTCAACCTCAAAAAACCACACACGAGTGATACGTGATGTATTTATAACTTGAATCACTCAATGATATACAAATGGACAATAAAACATCATTCAGTAAAACGAGGCCAGAAACGTTTGTGCATTAGTACCTACAAGCTAGTGATTAACAATTAACTCCACAACTTTGAGTACAGAATAACAAAGGACCATAAATATATAATTCAAGAACATTTTTCGAGACTATTTTTTGTTCCTCCCTTCTTTCCCATTTTTATCATCTCACTGATTCATCAGTACCAGTATATATTATTTAAAGTCTACGCACTCGCACTTATTACACCAAAAGAATGCATTAATGAATGCATTAATTAAATAGAATAAATATACAGACAGTTAAAATCATAGGACGTTAAATAATAATGACTAAATTAAAAAATCTTGGCAATTTGATTAATGTTAGATAAGATAAATGCACCACCAATTCATCACAAATTGTTATGCGAGCGATTAATCACGACATGAATACAAATCGTAAAGTTATCCGACGTCCGTTTATCTAGAAAGCACCGAGCTGTGATATCACCCTAAAAATCACGAATCTTTCGTCGATCAATCGAAAATTAATATCTATGTTTAATATCTAGATGATTTTCTTATAGAGTCTTTCTGTAATATACAATACGTATTATACGATAATAGCGTTTAAGCCCGTTGGAGATTGATGAAGAATTAATATCGTTTGAGCTCAAGAGTTTGCTGATCGGTATCGAATTAGTAAAGTACATTCGATTAATCAAATACTCGTTAATTGGCACGTGGAATCGTTCTCGAGTTTCCCAAGTTATCACCGCAGATCACAGTTTGCCTCCGATATGCACGACGTACACGCGAAAGGACATTTTATTACTTCTCAATCGGTTTATGGGCGGTTGTCACGTGTAAAATGTTGCATTTCAACGAGAAATTCAGTCCTTGCAGTAACAGTATTTTCGCAAATGGAAAAAATCGTTTTCCACACATCGCGCTTGAGATCCGTATTTGTTTATTCTACTGACGAATTTAATCTGAAAAAAAAAAATCACCGGATAATCATTAGAGATTTTTTATAGACAATTTGGCGGTAGAAAACTGAAAAAATTAGGCAATTGTAAAGTACAATTATCATAGTTGGTTCATAACAGATGAATCACATATGGGGGATTCCACGGGACTTTCGCCACTCCCCAAAAAAAAAAATCTCAAATTTCATCTAAAAATCAGGTTCAGCGGTCTCTATTGATGGACCAAATTTCAAAATTCTAAAAAAATAGTTGACCGGAATATGCAAATTTTTTTGTTTTTTATCGTTTTTCATTTAATCTGTAATATCTCAGAAACTATTGATCGTATCGAAATCATTAAAAGACGAAAATGTGCATTTTTTTATGGCCAACAAGAAAAAAATATATTCAAAATTAATTGCTTAATTTCAGGTCACATTTTATGGAAGAAACAACAAAATTATTTTTTTTTATGGTTGGACTTCAGATTTTTTCATCGGACAAATTGTCTCGGAATCTTTGAGTGATCGCCGAATTTTGAATATTTTTTTTTTCATGGGATGGCCCAATGCAGTGACGTTACAGCAATTTGAATGTTTTTAATATATAAAAAAAATCCATATTCAAAATTAAAATTAATTAAAATGGTTGGACTTCAGATTTTTTCATCGGACAAATTGCCTCGGAATCTTTGAGTGATCGCCGAATTTTGAGTATTTTTTTTTTTCATGGGATGACCCAATGCTGTGAGGTTACAGCAATTTGAATGTTAAACATTGAGGTTACAGCATTGGGCCATCCCATGAAAAAAAAATACTCAAAATTCGGCGATCACTCAAAGATTCCGAGGCAATTTGTCCGATGAAAAAATCTGAAGTCCAACCATAAAAAAATAATAATTTTGTTGTTTTTTCCATAAAATGTGACCTGAAATTAAAAAATTAACTTTGAATATATTTTTTTTCTTGTTGGCAATAAAAAAATGCACATTTTCGTCTTTTAATGATTTCGATACGATCAATAGTTTCTTAGATATTACAGATTAAATGAAGAATGATAAAAAACGGAAAAATTTGCATATCCGGTGAAATATTTTTTTAGAATTTTGAAATTTGGTCCATCAATAGACACCATTGAATCTGATTTTTAGAAAAAATTTGAGATTTTTTTTTTTTCGGGGTGGCGAAAGTCCCGTGGAATCCCCCATATACATCCCTAACAAAAACTTCAATACGATTAGTATTTAAGAACTCGACGATAAGAGAAGACAAAAAAATTCGCTTTATATATTCTGGGAATATTGAGTTTGAATTATGATATTGCTATAAGGCTAATAATAAAATAGTTAAAAAATTTGCATTTCTTTTTATGAAAAGATTTTATGTTGATTTTTATGAACACTTTTTGCAATGCTGGGGAATATTTAAATCTCGTAGTTTTTGAATATGTTTACGTAGAAAGATTCTTTATTACAGATAAGGGATTTAAAAATGATTGACCAAAAAAATTGTAAAAAAATTTGTGTAATAATTATCGAAAGCGTTTTGAAAATTCAACATAATTTTATAAAAAATTGTATTTATTCTGAAGAACCAATTAATCCATTTCATAAGACATAAGAGGGAATTTATAAATAGGAAGAAAACTGCAAACACCCAGCTAACAGACTAAACAAATACTATCTTTTATAAGAGAAAAAAAAGTTTTCTCTACAATTGGTACAATTTAAGAATTTAATTCTAAATCTAAAAGTTTTCGATACTTTGCAATCTCGTTGATTTTTTCCAGCTTTCTCTTTTCGTGAAGTACTCAAATTCTAATGTAATTAAATTTTATTTTCCTTATCATTCTTAAGCTACGATAATTTTTCAATGGTTTACAAATTTGTGCAGTTTAACCACTGACTTCAGGGGAAGAAAATGATACACTTATATGTTTTTTTTCATAGACTGAAATTGCACTATAATTCGTTTTAACTGACCTCCATTCCGAATGTTTTCTGCTGCACGTCGTGAGTAAGGCTAGTTTCGAAGAGACCGCCACCAGGTTCCGTTTTAACTTTGACCTGATAAACCTCAGTCTTTAGTGCAGTTTTGGCACTGAAATCTCCAATAAAACCATCCTGGTCGCCAGATTTTTGGAAATTTAAGAGCCCTGACGAAAAAAATAGCGTTTACTTAACGTAAATTTTATTATTGTACTCTATTTTAGACTGGAATGTGTCGGTCAATGACATAATAATTAGTATATTACGATACAAGTGTGGAAAAAGTTTTTCTAATTAGTATTATATAAAATTTTACTTCACGAGGTGTGAAAACGTGAGGGATATAATATACTATTTTACATGACACTAGTTCATAGTCAACACAAAAGAAAGAGCTGTACATTCAAAATTATATAAATCACGAAATAACTATTTTTACACTTTCAAATGAGACGCGCGTTTATTAATTTTAATGACTTTGTGTGCGATATATATTTAAATCTCAATTACTTGCCCCGGAAAAGAAATTCAAAATTTTGAATATTTCAGGAGACTCAGTCGCGCTGGTCGAGTAAAAAAATTCGAAAACCGATTTTCAAAAAAAAAATGTATTTGTTGGCAATTATATTTATTTTTTCTCTAAGTGACCGACAGGAAGCGAGAAACGCTACTGGGTGTTACAAAATAAAATATTAAATTTACTATTGTTACTGTTAAAAAATAATTGGTAATTTATTTATTTATTTGTTAATTAATTTTTTATGACAGGAAAAAATATAATCTGGCTGTAATATTAATAATATCTTCTTAGTAGCAATTTCCAAATAATGACTATGAATTTCTCACCTTTAGTGGGAATCAGTTTCGACGCCCACAGGATTTTTTCCAGCTTCAGAACTTCGCAGATATTGCGATGCTCTTCGGTGTAACGATTTAAGAAACGAATGAAACTCTCTGCCGCAGCTATTACGGTAGGCTCGTCAATAGGAACTTCCTGCCAACTCATACAAGCACACCAGTGCGGCTCAATGAAGGCATCGGCACACGTTCGCTCCAATGGTATCTGATCCAGGCAAAATGGTTCATACGTGCATAATCATCTTAATATCACTGTTGATGTCATGCATTCTCCGAGGGAGAAATATACACTGTGTAAAGTTTTACCTTGTCGAACAAACTGATAGCTCGCTGTCTCGTATCACCCTCCTTTGGTGTATCGAGCTTCAGAATACTTTCCAATGTTTTGTGAACGTCGAACGGTGACGAAAGATGTCGAGTATTGTACACAAAGTTGGCGTAAGCTTTCGGATGAACTTGCTTAAACCATGGAGGAAATATGAAGGCGAAAAATGGCAAACGCTCCTCCTGCTTGCCTTGTAGAGTATTGCGGATTTCGGCGAATCTGAAAATGTTAATAATCTGTTAAGGGATCTTTCCAGTGTAAAAAAAAAAATAATCGATTTTTTTTCGTTCTATCAAAAACATCCTCTCAAATCTTTAAAGCGAAATTCGAAATACTTCGCTGGCATACTTTATGGACCTGGCATCGCCGATTAGTCGTAAGTACACAATTTAGGTATATGAAATTTCTACACTCGAAACTTTAAACGCGTTTTTCTCGAAACGACATTTTTCAAAACGGTGGACATTCTCCAGGGAACAGTTTTCAAGCGATCGTTTTCAAATTTTAGGAGAACATTCTTCACGCTACTCTCTACCGTGCTATGGAAGCATTTTTTTTTAATCTTCCCATTTTTTTAAAAGAAAAACTGTCGAAAAAACGGCTAAATTCGGTACTTTTTGTTCAAAACACCGCCATTTTATCAATTTTGATTTTAAAAAAAGCCTCCATAGCGCGATAGCCAATCGCATACTAATTAATAATCCTTTGGGTTTTTTTTTCAGATCAAATTTGTGATCCCTGGGATTTCCACCATGAGGCTATCTTTATTATCAACATTATTTTCAACAATTAAAAAAATATATTTAAACAATTAAAATCGTCTTATAAAAAATTATTTTCTGTCATTCATGATTACCTTAATATGTCATAAAATTTTTAGATTGATCGGCGTATAGTAACAGTCCGAAAAAAATAGCCTATTTTCACGATTTTTTTTTTTTAACGGAAAGATATCGTTAAATTCGAGTAGAAATTAAAAAGTGTCTTTGGGAAAAGTATGAAAAGCAATAACGTCTCGATAAAAACAAAAGTATTTCAATTAATGTATTCATATTTTTATTACGCTTGGCGTCTTTGATTTTTGTTCATAACAAACAAACAACTCTCTAAAATATATAAATATTACCTGTGTCCATGATCACTCATCAGTATCAATATGGTGTTGTTCAAATGACCAAATTCTTGCAAATCTTTAACCCACTTATGTAAATCTTCGTCGACTACGCCAATGTCATTGTACGAGTCGTGCGAAAGTTCACCGTGGAAGCCGAAGAGGAATTTCGGCTGATCGCGATATGTGTTGAAAATATTTTTCATGTAGTTCATCATGACCTGGACAAAGAAAGAAGTTAAGTGCGTTACAGATAAGTTTTAAAAAGAATTGTAATTGATTCTTCCATATTAAGTTTGCTAATATAGAATTAAGTACCCTTTAATTCAGAGTTACTGTTTTTAAAAATTTTAAATAGTTAATCAAACTATATATGCGAATAATGTAATAAGTATTAAGGGGTTTGATTATCCTCACCGGTTGAAAAATTAAGATTCCTAGTAGGAATCTTAATTCTTGGAATTTCCTATCATAAGCTAATTATTTTTGTTTAATAGTTATTTTTTTATATTAAATAATATATTATTAATAAAGTTAAAGTGGCCTCTTCTGAAATGCGCCGGGAAACGCATTTATACGTTTAGGTGTTCATATGAATTATAAAGGGCGGTTACAATATTTTTAGCCATTTTTTAAAAATATGTTTGGATAATTTCACTTTATTTAACAAAAAAATAAAACAAAATTTTTTTTTTAAATCGATCGAAAAAAGTAATTTATTAGATTTAAAAAAAAAGTAATTTTAGTAATACATAATGCTACAAGGGAGGGAAATGCTCGATTTTCGCCCGGGCTGAGATTTGCTGCCCTCAGACGAGGTGAAAATCGGATCCCTATTTTTTTCCGACGTCGTTGAAATAAACCCATTCGCATATGTGCATAAGCACAACAACCTTGCTCCCGCTTGGAGTTCCGCGCATGTTTGGTGAACTGCGCACGAATACTCGTTATTGGTCGAAAATCAGTCACTTCCGTTCTGCGTTGCACGCAAGATATGGGCACATTTCAGCGGGGTCGAAAAAAAAATGTTTTACACATTTCTTTCTTGATTCTTCAATAACTTTGCCTTGGGAATTTATGTTGTGCAATATATCATTGATTAACGACCTGAAGTTCGTGCGTACGTAATAATTTTTTTATCAACTTATAGCCTCTTGGATTATACAAAGCATATGTCACCGACAGTAGTGGACGCGCGGTCGGTGTGTGGCTTCGGCGGTACCCAGAGTTAAGCAGCATTATTTGCGGCCATAACTTGGATGGGTGACCGCTTAGCCGTGCACTGGTTTGCGCGCCAACTGCTGAGCGGGAGGCAGTTTTTTCTGAGTTTTTAATGTATTCTCATACAATAGAAACTCAGTAAAAATAAAGCTTTTTTTAAAATGTTTATTAATTAGCCAGGTACAATGTTGTTAGTTATTAGCCTCAAATAACAAAAGAAAAAAGGCTATCTTGAATTAACATATCTTATCTGTTTGGAAGCTCGCAGGCCACGCTCACAGATATTATTTATACGAAGCAAAGTACTTCTTTTAGAAATAGTATCACAGTGTTAAACATCTATAGTTCAGTACAGTTTTTGAGCCGCAGACTCGCTCATAATAAGGTAGGGGAAAAAGTGTAAGGCATATTTCCGAAAAAAACCCCTAAGTAAAAAATAAAACCGTCTGTATCGGCCAGGTTTTCCGCAGTTTCCCTGTGCCCTCGTGCAAATGCGATACAGTAGTGCATTAGGATGAGTGGCTGCGGACAACACGCAAGAGGGGGTCTTTATGAAGTGAACGATGGAAAGGGGGGTTTATGATGGAACGGGGAAAAGGGGAGAGGGGCAACGTAAAAGCCTGAATTTATCATTTTTATATTTTCTTCATTCCAAAATGCCGTAAAACACAGAAGAAAAAATGTCCGATATATTCGCGAATTTTCTCATAATTTAACTAAGAGATATTGCATAACAAACTTAAGCAAAACAAACACTAAGCAAATCATTATTTTTAACAAACTTTACAATAATTTATCATTTTTATATTTTCTGCATTCCAAAATGCCGTGAAACACAGAAGAAGAAAAAATGTCCGATATATTCGCGAATTTTCTCATAATTTAACTAAGAGATATTGCATAACAAACTTAAGCAAAACAAACACTAAGCAAATCATTATTTTTAAGAAACTTTACAATAATTTATCATTTTTATATTTTCTTCATTCCAAAATGCCGTGAAACACAGAAGAAGAAAAAAATTTCCGATATATTCGCGAATTTTCTCATAATTTAACTAAGAGATATTGCATAACAAACTTAAGCAAAACAAACACTAAGCAAATCATTATTTTTAACAAACTTTACAATAATTTATCGTTTTTATATTTTCTTCATTCCAAAATGTCGTGAAACACAGAAGAAAAAAAAATGTCCGATATATTCGCGAATTTTCTCATAATTTAACTGAGAGATATTGCATAACAAACTTAAGCAAAACAAACACTAAGCAAATCATTATTTTTAAGAAACTTTACAATAATTTATCATTTTTATATTTTCTTCATTCCAAAATGCCGTGAAACACAGAAGAAGAAAAAAATGTCCGATATATTCGCGAATTTTCTCATAATTTAACTGAGAGATATTGCATAACAAACTTAAGCAAAACAAACACTAAGCAAATCATTATTTTTAACAAACTTTACAATAATTTATCATTTTTATATTTTCTTCATTCCAAAATGCCGTGAAACACAGAAGAAAAAAAAATGTCCGATATATTCGCGAATTTTCTCATAATTTAACTGAGAGATATTGCATAACAAACTTAAGCAAAACAAACACTAAGCAAATCATTATTTTTAACAAACTTTACAATAATTTATCATTTTTATATTTTCTTCATTCCAAAATGCCGTGAAACACAGAAGAAAAAAAAATGTCCGATATATTCGCGAATTTTCTCATAATTTAACTAAGAGATATTGCATAACAAACTTAAGCAAAACAATAGAAACTCAGTAAAAATAAAGCTTTTTTTTAATGTTTATTAATTAGCCAGGTACAATGTTGTTAGTTATTAGCCTCAAATAACAAAAGAAAAAAGGCTATCTTGAATTAACATATCTTATCTGTTTGGAAACTCGCAGGCCACGCTCACAGATATTATTTATACGAAGCAAAGTACTTCTTTTAGAAATAGTATCACAGTGTTAAACATCTATAGTTCAGTACAGTTTTTGAGCCGCAGACTCGATCATAATAAGGTAGGGGAAAAAGTGTAAGGCATATTTCCGAAAAAAAACCCCTAAGTAAAAATAAAGCCGTCTGTATCGGCCAGGTTTTCCGCAGTTTCTCTGTGCCCTCGTGCAAATGCGATACAGTAGTGCATTAGGATGAGTGGCTGCGGACAACACGCAAGGGGGGGTCTTTATGAAGTGAACGATGGAAAGGGGGGTTTATGATGGAACGGGGAAAAGGGGAGAGGGGCAACGTAAAAGCCTGAAGGAGGCATACGGAAAGAAACAAATAATACAAACCATATGGCGTGGTTGACCAGCAAGGCAGAATTTTTTCGAGTATTTGAAGTACGGCGAAGCAGCGAGGTAGTAAGTTCGCATGTAATGATCGGTTGGCTGCTTCTTGAAGCCTTTCAGACGATATGTAAATGTACCGATGTGTGGTACATCCTCCATGAATCCGGTGATATAACCATTTTCCTTGTAATGATTCCATATCATCGGGTACACGTCAACGTGACTCGCTTTTTCTCCCATACGTCTACGAGTCTCAGGCAATTCCAGTTCGATTTTACCGGTGAGAATAGGTATGAGGGCCTGTGGTGTACCATCGCCCACAATATTGTAGCCCTCCAATACTTGAGCGTTCAAATTTTGCTTAAGGTAATGATATGTCTTCGGCAACTTTCTTATAAATGTGTTACGCGACAAAGAGTCAAAACCGAACATCAAAACATTCAGCTTCAGGTTATTATCGTTCGAAACTTTGTCCCATGTGTAAGTCTTAAAAACTGCGGGATCGTCCTTAACGCCTGCCAATACGCTGTGCCATCTAAAAAAAATTGTTCATTATCAAAATGGCGTTTCAAATTTGGCAAAAAATTAAACAGCAATTTCAACTCAGATGCTTTGTAAGATTACAAAAAGTCAATGTTTTTATCCTTTTTAGACTGCTTAAATTGTTAAAACTTCGTTTTTTTTAAATATTTTGGCCGCTCATTTAGATTTTCGTTCTGAGGAAGAAATTTTTGTTCTGTTATTATGCAAAATTTTTAATGCTTTTCTTAAAGTTTTTCTATGAATATTTTTAACGAAGATATTTTTAACTTTTCAATATTTTAAACCACAATGAAATAGTGAAAATTCTACATTAAATGCGTTCATAGTTAAGTAGAAATGTTTATCTTCAAACTTGCCAATTTTTACTGTAAAGATACTTGACATACGATATTCAAATGAAGGTGAAAAAATTGTTGATAAATAGTTGATTCCAACATTTTTAATACGAAATTTGTACTTTTTTATAGTCCTTAAATAATTCGAAAAAAGAGAGAAGGAATTGCACGCTGCTATTAAGTTTCGCATAAATGTTAGTCTCGTGATAAAAAAATATGTTAAAAAGTATATAATAAGAGTTAAAAATGTAGCAGTAATAAAAAAAATTATAATTACCTATGTTTGAAGATTTTAATTAAGCGGCCTTTTTTTAAAAGTTAAACAAATCTCAATATGCAGTAAAATTAAAAAAAATTAAGCGTTCCACTGTATTTGTTCTTTAAGCTAATTGTGACGATAAGAAATTTTCAAATTTCACGAAATCATTTTTGTTAAATCGCACAGCAAAAATGTACTTACTGTTTACCAGTTTTTGACTCGCACTTAACGTCGACAAAGTCGCTGTGTCGTAGAATATAAAACGTCTCGGATTCTCGGGGTTCCATGAGTTTCGTACTGAAGTCATCGACTCTCAATATTTCTACAATTAAAGAAAAATGTAAATATTAAAAATTATTTCAGTTCAATTGATTAAACGAAATTTAGTAAAATTAACTTACCACTAAATGCACAAGTTATGGAGCCATAATGTTCCCTGGCTTTGTCCAAAATGGTAAGTTTTGAACCTTCCACTATGACCCAGTCCTCCGGGCCACATTCCAAAAGGGGAACATCGTGTATAAATTTAGTTATTTCTGGATTTAGGACGTCCAATTCCGGTAGTTTACAAGCTGGAACTCCATCACTGTAGTCGATTAAAATAACGAGAATATAAATGTGGAGGATAATCAATTAAATCGATATCTGCTAATTGGTAAAAAAGAAAAAGGAAATACAAAATTATTCACCCCATATACAAGACTTGCTGTCCCGATTCTTTTATCAATTGTGATATACGCATTCTGAAGCAAAAACATAATCTTGTTATAGAATTAATGAGGAAAAAGGAATTTTTTTTTAAAATTATTATTTTATAATACTCACAGCTTATCTGAGTTCGAGAGGTCAGTATCATTCAATCTGAGTTCGGATTTCATAACTTGAACCACGCAGTACACCAATGCAGCTAATAAAGCTGCAATCATTAGGCGCCTGACATAGCATGATGCTATCCTCATGATTGCTTAATTGGAAAATCCTGCAAGTGACAAACATTATTTAAAAAAAAAAACAGTTTTTTTTAATTTTTTTTTTTACAATATCCGGTATTTATAAAATTTCTAATGGAATTTTCTAACTAAAAAAAATTTCTACAATTTTTTTACAAAAAATAAAATTTCTACAATTTTTTTACAAAAAATAAAATTTCTACAATTTTTTTACAAAAAAAAAAAAATTTCTACAATTTTTTTACAAAAAAAAAAAAAAAATTTCTACGATTTTTTTACAAAAAAAAATTTCTAAAATTTTTTTATAAAAAAAAATTTCTAAAATTTTTTTATAAAAAAAAATTTCTAAAATTTTTTTACAAAAAAAAATTTCTACAATTTTTTTACAAAAAAAAAAAAGATTTCTGGCTGTAAATTGATACGTTTTTCTCCGAGTTTTTCGACAGTGTGTATGTAGATTGCACTGCAATTTATTTTCGAATGTAGATTGCACTGCATTGCAGTGATTAGAAATGACCGGTTTTGTTTCATGCTTTTTCTTATCTGCGGTAGTGGGCCGCTATCATCCGGTCTTAACATTCATAATCTTTACGACCTATTCAGACGAGCTGCGCTTTCTGCAATGTCGATTTTTTTTCTTCATGTAATTTCAACGTTTTATCATTTTGAGTATAGAGTCTCTGAAATTTGTATGCTCGAATTCGATCGTTCAAACTTCAGATGATACGAAAGATAATTTTACCGACACGAATACAAATTTTATTGTCGGTCAAGTTGCGTTTTTTGGCGTTAAAAAATGTCAAGACATTTAACAGAAATTGTGGAATTTGGACTTTTGAAAACATATAATTTTTTTTTGTTTTTTCATTAAATAAGAATATAGGATGCATTTCTAATGAAATTATCTAAGTAAAAAAAAATTTCTACAATTTTTTTACAACAAAAAAAAAATTTCTACAATTTATTTACAAAAAAAAATTTCCACGATTTTTTTTACAAAAAAAAAAAAAAAAATCTACGATTTTTTTACAAAAAAAAAAAAAAAATCTACAATTTTTTTACAAAAAAAAAATTTCTACAATTTTTTTACAAAAAAAAAATTTCTACGATTTTTTTACAAAAAAAAAATTTTCTACAATTTTTTTTTAAAGCGAAAAAGATATTTGTCAAAATAGTTATTTTTTAAATATATCAAAACTATTTTAGGTATTCAGTTAAAGTGACATAAAGTAACATTCAAATCGATACGTTAATTATAAAATAAAAAAATTGTGTACACATTTTCGTTTAATCAATTTTTTCGCAGGGTGAAAAAAAGTTCCGTTTTTCTGCGGGTAGGTCAAGTTATAAACACTGCAAAGAGCAATACACGATAAAGGCTTTGAATAATATTAACACAGCTCTCAGAAACTGCACGAATTATATTCGTTCCGTCAGTTGTGTAAAGTCTATCAGTTGACATGAATTATTATGCTTCCTCCATGTCCTGTTATCACACTACAGTAGAACAGAATACTAATAGTACATAATAACTCGTGAAAACACTAAGCAAATCATTATTTTTATATTTTCTTCATTCCAAAATGCCGTGAAACACAGAAGAAAAAAAAATGTCCGATATATTCGCGAATTTTCTCATAATTTAACTAAGAGATATTGCATAACAAACTTAAGCAAAACAAACACTAAGCAAATCATTATTTTTAACAAACTTTACAATAATTTATCATTTTTATATTTTCTTCATTCCAAAATGCCGTGAAACACAGAAGAAAAAAAATTGTCCGATATATTCGCGAATTTTCTCATAATTTAACTAAGAGATATTGCATAACAAACTTAAGCAAAACAAACACTAAGCAAATCATTATTTTTAACAAACTTTACAATAATCTATCATTTTTATATTTTCTTCATTCCAAAATGCCGTGAAACACAGAAGAAAAAAAATGTCCGATATATTCGCGAATTTTCTCATAATTTAACTAAGAGATATTGCATAACAAACGATAAGCAAATTATTATTTTTAACAAACTTTATAATAATTTATCATTTTTATATTTTCTTCATTCCAAAATGTCGTGAAACACAGAAGAAGAAAAAAATGTCCGATATATTCGCGAATTTTCTCATAATTTAACTGAGAGATATTGCATAACAAACTTAAGCAAAACAAACACTAAGCAAATCATTATTTTTAACAAACTTTACAATAATTTATCATTTTTATATTTTCTTCATTCCAAAATGCCGTGAAACACAGAAGAAGAAAAAAATGTCCGATATATTCGCGAATTTTCTCATAATTTAACTAAGAGATATTGCATAACAAACTTAAGCAAAACAAACACTAAGCAAATCATTATTTTTAAGAAACTTTACAATAATTTATCATTTTTATATTTTCTTCATTCCAAAATGCCGTGAAACACAGAAGAAAAAAAAATGTCCGATATATTCGCGAATTTTCTCATCATTTAACTAAGAGATATTGCATAATAAACTTAAGTAAAAAAACACTAAGCAAATCATTATTTTTAACAAACTTTACAATAATTTATCATTTTTATATTTTCTTCATTCCAAAATGCCGTGAAACACAGAAGAAAAAAAAATGTCCGATATATTCGCGAATTTTCTTATAATTTAACTGAGAGATATTGCATAACAAACTTAAGCAAAACCAACACTAAGCAAATCATTATTTTTAACAAACTTTACAATAATTTATCATTTTTATATTTTCTTCATTCCAAAATGCCGTGAAACACAGAAGAAGAAAAAAATGTCCGATATATTCGCGAATTTTCTCATAATTTAACTAAGAGATATTGCATAACAAACTTAAGCAAAACAAACACTAAGCAAATCATTATTTTTAACAAACTTTATAATAATTTATCATTTTTATATTTTCTTCATTCCAAAATGCCGTGAACACAGAAGAAAAAAAAATGTCCGATATATTCGCGAATTTTCTCATAATTTAACTAAGAGATATTGCATAATAAACGGTGCGGCTATCATAAATCAAGTCAACTCTTTATTACTATTCCATACTATCATAATAATAATTATTATTATTTCAAATAATTTGAGGTTGAATTGCAAACTGTTTTTAAAATCAACAATAACAAAATTGTCGGTTGTAAGAAAATGCTATTCCTTAAAAAAATTGTAAATTTTTCCTCATACATTTGAATCTTTCCTCGTACGCATTTATTATTAATCTCTATAAAAATATTCGATTTCCTACCAAAACTAGATATACACATTGTTAGAAATTTTTGTATGAAAATTAATATAAAGTATTGAAAGTTTTTTTTTGCGGATACGCGTATATTTAATTTAATACGCAAATGTTAATTAATATACAAAAAAAATGTTGTAAAATTAATATACGGTATACTAAATACTTCATAAAATTTGTGTTTACAATATAATTATTGGAATTTTACGACATATCTGTATATTAAATGAAATTTAATATAATTATTCATATAATAATTCATATAATATAGTATATTATATAAATAAAATTTAATATACTGTATTATATGAATATTTATATTAAATTTCATTTAATATACAGATATATCGTAAAATTCCAATAATTATATTATAAACACAAGTTTTATGAAGTATTTAGTATACTGTATATTAATTTTAAAACAATTTTTTTGTATATTAATTCATAAATGAAATTTAATATACTGTATCTGAAAAAGAACTTCCAATACATATATTAATTTTCAAAATATTTTTAACAGTGGCAGTAATTTTACATAATATCAACAATGATTTCATTGGTCAATCAACAAATAAATAATGCCAAAACGCCGAAAAAGTGTCTAATACCGTTGAAAATCGTAATGTATCTATAACGAAATTATTAACAGTCGCAGAGCCGGTTCGTTTTCGCAGGAAACGAGCGTGACAGTCGTTAGGTGATAAACTGACAAAAGCATTATAATCGCGTGTGCATATTCAGCCTCTGCGAACTAGGTTGTATAACATAACGTTTCTGAGTGTAAAATCTCAAAACTCTAGTATTACTATGAGTATAATACGAGCGAAACATACCTTGTCAATAGCCGCAGTGCATTCAGCGATGTCGATCACATTATTTATTTATAGAACACACACGCGCGCGCCGGCA